>CAWUFW010004449.1:1200000-1541239 GCA_963921515.1 Calotriton arnoldi | reverse complement strand
GGGGCCGATTCCGATCTCGGTCGGAGGCGCACCCAACACCATTCGGTCGGGAAAAAGCCATGCGAAAGCCTGTTTCCCGACCGATCCGTACAGCACACCGAACGAGTAAGTACGATGCGCACAACAGCAAAGAATCCGGCCGAGCCGTACTCACCCAAACCAGGTCCTGTTCCCCGACCGAGGCGAATCCGGAAACGCTGAATCGAGTCGCACGGAAGGCAAAATGCAGCTCCGTCCGGCCGAACAAGTACGATGCGCTTTCCGTACGCGCAGAACCCGTCGCTACGCACGGCACGTCAAAGCATCCGGGAGAGGCGCACATAAGCTCCAATTCGCGCCACAACACGATCCACGGCTCCGAGACGAACACGCCAGCGACGAGGACGACGCGAAGCGACGAGGACAAGGCGAAGCGACGAGGACGACGCGAAGCAACGAGAAGGACGAACGACACGAACCAACCATGAATCCCTTCGTCCCGATCATACCAATATTCTACATTTACTACCGGAACAGGCACGGACGCGTACGGCGCAGAAGGTAAGCCAGACACCAACCACAAAACACATACTACACGTACACGACACATCACACACACACAGAGGGATGCAGAATATACTTACACCAGCAACAGCAGCACCATAGGGGCGGGATGCCCATCACCAATGCCACATATGCACACAGGGGCCTGAATGCGCACCACCAGCCCTACCCAGGGGGGGCAGGATGCCTACCACTACTACCACCCTTACCCAGGGTGGGCAGGATGCCTACCACTACTACCACCCTTACCCAGGGGGGCAGGATGCCTACCACTACTACCACCCTTAGCCAGGGGGCAGGATGCCTACCACTACTACCACCCTTACCCAGGGGGGCTGGATGCCTACCACTACTACCACCCTTACCCAGGGGGCAGGATGCCTACCACTACTACCACCCTTACCCAGGGGGGCAGGATGCCTACCACTACTACCACCCTTAGCCAGGGGGGCAGGATGCCTACCACTACTACCACCCTTACCCAGGGGGGCTGGATGCCTACCACTACTACCACCCTTACCCAGGGGGGCAGGATGCCTACCACCACCCTTAGCCAGGGGGGCAGGATGCCTACCACTACTACCACCCTTACCCAGGGGGGGCAGGATGCCTACCACTACTACCACCCTTACCCAGGGAGGGCAGGATGCCTACCACCACCCTTACCCAGGGGGGGCTGGATGCCTACCACTACTACCACCCTCACCCAGGGGGGGCAGGATTCCTACCACCACCCTTAACCAGGGTGGGCAGGATGCCTACCACTACTACCACCCTTACCCAGGGGGGGCAGGATGCCTACCACCACCCTTACCCAGGGGGGGCTGGATGCCTACCACTACTACCACCCTCACCCAGGGGGGCTGGATGCCTACCACTACTACCACCCTTAGCCAGGGGGCTGGATGCCTACCACTACTACCACCCTTAGCCAGGGGGGCTGGATGCCTACCACTACTACCACCCTCACCCAGGGGGGCTGGATGCCTACCACCACCCTTAGCCAGGGTGGGCAGGATGCCTACCACTACTACCACCCTTACCCAGGGGGCAGGATGCCTACCACTACTACCACCCTTACCCAGGGGGCAGGATGCCTACCACCACCCTCACCCAGGGGGGCAGGATGCCTACCACTACTACCACCCTTAGCCAGGGGGGCTGGATGCCTACCACTACTACCACCCTCACCCAGGGGGGCTGGATGCCTACCACTACTACCACCCTTAGCCAGGGTGGGCTGGATGCCTACCACTACTACCACCCTTACCCAGGGGGGGCTGGATGCCTACCACTACTACCACCCTTACCCAGGGGGGGCAGGATGCCTACCACTACTACCACCCTTACCCAGGGGGGCAGGATGCCTACCACTACTACCACCCTTACCCAGGGGGGGAAGGATGCCTACCACCACCCTCACCCAGGGGGTTCAGGATGCCTACCACTACTACCACCCTTAGCCAGGGGGGGCTGGATGCCTACCACTACTACCACCCTCACCCAGGGGGGGCTGGATGCCTACCACTACTACCACCCTTACCCAGGGGGCAGGATGCCTACCACCACCCTTACCCAGGGGGTTGGATGCCTACCACTACTACCACCCTCACCCAGGGGGGCTGGATGCCTACCACTACTACCACCCTTAGCCAGGGGGGCTGGATGCCTACCACTACTACCACCCTTAGCCAGGGGGCTGGATGCCTACCACTACTACCACCCTCACCCAGGGGGGCTGGATGCCTACCACCACCCTTAGCCAGGGTGGGCAGGATGCCTACCACTACTACCACCCTTACCCAGGGGGGCAGGATGCCTACCACTACTACCACCCTCACCCAGGGGGGCTGGATGCCTACCACCACCACCCTTAGCCAGGGTGGGCAGGATGCCTACCACTACTACCACCCTTACCCAGGGGGGGCTGGATGCCTACCACTACTACCACCCTTACCCAGGGGGGCAGGATGCCTACCACTACTACCACCCTTACCCAGGGGGGCAGGATGCCTACCACTACTACCACCCTTACCCAGGGGGGCAGGATGCCTACCACCACCCTTACCCAGGGGGGCAGGATGCCTACCACTACTACCACCCTTAGCCAGGGGGCTGGATGCCTACCACTACTACCACCCTCACCCAGGGGGGCTGGATGCCTACCACTACTACCACCCTTACCCAGGGGGGGCAGGATGCCTACCACTACTACCACCCTTACCCAGGGGGGACAGGATGCCTACCACCACCCTCACCCAGGGGGGGCAGGATGCCTACCACTACTACCACCCTTAGCCAGGGGGGGCTGGATGCCTACCACTACTACCACCCTCACCCAGGGGGTGCTGGATGCCTACCACTACTACCACCCTTACCCAGGGGGGGCAGGATGCCTACCACCACCCTTACCCAGGGGGGGCTGGATGCCTACCACTACTACCACCCTCACCCAGGGGGGGCTGGATGCCTACCACTACTACCACCCTTAGCCAGGGGGGGCTGGATGCCTACCACTACTACCACCCTTAGCCAGGGGGGGCTGGATGCCTACCACTACTACCACCCTCACCCAGGGGGGGCTGGATGCCTACCACCACCCTTAGCCAGGGTGGGCAGGATGCCTACCACTACTACCACCCTTACCCAGGGGGGGCAGGATGCCTACCACTACTACCACCCTCACCCAGGGGGGGCTGGATGCCTACCACCACCCTTAGCCAGGGTGGGCAGGATGCCTACCACTACTACCACCCTTACCCAGGGGGGGCTGGATGCCTACCACTACTACCACCCTTACCCAGGGGGGGCAGGATGCCTACCACTACTACCACCCTTACCCAGGGGGGGCAGGATGCCTACCACCACCCTTACCCAGGGGGGGCAGGATGCCTACCACAACTACCACCCTTAGCCAGGGGGGCTGGATGCCTACCACTACTACCACCCTCACCCAGGGGGGCTGGATGCCTACCACTACTACCACCCTTAGCCAGGGGGCTGGATGCCTACCACTACTACCACCCCCACTCATAGGATGGACAATGCATGACACAACCAGCACACCACAACCTAGGGAATGCAAGAAGAAGACATCCCCCAACACCATGACAAGCGTGTGTAGACTGTGTCAAATGCCTACAACACCGAACATGACTTTGAACATACAATGTGACCCCCTAGCACATGTGGCACCCACAATGCTTGCATTGTGGCACCCACAATGCAAGCAGGCCATGACCATTGTGGCAATGGGGTCCAAACCCCCATCATCACAGTGACCAAAATGTAAGTGTGGGGTCCATAGCTGAAGCACACTTTGAACATTGTGGCAATGGGGTCCAAACCCCCATCATCACAGTGACCAAAAGGTAAGTGTGGGGTCCATAGCTGAAGCACACTTTGAGCATTGTGGCAATGGGTTCCAAACCCCCATCATCACAGTGACCAAAATGTAAGTGTGGGGTCCATAGCTGAAGCACACTTTGAACATTGTGGCAATGGGGTCCAAACCCCCATCATCACAGTGACCAAAAGGTAAGTGTGGGGTCCATAGCTGAAGCACACTTTGAGCATTGTGGCAATGGGTTCCAAACCCCCATCATCACAGTGACCAAAATGTAAGTGTGGGGTCCATAGCTGAAGCACATTTTGAACATTGTGGCAATGGGGTCCAAACCCCCATCATCACAGTGACCAAAATGTAAGTGTGGGGTCCATAGCTGAAGCACATTTCGAACATTGTGGCAATGGGTTCCAAACCCCCATCATCACAGTGACCAAAAGGTAAGTGTTGACAAAGAAAGAGGTGCAACTGCCAAACTGCATGGATGATTCCTGGTCACAGAACAACAAACACATCAGTGGCAAAGTAGTGTATGTGTCCCATTGCAACATAAATTGGGGGAGCCAAATCCTGCAGTGCAAATAAGACATACCTTTGGCCATGTGCAGACAAACAACACCCATGGGGGCTCACACCGTCAACAATCATCAATGACACAATGACAGAAGTGACCATCAGAATGCAGACCCACATATTTGCACCAATGGGCACACACATGCAGATACCCTGTGGAGACTGCAGATGTGAGGTGAACAGATACCATACTATGGCAGCAATGGGACACACAAACCATGATCATTGTGCTGACCGATGACCTAGGAGTCCCAGAGACAGCAGGGGAAACCCACCAAACTACATACAGCCAATGGCACACCCAAGATATGCCAATGCAGTGGTGCAGATGCACAAACACAAACAGGCAGACCCACACTGCACATCATACACAACAGGTGAGGGGGGGGTGCCAGTGTCCCCAGGCAACCACACAACACATGAGGAGACCTGAATACCAATCATACAGATGTGCATACAGTGCCACACAAAGGTAACTCATGGATCCAAATCCCCTATGTGGGCAAGCAGGCATTGTCAGATGAGAGGGAGCACAAATCACACATGTCACACAGGCACGTAGGGACAGCAACTGACACAGCAAGACACAGACACACCACAGCACCACCCCCAGGGCCCCCACAATGTGGTGACCCTGGGCTGCATTACAATCCCACTGTGATGACAAAGCTAAATGTGGTTCACACTGTGAACCACAGTCATGTGTCCTGAGCAACTAACTACCATCACACCTACGCAAGCACAAATCAAACAGCATGGCCAGTAAGCCAAGGCCAACATGGAGGCAGGGGCCTAGCCAGGCAACAACTCTCATCTGCACACACTCAACACCACACCCCTCGACCTCCAACAATGTGCAGCAGTGAAGCACACATGCACTGGTGACATTGCACATGCACCCATGACTATTCCAGGGTGGTGGGTGGGAACCAAGGTGGAGAAACACATCACACATGGACACTCCACAAGACTCCTGAATGTCTGACACACTGCACACTACGCTGTACATGGACATGACGGCAATACCACACCAGCCAATGGGATCCCAGCCACAGTCACACACCAATGAAGAAGCCAAGGTCACCCACAAAGAACACACATAGACAACAACCAACATTGCAGCCCGGACCCTGAGGAGTGCCAGCAGTCACACACACAACGTGTCACAATCACTGAAAGATAACACAAACTGGAAATCACATGACAGGGGCAAACAACAAGTGCCAAGGGGAAACCTGACTGTGACCCATCTGCGTCTGCACACAAACTCAGCCCTGACAGCAAACACACCTATGGGTGACACCCTGATGACCAGTAATGTGCCATGCACACACATCACAGAGAACCCAGGGAGAAGACTTTGGGGGAACATAGCTCAACTCAGCTAGCATCACAAACAGGTACAACACTAGGGATCACAGCATGCACAGCTAAACGGAAGTGAACACACAGACATGCACATACAACACACACCTTGGGCGCAGGCAATGTCACAGGAGTACACACTGCCATGAGGGGACTCCACTCCTGTGTGAGGAAAGCTGTGCCATATGTTGCCTCAGTAGGGCCCCATCATGTCAGCTGAGCACTTGGTCACACAATCAACAATTAGCACCAAATGAGAGCTCCCGTCACATCAGCCTGGTCATGGAAGTGCCAACGGAATCATCAGCACAGATCCAACACACTTGTATAGCAATGTTGCACTGACAACACAGATGAGTCCTTCCCCATTGATGCCCAAACCTGCATGTCCACTGGAGATGGCCACACGGTCAGGGAAGTAGACGAATTGAACAATGGCAGGCACAACAGATGTGCAGGGGTGGAAGCCACAGATGTGAAATTGCCAATCTAAGTAGGAAATCCCATTGCCAAATACTGAACACATGACACCCTCAGATGCTGCTATGGATGACATGGATACACCACAGGATAGGACACATTACCCCTGGACCACATGGGTTCCTGCACAGTAACACTTCATTATCATGAGACCAAATATCACCATCACTGTAGCAAGGGCATGGTTAGCATCATCAACATCATGTACATCAGAAGCAAAAGCACTAGAGAACAGAAAGTTGTTTTATTCAGCATATGTGGCATTAAAAGTAGAAGTCCGGTAGAACATAAACAAAGGCCAATGGCCAGTCCATCAACAAAGTCACAAGTGGGTGACAGTGGCAGATGCCACCCTACACATGCCTGCACAAAACCAGGGACAATCCACTAGGAGGGGCAACCGGGGGGTAGGCCAGGCACCGCAGGGACAGGATCAGGGCTCACCAGGAGGAAGCAGGGAAGGGGTGGTGGGTCCTGGAGAGCCACTGACAACTGCAGTGGAGGTGTCTGACATGGTGTGTGCCGGCACAACTGGGGGCATGGCTCAGATTTTGTGGGTGCCGGCACGACTGCAGTGGACCCTGCAGATGGAGTGGACAGGTCCGCCACTGCAGTGCCCAAGTCAGACAGGGTGGTAGTGGACTCCACTGCAGTGCCTACCACCAGGGGAGGAGAATGGGGAACAGGCAAGGTGGGCTGGACAGAGGGGGAGGACACCCTCACCACATCAGTGGCACAGACAAGCGCAGCGGGGGTGTGGTGCCGGGAGAGCAAGTGGCAGGGGAGAAGGCCGGAGCCTCTTGGGGATGGTATATCTGTGGGTGGGGGAACCTGGGGCAGGGTGTGGTGGGGGCACCTGTGGAGTGGGGGCCTGAGGGATGGAGGAAGGAGACCTGGTGCTTGAGCTGCAGGGCGGCGGCGGGGTCTTGCTCTTACCACTCCGGGGGACTTGCGGGTGGGGGCCTCAGTCTGTCTGCGCCTGGGGAGGGTGTCTGGGGGCGAGGGGCACTCTGCTCCGTGTGGGGGGCTTCCTCTTCCCCCTGGATGCTGGAGCAGCTGGATCGGAGGGAAGAGGCCGAGGTCACTGAGGAAGAGGCGCTGGGTCTTTGGGGTTGCAGGTGAGGCAAGGGAGGGTGCTTTGGAGGGAGAGGCAACTGAGGACTGCGCAGTGCCCGTGGATGCGTGTGTGTGTACCAGGGCCCCATCCCCTGTGAGTCTGGTTTCAGTCCCCTGACTGTGCGTGTGTGTGCGTTTTGTTTGTGGCGTGTGTGTCTGTGTGCTGGACGTGTGTGTGCTGGTGTGTGCCTGTGCCGGTGTGTGTGTGCTTGGGACGGGTAAGGTGCTGGGGAGTGTGGATGGAGCAGAGGCAGGAGGGGTGAGGGACTGTCTGAGGAGGGACACTGCTGCCGTCAGGGAGGAATCCATGGACCTATTGCCCCTCTGTAGGTCAGACATGCCCGATGAGATGCCCTCCATGAACGACACCAGCTGAGTCAACAGTGCGGTGTGCGCATGGAGGACACTCAGCATGGCTGTCTGCCCTACATGGAGCTGGCGAAGGAGGTACACAGACTCCTCACTCAGGGCAGCAGGGGACACAGGGGCAGGGGGTGCGGTGCCTGGCCCAAAGGAGACACGCTCCCGAACATGGGAGCCTCCACGGACCTGGGGAATGGGAGCCGATGGGAGGGCGGTGGTGGTGCTGGTGGTGGCGGGGACAGCAACACTAGCTGGGGTGTGGTGGCTGCTGATACCCGCCTCCACAAGGGAGTCATCCTCCGAGTTGCTCTGGTCCTCAGCTGAGGTGGATGGTGCTGAGGACTCCTCGGTGTGGCTCCCTCGCCCTCCGTGCCACTGGGTCCCTCCGACCACTCCTCGGCTGCTGACCCAGTCTGGCTCTCTGGCTCCTCCTGGTCCGTGGAGCTGTCCCCTTCCGTGGCCGTGGATGTATCTGCAAACAATGGGGAAACAGACAGACATCAGTCACCTGCACCAAACGCACACACCACTGTGAGCACAGCACATTACAGAGCAAGCCCTGGCATCATTAGTTGTACATTGCTAAAAGTGCCCTAACTGAACAGGAGAAGCCAATTGTCAGTCTGATGCCAAGCATGGCACTCACATCCCACATGGCCTTGCACCCATCTGTCTGGTGTCTGTTGGATTGCAACACCCCAGTGTGGACACATTCACCAAGTACACAGTAGTTGGACAGTGCAGAGGACACGGTGTGGCATGTGGACATGCACACATCACAGCTCTTGCCACTGAGTCAGTACAGGTTTCCGGATGAAAGGGATGCCCAGAGTCAAATAGGAAATGCATGTGATGCATACCAGCGACAGACACCATGATGCACCCATGTCCTGATAGCCATCGCCACAATGGTGTGCATGTAGCACATGTCACTCCCCTGCAGGACCACCAATAAGTAGACACATGCCATGGCAGAGGCATGACTGCTAAGTCATACATCACTGTCTCAGTGATGTATGACTTGGCAGCCAGACAACAACACTATGCACTGTGTCACAATAGTAGGTCATGGGGAATGCAAGTCCTGGAGCTGCACAAGTGCACATGTACATCCCCCACACAACACATCATCTTAACCCTCATCTGTCCAGGTCATACCGATTGGACATATGGGAGACCTGTGACACTACCCTCTGAACCTGAGCCCCTCACAATTTGCTGTGAATGGGGAACAGCTGCCTGAACTTCACATTCGCATACCCCAGTCTGCATAGGCAGCTGATCAAACACCTATGTGACACACAAGTATCGTCTCCTATGGTCACATCTCCAGGGGCATGCTGAGCCCCTACCAAGAAACACCCCAGCAGTCCTGGCAACTAATCCACAGCACACTGACACAGAGGCAGACACCTGAGGGCTCAAATCACTGTGCACAATGTGTCAGCTGATACACGGGAGTGGGAGTACAGAGTGCATTGCATGGCCTGGAGTAGGCATGACTGTCCTGCTCCACATGAATGAGGGATGTGCCCTGGACAGTGGATAGCTGGCTATGTATGTGTGACACACGTAATCTGCACACTCCTGGGGCCCAAACATTGTTCCCACCCGCTGCATGGGCGTGTGCCACATACCCCAGGCACATGTGGTGGCTCAGCTCAGCAAGTGGACCGCATATCAAAGCAACACGCAGATCACATGTCCGAACACAGGCGTTGTGTGAACAATGGACCCACCCATGATGCCCACAACAGAGTTAGGGAAACAGATGCTGTCCCCCACCTTTAGTGAAGCAAACGGACGGCCCGGACGATGTCCTTCCAGATCTCCTGCTTCCGATGGGCATTAACCTGTCAGGATGACAAAGTGAAAAGGCCATTACTACACATGCAACATATCCGTGCATGACACAGTTGTATATACATGTCTCAATCACAGGGGCACATGATGTACACAGGCAGTGCAAAGCTGCCCATGGACAGTTTGCCAGACGTCACTACATGGTATCATTGCATGGGAAGTAGAACCTTGTTCAAATGCACTGTCACTGCACCATACCTGTCCAGTGCATGTCACTACACACTATGGGGGTGACAACTACTCAGTGAGCCTGCTAGCCAGTGGCGTGCAGACTTCCAGCCTTGCTAGTCAGACAAAATGCACATTCAGAAAGGCAGTGCACAGAACACTCACCTGCTCCCCTGGTGTCCCATACAGCTTGCTGTACTGTGGAAGTAGGCTGTCCAGCAGGGCCTGGTTCTCTTCAAGGCTGAAGGCTGGGGCTCTCTCCACAGTACGTGCCATTGCAGGGTCCAGAGGGGCAGAGACAGCAGCAGTGCAGTGGCAGATGTCGTCCTGGAGCATGTAGTGCAGGCAAGTGAGCTCTCAGGGGAACAGCCAGCAATATATATGTGCTGGAGAGGCAGATACTGTCCCTTGTGTCCAAAGTGATAGGTCCAAGTCGTTTGCATCTTCTGAATCTGGCCAATACATGGAATAGCAGCACCAAAACACACCCACAGCATCCTTCAAATCTTCAACTTCATGACATACATGATTTTGCAACATTGTTGTGGGTGACCAACTGATTTTCCAGCAACCGACTCGTTCGAAATTCGAAAACGCGTCCGTTGCCAGGCAAGCCCATTGTCAATGGGTGCGCACCGATCGGTCCATTGCGGTACAACGCGTACAGGGGTACGACGCGTACCCGCACACATTGAATGCAATGGGCCGGCCGGAGGCACCGATCGGTCCATTGCAGTTCAACGCGTACAGGGGTACAACGCGTACCCGCACACATTGAATGCAATGGGCCGGCCGGGGGCACCGATCGGTCCATTGCAGTACAACGCATCACTGTACATGTGACTGGCATATGTCAGCATGCCTGTCTCAGATGGACATATGCCAGCCACAGATAGCTCCCAGGGAGTGAGGGGCACACCTACATCACGACAGCCTGTCCAAACTTTATCATAAGGCATGTAAGGCTGCATTTCCTATTGTGTGTATGTTGGTGTACATGTTGTCCTGTGGGTGTCACCTGTGGGCAGCCACCCCCAGGCTGTGCACGTGTTCATGGGGACAGGATCCTGGGTGTTACGTGCACATGACCACTGTGATGTGCAACTGTTCATATCTGTGCATGTGCCATGGTCACATTTCACGGTGGTGTATGTGTATGTCATGTCACATACCCCGTGAGTCCCATGTGGGACGGTATGTTTGAGCCAGGGTGTCCCAGTGGCACAATAGTGATGGTCCTCCACAGTCTTTGTGCATGTAGTGTTTACAATGTCTCTGATTTCATGTGCACAATGGGAGACAGTCTCCACATCCAGGTTGTGTGTGCATGGACTTTGATGTTGTGCGTGTGTGTGTCACAGACGTCCATGTCTGTCCTGCCGTGGCAAGTGGGGGCACTACCTGTGGGGGTCATGGTTGTTTTGCTGTGGTGTATACATGATACTCCATGTAATGCCAGTGTCCATGTGGCAATACAGGGTCCCTGGGAATGTACCTGTCATTGAGCTGTGGTGCCTGGGGCACATCTGTCCTCACATGTCACTGTGGGGGGTGATTGTGACATGGCAGCAGGAGATGGGAACTGTGACACGGCCTCATGATATCCAATGGGCCAACCTGGGACTAATTGATGCCACCTGTTGGACCGTGTTGACAGATGTTGGCCATGTATGTACCATACATGTCCTTCCGGAACTGCACACTTCATGTAGTTGTGCCTCATAATGATGTATGTTGGGATCTTGAGTGTGTTCAATGCCGCATATGTGGGGTGACTGACAATCTTGCTTACTTCTCCTCTGCACTGCAGGGCTTCTGCTGTCCATCGACCATTCCCAGACCTGGCAACGATGGTGGAACGGGACAGCATCCGACGGTACCGCTTCACCAGGCAGCTGATTGAGGATTTGGCAGTGCAGTTGTCCCCACATTTGCAGCCTGGCCGGCCGTATCCTACAGCGCTGACCCTCAAGGTGAAGGTGATGGCAGCCCTACACTTCTTTGCCACCGGTACCTTCCAACATACTGTGGCGACTGCTGGTGGGATGTCACAGACCATGTTGAGCCGTGTGCGCCGCGATGTTTTGGCGGCAATGTTGCTATTCCTGAACCGGTACATCTATTTCCCTAGACTGCGACGACTAACTGACGTGAAGAGTGACTTTTATGCCCTGGGGAGGATGCCGCATGTCATTGGCTCCATTGATGGGACACATGTGGCTTTGGTACCACCACAGGCCCAGGAGCAGGCCTACAGGAACCGCAAGCACTACCACTCGGTCAATGCACTGGTGGTGTGTCTTGCAGACATGACCATCACACACGTGTGTGCCCGTTTCCCTGGTTCAGCACACGATGCCTTTGTGATGAGGAGTAGTCGCATCCCCAGGATGATGGCACAGATGCAGAACCAGCGTGCCTGGCTTGTCGGTGTGTACTGACTTTGTGCCATTGTGTGTGATCTGATCTGTAGTATTCCGCCCACTTTTCCAAGTCAGCTAATGTGCACTTGTCTGTCCGTAGGTGACTCGGGATACCCCAACATGCCATGGTTGCTGACACCCCTCAGGAACCCTGTGACACCAGCCCAGATGCGCTACAATGAGGCACATGGTCGGACCAGGAGAGTGATTGAGCGGACATTTGGTCTCCTGAAGAGCCGCTTCCGCTGCCTGGACAAGACCGGAGGGTCCCTCCCATATGCCCCTGCAAAAGTGTGCAAGATTATCATCGTCTGCTGCATGCTCCACAACCTGGCAGTGCGGAAGGAGTTGCCTCTCATCCAGGATGACAATGACCAACATCCGCCACCTGTGGAGGATCCTGGCCTGGACCACGATGCCAGTGACGATGATGATGATGATGATGATGGTGATGTCCGCACACAGCTCATCACCAACTTCTTTAGCTGAATGTGAGTATCCTGAGGTGTCATGTCAATGATGTGAGTTGGCATGATGTGTGGGTGGTGCTCTGGTGCTGTTGGAGTGTGTCCATGGGCTACTTGACTGGATGTGTGTTGCGATGTGTGCTAACAGGTGGGCTGTACTCCCCAACAGTGTTGACATGCTAACTTGGTTCTGGGTGGGTATCTTGTAACATGTTTTGTGCATGAGTTTTGCTGTTCTGTCCTGTACTCCATTGCTTTTGACTGTGTGTCATTTGTGTCCTTCACAGGGTTCTTTCAGATTCGTTTGGTCAACTGTGTCCACCGACGACGTGATTGCACTTCCAGGGTGGTAGCTGTTGTGTCCCTACAGGTGATGTGCGCCACACCCATGGACTTCCTTCCGTCTACAGTTGTTGACTGTGTGCCCGCTGCCAGGTGGGATTACCTTGCATCTGTAGTGGTTACGACATGTTGCAACTGTGTAATAAACCTGTGCTTCACTTTGTGATGTGCGTTGTCTGTGGTCACACATTTGACTGCCATTTGCTTACTGCACCTGTGGGCTACTTGACTACAACTGGGAATGGGTGTGGTGTCTGTTCATTGCACCGTCTTCCCTGGCAACATCAGTGTAGGCAATGAGTCAGATGGCCTAGGTGTGTATGTGTTGTGTAGCCCTGGTGGTGTGTCTCCCTCATATGTGTCACGTTGCCTTTACTCACATGCCTGTGTTGTCCTTGCTGTTGCAGTTCGCATACACAGTGTAATTTTGCAGTTCATCATCCCCATAACAGCACCCACGTTGGAATCACGACAGAGGCAAGTATGGTGTATTAGTGTGTTTATTGTGATACATTTGTGTTAATAGTGCATAGGATGGGTAGTGCTGTACATAAATCTTGCAATCCGAAGTTCCTAGGTGAATTGAAAGTCCTGGTAGACAGGATCCCCAGTATCGGGCCACAGTTGTCTGACACATTGGTCCAACTTGTACTCCCCATGCAATGTGTGGGAGTAGTGTTGCCGTCAACAGGGTGAACAGTCTGTGCACAAAGGCGAACATCCAGAACAGGTTCAGGCTTCCTGGGAGTTGCGCTTGGCCATCGGCCTCTCACTTTTCCCTCCTCGGACGACCCCTCTTCTTGGGGGGCCCCTCAAGTACAGGCTGCTGCGGTGCAGGGGACTCTCCGCCAGAGTCATCCTCCCTCCCTGTGGCAGTTGCAGTTTGTTCGGCACCAGATGTTGTTGGCACACAGGGAGGTGTGGACTGGTTGCTGTTCATCTGGCGGAGGCATTGTAAAATGTCCCTGTGCACCGCCGTCATCTCATGCAGTGCATCCCACTTGGACTCCACGCGGGACATGTGTGAGTCCACGCGGGACATGTGTGACTCCACGTGGGACATGTGGGAGTCCAAGCGGGCATGATGGGCAGCCTGCTGCTGTTTCATGTCTCTGAGGAGCCCCACTACCTGGCTGAGGTCTCCGGTGCTGGACTGGTACGCATCAGCTATGCGTACCAGTTGTGGGTCATCATGCACACCAGCAACGTCTGCAAGCAGCGACCTCTGTCTCCCACCCCTCCCACCACCCCTGCTGACATGTGCAGTGTGTGCAGTGGCACGCACAGATAACCCTGGTCCACCTTGGGGGTTGGTGGTGGTGGTGGTGTCCATGGCCCCAGGTTGGTCCAGGGTCCCTGTGCTGGTGTTGCTCCTTGTTCTGTCCATGTCGGCAGGGATGGTATTTGTGGTGACAGTCGTTGGAGGGGTGGGTGCAGGGGGTGCAGCTGGTGGTCCTGCTGGTGCTGCAGCTGGTGGTCCTGCTGGTGCTGCATGTTGACTTGCACCGGATGTGCCAGGTTGGTCTTCATCGTCCGAGGAGGACAGAGGCTGTACGACGCCAGTGAGCTCTGCATCCTCTTGAGCCTGGGACTGGGACTCCTCAGCGTCTGCTGCTGTGTCCCCATCATCACCTGTTTTTGGGAGACACAAACAATGTATGTTATGTTTCTGCAGGCATCAATGGTTGACACACATGACAGTTGTGACTGTGCCTCTGGGTGCGGGCCTGTACATTGCATAGTCCTAAGTCGTCACAGTCAGGGGTTGATATTGGTGTGGCACATTGTCCTGCATTATTTGGGCATTTCTATGTATTTTTTGGGGTGTGAACATGGTCTGCATTGGTTGTGTTTGGTTGACAGCCAGCCCTCCTTCCCACCCACCCAGCCAGTCAGTTATCCCACCATGGAACGTGCTTGCGTTGCAGGGAGTGGAAGTTGTCTCTCAGGATGTCAGTCAGTGGTGTCCTGCTGTTTGTTGGTGCACAGTTGGCAGCAGGGCCTTGTGCTCCCCACAGCAGTAGCCAGTGTCAGCCATCTTGTGAGTCCTTCTCCACTCCCTGTGATGTGAGCATGGTTCAGGGTGGTGTTGATGGGACAGTTGTGGGGGTGACCAATATCAGTGGCTACGACTCCCATCATGCTATTGCCTCCACCCCCCTTCCCAGCATGCCCATGCTTCCTTCCTTTTGACTCTGCTTCCCTGTGGGGTGGGCTGGCTGTGAGGACAGGATGGCTGGGAGTGTTGTCCTGGCAGTTGTTTGGCTAAAAGTCCCAAGAGTGGCCCTGTGCTTCACACAACATAACCCAGGGTGGTGGTTCTTTGTGGGATCTTGTGTTAGGATGGGGGCATTGCATTCTACCAGGTGGGTTCTGTGGAGTTTGTGTTGGGGTGTGTGTGAGGGGAGGTGCTTGTGACTATGGTCAGTGCTGCAAGTCCTCCTTCCCACCCAGCTAGCCAGATATCCCACCATGGAACGTGCTTGCATTGCAGGGAGTGGAAGTTGTCTCTCAGGATGTCAGTCAGTGGTGTCCTGCTGTTTGTTGGTGCACAGTTGGCAGCAGGGCCTTGTGCTCCCCACAGCAGTAGCCAGTGTCAGCCATCTTGTGAGTCCTTCTCCACTCCCTGTGATGTGAGCATGGTTCAGGGTGGTGTTGATGGGACAGTTGTGGGGGTGAGCTATGTCTGTGACTACGACTCCCAATAATGCTATTGCCTCCTCCCCACTTCCCAGCATTTCCATACTTACTTGCTTTTGTGGGGAGGTCAGTCTGTGTGGGTGTGAGAGCAATGGCAAGATGGCTGACAGTGGTGTCCTGCTGTTGGTTGGTGTGCAGTACCCAGCATGCCCTTGTGCTCCCCACGACACAGCAACAGTGTCAGACATCTTTGATGGGCCTTTCCACTCTCTGTGGGATGTGAATGCGTGAGTGTGAGCTTGCTGGGCCATGTGGTGGGGGATGTAGAGCTGTGACTACGACTCCCATCATGCTATTGCCTCCTCCCCCTTCCCAGCATGCCCATGCTTCCTTCCTTTTGACTCTGCTTCCCTGTGGGGTGGGCTGGCTGTGCTGACAGGATGGCTGGGAGTGTTGTCCTGGCAGTTGTTTGGCTAAAAGTCCCAAGAGTGGCCCTGTGCTTCACACAACATAACCCAGGGTGGTGGTTCTTTGTGGGATCTTGTGTTAGGATGGGGGCATTGCATTCTACCAGGTGGGTTCTGTGGAGTTTGTGTTGGGGTGTGTGTGAGGGGAGGTGCTTGTGACTATGGTCAGTGCTGCAAGTCCTCCTTCCCACCCAGCTAGCCAGATATCCCACCATGGAACGTGCTTGCATTGCAGGGAGTGGAAGTTGTCTCTCAGGATGTCAGTCAGTGGTGTCCTGCTGTTTGTTGGTGCACAGTTGGCAGCAGGGCCTTGTGCTCCCCACAGCAGTAGCCAGTGTCAGCCATCTTGTGAGTCCTTCTCCACTCCCTGTGATGTGAGCATGGTTCAGGGTGGTGTTGATGGGACAGTTGTGGGGGTGAGCTATGTCTGTGACTACGACTCCCAATAATGCTATTGCCTCCTCCCCACTTCCCAGCATTCCCATACTTACTTGCTTTTGTGGGGAGGTCAGTCTGTGTGGGTGTGAGAGCAATGGCAAGATGGCTGACAGTGGTGTCCTGCTGTTGGTTGGTGTGCAGTACCCAGCATGCCCTTGTGCTCCCCACGACACAGCAACAGTGTCAGACATCTTTGATGGGCCTTTCCACTCTCTGTGGGATGTGAATGCGTGAGTGTGAGCTTGCTGGGCCATGTGGTGGGGGATGTAGAGCTGTGACTACGACTCCCATCATGCTATTGCCTCCTCCCCCTTCCCAGCATGCCCATGCTTCCTTCCTTTTGACTCTGCTTCCCTGTGGGGTGGGCTGGCTGTGCTGACAGGATGGCTGGGAGTGTTGTCCTGGCAGTTGTTTGGCTGGAAGTCCCAAGAGTGGCCCTGTGCTTCCCACAACATAACCCAGGGTGGTGGTTCTTTGTGGGATCTTGTGTTAGGATGTGGGGCATTGCATTCTACCAGGTGGGTTCTGTGGAGTTTGTGTTGGGGTGTGTGTGAGGGGAGGTGCTTGTGACTACGGTCAGTGCTGCAAGTCCTTCTTCCCACCCAGCTAGCCAGATATCCCACCATGGAACGTGCTTGCATTGCAGGGAGTGGAAGTTGTCTCTCATGATGTCAGTCAGTGGTGTCCTGCTGTTTGTTGGTGCACAGTTGCCAGCAGGGCCTTGTGCTCCCCACAGCAGTAGCCAGTGTCAGCCATCTTGTGAGTCCTTCTCCACTCCCTGTGATGTGAGCATGGTTCAGGGTGGTGTTGATGGGACAGTTGTGGGGGGGCAATATGTGTGACTGCGACTCCCATGATGCTAATGGCTACACTGACTTGGCCAGCATACACAGAATTCCTTCCTTTGAGTGGTCTTCACTGTGTGTTGGTGTTGTTGTGGTGGCTACATGTCTGGATGTGTTTGTTAGTTCTATTTGTGCCACTGCCTAGCTGTAGTTGTAGTTGTGTTTGTACATGTGTTGGCACAGTTGGATGTGACTTTTTTGATGGCATGTGTTGTGTTTATCTGACTGACATACACATTTTGGGATGATTCTTTTCTGGTTGCTGTGTAATTGCTATGAGTGCATGGTTTGACTCTCCCCTTGACAGTGATGTGTGTGTTTTGTGGCAGTATATTGTGTACATTTGTTGTGTACTCACCAGGCTCCGGGATGTCCTCTAGTCCATATACGCTCACTGGCGGAAGGATGGCCCGCACCTTCTCCTCCCAGGGCCTGAGGTATATTGGCTTGGCAGGAGGGCCACTGCCGGTGTATTGGCTGTTGATGTAGTCTTTCTTCAGCAGGTCCCGTACCCTCCTGCGCACGTCATACCACCTATTCTGGATGTCGCTCTTTGTGCGCCGACATGGTGATTGTGCGTTCACCCTGTTGATGATCCTCTCCCACATCTTGGTTTTCTGGGAGATGGGGGTCTGTTGGACCAGTGTGCCAAACAGCTGTGGCTCTACCCTGAGGATCTCGTCTACCATGACTTCCAATTCACAATCTAGGAACTTGGGATTCTTCTTGGGGGCATGGTGATGGGTGGTGATGGTGAGTGATGTGTGTGTTGGTGTGCAGGTGAGGGTGTGTGAGTGTGTGTTTTGCTGGGTGTATGTGAGGTAGGTATTTGTTGGTGTGCTGATGGTGTGTGGCTTGTGTGAGGGATGAGCTGTGGGTGTGTGGTTGCTTTCTCTTGGGTGCTGGCAGTGGAATGGCATTTGCAAAGGCTCATGGTTGTGATTTGTGTCCTTTATATAGGTGGAGTTGTGGGTGTGTCTTTGTTCTCTGTCCCCACCCCCCAGTATTTATTGGCTTGGTAATTGCTTGTTTGGCCTTTTTTGGGTGATTTTTCCTTTGTACTGTCTGTGTATGTTGGAAACGTTCTTGTGACCGAGTCGGACCCTGCATTTGTCTCGTACGGTCTTCTCCGTTTCGTTCACGCTGTGTTTGTGCAGTTTTCTATGCTGCGTACGCGTCGGTCGCGGTGTTTTGTGTTGCTTCGGCTCGGTTCTGTATGCGTGTCGGTCGTGCGGCTTGGCCTCCGTCCGACTCGCTCGTGGATTTCGCGCCTTGCATCGTACTTTGCGGTTTGGAGTTCGCGTGTACGTTTCGGTCGGATTTGTTCCGGGTGCGTGTCGGTCGGTTGGATTCGCGTGTTTTTCCGGCCGGATTGCTGTTTTCCGTGCGGCTCGGTCGCACGGACTTGGTTTCGGTACGTGTCGGTCGGATTTTTCACGCCTTGCATCGTACTTGGCGTGTCGGGCGCCACAGGTACGTGTCGGTCGGTATTATTTCCGGATCCGAGTCGGTCGGTGCTTTTTCCGGCCCGAATCGGAATCGACCCCTTTATGTCAGCTTTTGATTTATACTACACTCCGGGGAAGGTTTCTAAGTGGGTGGGCCCACGGGGAAATTCATGTAGTAGGTGTGGGGCTTGGGCTGCTGACACGATTCATATGTTTTTTGCTTGTCCCAATCTTGCTAAATACCTACAGGATATCGAAGTTTTCTTGAATCAGATCCTTGTCATGCCGATATCAATAACACCTGATTTAATCATTCTGGGGATAGAAAAGAGTCAGGGCAGCAAGACCCGGACTAACTCTGAGATTAGATTGGTATTCATTGCAATGGCCATTGTAAGATTATGCATTACCTCCCAGTGGATTAGCCCTGATCCTCCCACATTCATAAACTGGCGGGCTAGGTTGCTAGCCACATATAATATGGAATCGGCTGTATGCAGGCTTAAAGGTCGTAGGAGACGAGAAATGGGGAGGAAAATATGGGCTCCAATTACTAGCTGGATAGGGTAAATGATTCCGATACCTTGTCTTTGTATACTATCCAGGCTTCCCCTGTTTAATGCTAATCTGACCTTTTTTTTTCTTTTTGTTTTTGTATGTTGCTCTTTTCTTTCTCCTTTTATTATTGCTCTTGCCTACTTGCTGCTTTGCT
This sequence comes from Calotriton arnoldi, assembly GCA_963921515.1. Taxonomy (NCBI): domain Eukaryota; kingdom Metazoa; phylum Chordata; class Amphibia; order Caudata; family Salamandridae; genus Calotriton; species Calotriton arnoldi. The sequence continues at coordinate 1,521,640 of CAWUFW010004449.1, read as the reverse complement.
TTTCTTTCTCTTTTCTTCTTCTTTTTCCTTTTTCTTTAGGATTATGTATTGCGATTTGTTGATCTGTGTTCAGCTTTTGTTTTTTTTTGCTCCTCTGTTTTTTGAAACATCTGTTAAGTTGTCTCAGAATGTGAATGTATTATTTGTTGCCACATTTGCCATGACTAATTGACAATGATATAATAAAAAATTTTATAAAAAAAAAAAAAAAGGAAAAACTCTTCCAACATAATCGTGAGCAATGATAATTGGGGCAGTAATGAACTCAAGGGGAGCAGACGAGGTCCCCAAAACACCCATCTTTGGATATGGGATGGCTCCCTTTCCGGAGCCACCTTATTGCAAGTACCCAATGATTGCCCAGGGCCTGCAGTAGTTCTTCCCTCAACCATTTAACCCCACTTTTTAGACAGAGTTTGGGGCAGAGGAAGAGGATGCAGAAGAGGAAATTAGAAATGGGTCCAGTGGCAAGCACCGCTCGAACAGCTGATGCAGACTCGAAGTCAGATGGGGAAGATAAATTGATAGTCAACCTTTCACAAAGGACATTCAGAGAAACAGAGGAGAGGGTCTTAAAGAAAGGTCTGATTTTTGTACCCACCCCTAATGTTAACAAATTCCAAAGGAATTGTGAACTTCACAACTTCTTTCGGAAAATATGTTTCAAGGCTTTCTTTCAAAACAAACCCAGTCCAGAGACTATGGACTCAGGTATACGTAATCCTTTGAGGTTTACCCCCATAGTAGGGATGACAGCTGTTGAAATACTTACATTCGTACAAGCGGTCCTCAAAGAAGTGGCCAGCAATACCAGTGGCTCAACTTTTCACAATCTCTCTAACCAAGAGCTAACAGCAATTAAGTCACTGGCCAAAGATACACTGATCACTATAAACAGGCAGACAAAGGGGGAGCAATAGTCATCATGGCAACTACTGACTATGAAGCAATTTGCATTCGCCAACTAGAGAATAAGACATATACGACACGCTGATCCCCACTGACCCCACAGAATGCCTTAGCAGCAGAGGCACAAGTTTAGATCAGCACAAATGAGGCTGAGTTCCTGGTAAACAAACACCCCAGGACACCTTATATTTATATCCTCCCGAAGATCCACAAGGGTCTACACCCTCCACTAGAGCCACTATCACGCTTCTGCGATCACTTCTTACAACTGTTGGTTAAGAGGACTCCATCATTCTTAAAGCACACAAGGGATGTCCTTAACCTCATAAATGACACCAACCAAATTGACCTTTTGGTCACACTCGACGTAGAGGCTCTCTATACCAACATCCCCCAAACAGCCACATTAGTAGTGGCTGAAGAAGCCTTTCGTTCTGAGGTATGGCAGGCATCAGCAACCCTTAGAAGCTTTATCATGCAGTGTGTCACCTTGGCACTAACAGATAATTACTTCTAATTTGACAAACCATTGTACCATCGGACCCAGGGGACATATGTGGGTAGAACCTTTGCCCCCAGATTGGCATGCCTCTATATGGCATCCTTTAAGAGTGACAAGACCTTTCACGAATCCAGTCCTTACAAAATCAAAATATATCTTTGGCAGCGGTACATTAATGATATCCTCATCTTCTGGAGAGGAGACAGGGACACAGACTATGCCTTCTTTGAAAGGATTAATACCCTTATCTACATTTCTCCATCAGTATAGCTGAAGAGGAACTTTCCTTCCTAGACCTCATGATTCACTTGGCTGGCGGTAGATTGAACACCGCCACATACAAAAAACCCACTGACTGCAATAGTTTACTGTTAAATAGCAGTCATCAACCTAAAGCACTCAGAGACAATCTGCCGTTTGGACAGTTCTTATGGTTGTGCCGCAATTGTAGCACCCTCCATGACTACAACACACAGGCAACTCAGTTAGGCGAAAATCTCATTAACTGAGACTACCCTTCACACTGTGTTAAAACAGCCAAAAAATGTGCTAGAAACAATACTTGGGATGCACTTTTGGAACACCACACGGGGTCAACAGATGACATACTGACGTGTAACTACTTACACTCTGGACTCCAACAGAGTACGTAAAATCATCAGAAAACATTGGAGTATCCGCTGCACAGGTGAGCTGAATATACCTGAACCATGCTTTGCCTTCAAACGTACTTCCAATTTGAAGGACATGTTGGTACACACTAGGCCACGTGTGCCCACCAGAACTAACCAAGGTCCCTGTGGGATTTACCCCCAGCACAGGGGGTCACTTCCCGTGTGGTTCATGCAGTGTCTGCCCTTTAACCGCCATAACCAAAGAGGTGTAGTTGACACCCACGTTCACCTGGAAACAGACCAAACACACTAACTGCAACACCAGTAATTGCATTTACACACTCACGTGTCCCTGTAACAAAAGATATATAGTGATGGCCAATAGGCCAATCAAGACATGCGTGATGGAATATACGCTGTCAAAAAATAAGGATCAAAAGTGTGCCCACACTTTGCCACCCATGGACACTCTGCAGACAATATAGAGTGGACCATACTTGAGGCACACCTCAGTATCAGCAAAAGTGCACTGTTTTGGAAAGAACAGAATTGGATCTTTCGTCTTTCCATGCCTGTGTGTGGTTTGAACAAAGATATCCTGCGGAGTGAATTGAATCGAAGAATAATCTCCCTAGTCCCTGCATTCCTGTGGCTCCATTAATCCTCTACCCTTGAGACAATGGCATGATGCCACCTTTATTATACATTTAGTGGCATCCTTTATTTTCTAACCCTTGGATAACACACTTTAATTTGTGTTACTGACCTTCCCCATCTGTGTGGATTGCCCGCCACATACTAGGAATCCTCCTGGCACTGCACTTTTGTAGTATGTTGACTATTCCAACATGACGCCCGCCAAAACTGACATGATGGGTTACTTTGAGTGGTCTCGGCCGGTATCAGCTACCACCCACCAAATGGGTGTTTACATGTTATGTTATGTTATGTTAAAACAACTTATAAAGCGTGCAAATACCCATAGGTGTCTCGGCGCTAAGTGCTCCAGAAGGCGGGACCATGGCCTAGATGAAAAAAGCCTACTAATTGAAGATCCACGTTTTTATTTGTTCCCTAAATGACAATAGAGTAGGTCTGGCTCTGATCTGAGAGGGAAGGGAATTCCACAACTTAGCAGTGACCACTACAAAGCTTCTGTCGCCCCAGTTAGTTTTATAGGCTCTTGGGACGACAAGAAGGTTAGCTCCTGATGAACACAGGGATCTGTTGGGAGTGTATATCTGCAGTAAATTCTTCAGAAATTTCGGGCCTATATTGTAAATCGCTTTATAGGCAATGCACAATGCTATCAATTTTGTTCTGCTTCTTATAGGCAGCCAATGAAGTTGTCTAACCACCTTGGAGACCAATTTAAATTTTGGAGTGCCCAACAGCATCCTAGCAGCTGCGTTCTGCACCCGCTGTAGCTTACTAAGAACCTTTTCCTGTGCATTAATCAATAAGCTGTTACAGTAATCAATTTTGGACATAACCAACGCAGATATTATCTTTCTCCTGGCATCAGTCAGAATGAAAGGGAACAGTTTCTTCACCATTCTTAGAACACAGAAGCATGAAGAGACCACTGCGTTAACATGCCATTTAAAAGACAGCTTGTCGTCCAGGATGACACCCAAGTTCTTGGCTTTAGTAACTGGGATTGGGGGCAATCCCAATGTATCTGACCACCAACCAGGAGACCACACAGGGGATACATTTCCAAAAACCAAAACCTCTGTCTTGGATGAGTTCAATTTGAGGCAGTGTCTTGACATCCAAGCGCTGATGGCCAACATGCCATCATGAAAGTTATCCGAAACAGTGTGCCCGAACGGAGAGCACTAATTGGGTGTCATCTGCATATGATGTGAGAGCTAACCCAAAAGATTTAATCAACCGTGCTAAGTCGGTAACGTAAATGTTAAACAACGTGGGGTAATAGAAGCCCACTGCGGAACTCCACACGGGAGTGAAAAAACTGGGGAGACAAAATCGCCCAAGCTGACTAATTGAAAGCGTTTCGATAAGAAAGAAATCAACAGGGATTTGCCCTTACTCCCAATGCCTAGCGCAGAGACACGGTTGATCAGCAGCCCATGATCAACCGTGTCAAATGCTGCTGATAAATCCAGTAGCACAAGGACAGCCGCTCCTCCTCTGTCTAGAATAAACCTAATCTCGTCAGTAGCTTTGATAAGTGTGGCCTCCGTATTATGCCTTTTCTAAAACCAAATTGTGTTTCATCCAACAGCTTATTTTCATAGATGTATTGGACCAATTGATCATTCATAATTTTCTCACAAATTTTAGCAGGTAACGGGAGACGCGCAATTGGTCGATAATTATTGGTGTTCACTGGGTCCAAGTTAGGTTTTTTTAGCAATGAGAGAATAGAGGCCTTTTTCCATTGGGAGGGGTAGATGCCTGAGCTGAACATAGAGTTAAAGATATTTGCCAGGTTAATACTTATAAGGTCTGGAGTCAGTTTCAGAACAGAAGGAGGACACGGATCAAAAGGTGAGCCAGATTTAGCGATGCTCACCAGATTAGTTATCTGTTCCGCAGAAACTGGCCCAAATTCCCTAAAGGAGAAGCTATCTAACACCTCGCTGTTCAGATCCAACTGACTCGTAGCAGCGACAGGGGCATTAAAATTAGAGTAAATTTGATCCACTTTGGCTTGAAAGCTTAAGGCTATGGAGTCACAAAATGCTTGAGTTGCTACATTAACATGGCTACTTGAAGGAGGCGCCAGTTTAGACACCACCCAAAACAATTGTTTAGTATAGTCTTGTGCGGTTTCTATTTCCCTTGTATAATAACTGCTCTTTTCTTTTATTAAGAGGCGTTTATAGTTAGCCAATGCTAGCTTATAAAGAGATTTCTCCTGGCTGTCATACTCTAGGCGCCAATGGCTCTCTTGTTTCCTGCACCGTTGTTTCTCCAGCCTCAGAGCCTCTGAAAACCAAGGGGCCGAGGGAGTTTTTCTGTTTTTGGAAGCTGTTTTGTAAGTGGCCTACTCTGGGTCTAAGGAAAGTTCTGGCTGCGTATTGGATAAATGCTGTCTAAGAAGAGCGTGGTCTAAACCCCTCCAAGATCTAAATTGTTTAGGGGGATCTGGCCTAGTGTATGGAGAAGTGGGATGCAGAATACAAATATCAAATAGTACTGCGTGGTGCAAGTCAGAGGAAGGGCCTCCTTTATCGTAATCTGCCCATTGTTAGTAAATAGGCTGTCTAGGATATGTCCGGCCATATGAGTAGAGCCGCTAACTTTTTGAGAGAATCCTATAGAATCTAACTCTGTGATCAGGGATATGGAGTCATTATCATCTATGGCCTCTAAATGAAAATTAAAATCCCCTAAAATAGTGAAACTCGATTCCCCTGCGGCGGGTTCAAGTAGATTTACTGCCATCGATAGAAAATCTCCCCTAGGGCCAGGCGGGCGATAAAGAAGGATCCCCCTAAATGATTGATGGCTTGGAAGCGTTATATTAAAACTGAGTGCCTCACATACTGTTGAGGGGACCATCACTCCTTTTACCACTAAAATATTTCAGTATATTAAAGCCAGGCCTCCCCCTCTTTTCTTAAGTCTATCACATCTATATGCAGAGAAGCCGGCCGGAGAGGCAATACAGAAGTCTGGACCCGCTGACGGGTCAGCCCATGTTTCCGTAATAAATAAGAGATCAAGATGATAAGTATCAAGAAGCTCCCCTATTTCCTATTTATGCTTTAGAAGTGAGCGTGCATCAGTAGCGGCCCGTGGTGGGAGTGCTGCTGGGCGCAGACGTGGGGCAGGGGAGGGGCAGGGTGGGGGGTAGTAAACTACGGATTACAGCCGATTAGAGGTAAGTAAACATATAAATAAATAAAACGAATTTCGTTGCGCGTGCTGCGTCGCATTTGGAGATGCAGCGTTCGCAACTAAATTCGTTTTATTTATTTATATGTTTACTTACCTCTAACCGGCCGTAATCCGTAGTTTACTACCCCCCACCCTGCCCCTCCCACGCCCCACGTCAGCGCCCGGCAGCACTCCCACCACGGGCCGCTACTGGCGTGCATTGATAAGGGCAGCACAAACCTTATTGTTTTCCTTAATCCTATGAATAACGTTACTGGTAGAAGATTGTACAAAGTCCGACTGTACCCAATCTTGGGCCTTCAATAAAAACCCACAAGTGGAGCAAGGTACTTTAGCCCTCTCGGGCAGGTCTGCTGGGTTTAGACACGTGCAAGCATGTTGAAATGACTTAGCATGCTTATTGATGGCACACAGTTCCTTGCTGGTGTAGCGCACTGTACATTGCATCATACCTGATGAGAGAGGAGCAGGGGTCCTGGCGCTAGGCGCGATTCGGGCACGGAGGGGCACAGACGGGCTTGCCATTGGCGTGCTTTCGGTGCGCCGGCGGCGCGTCCACTGCGCGTTGGCACCATACTGCGCTTTTATCCCGGAAGTAGGCGGTAATACCCAAACAACTAGACCGCCAACCTCCCTGTGTGGTCTGCTCAAAACGGCGGCCAAAAAGGAAAAGGAAACCACTGTCTTCCCTCCCTCCACACAAACAGCACAATAGTGCTGCGGTGGACCGGGGAAACGGAAGAACCGGCCAAACTGGAAAGAAACTGCTGCAGTAAATTTTACTCTAATCCCCAAATGCCCAGTACAGCCATCAAAAAATGAGGCGCAAATTAACTGAACCAATTTTTAAAAGCGTATGAAAACGTTATGAGAGTTACATAAAAATCAAAAATTAAAAGAAACCAGAATTAGTAAAACAAATTAAAACGAAGCGCTAACGCTACTCATGGCACCTTCTTGAACGCAGACTTGCTGTACACCGCCCCACTGACATTACCGCTCACTTTCCCATCGGGTCTCGGAGGCCTTGATTCCTCATACCCGACCATATTCCACACCTTCAGGCTGTGATTTACACTCACACGATAACCGCCCTGAGCCACACTACCAATATGGCGGCAACCAAATAGCGATCTAGATGACCTTACAGCTCCCTACTGGTCCACTGTTAAGCATACGTATGCATTTCACAACATTGCGGCAGCCACCAATCCTGAATCGGCAGAGTGTGGATAGGTTGTCCAGATCAGTTGTGACTACAATGCTGTGAGTGTCTGTCTTTCGCTGATACCTGTTATAATTACTGCATATTCAGGGGTTTTCCCCCATAACATTACTTTTGCTTGTTTTTCTGCATTTCTAGCATGCTTAATTAAGCGCTAACCTTGTCCACGTTCGAGAAGCCACACGAGCCACCCTACTTGGGTGAGCCAAACGATCTCCTTCCATAATGGGTGAAATCTTTATTTTTTAAGTGTGTCACGTGTTTTGACTGTGTTTAAGTATTTCACGGTGCTAGCCACACTACCACTTTAGCAGCATGCCGTGAATTCCTCGCATGCTACACCAAAAGAGATTATGTCGTTAGCTGCGATTTTTTCTATTGATGTATTGTACATTTTTTCCATTTGCTTTCTAAGTTGGTCCTTTTATTGAGCATTGTACCAAGGTATGCCACAATTTGGTTTACTGTGTTTGGAATACCCAGGACAAGAATTGGATTCCATCCATTGTGTAGATTAGATTCCTACTGGTCCTGAAGAATCGCTACCTGATCTCTTTAGACTATATGGGGAGAAACATGTAGACCTCTATCGTTAGCTACCATAGATCATTACATCTAGTGCTAGCCACAACTTTTAACCAGACAAGTAGACTCATTCATTAAAAATCCAATTTAAGGGATCTACTTAGTCTATTTTACACATCACTACTTTTTATACACTCAAACACTTCACCAATCTACACTTACTGGCCCTACACCTCACTTCACATTGGCATTGGGACTAAAAGATTTTTGATAAAGAGGCCCTTTATGGGTGCCTGTTGGACATTGCATTGCGGAGGAGGAGCATTACCCTATGATGAAGCATGACACCCATTTGGGTATGTGAGGGCTTCAGTTCCAAAAGGAACGGATCCTGCGTCCATCCATTTGGACACTGACCGACCTCTATGAGTCCTTTCTTTCCCTCCCTTTATATTACTCTAAAAGAACTGCATACTATTTTTTGAGAAAATTCAATTTATATAACTAGAGAAAAAATATTAAGCAAAATGACACCAAAACGACAAAAATTCAATAAGGGAAACTGGAGGTAGGAGTTAAGTGAAACGCACGCAAAGGAAATTAGGATGTTTGGAAACATTTGAAAAGGGACTTTGTCATTTTCCTGAAGAATACTCTTCTCTGTCTGGGTCAAACCTGAAGATCAGCCCAATGCCATGGAACTGGCAGTTGGATATTGTTTGTGGTCAGTCCCCTTGAAGCTGGCGAGCAAAAGTTGAAAAAGTTCCCAAACTTCTTTTGGTGCCCAAATAGCTTCAGGAGCACACCTCCAAGGCCCCCAGGACCTCAGAAAGAGCACTTAGAGACTCTTATGGTGTTTGGCAGAGGGCAACAACAAAGACTAGTCTAGGTCTAGTTGCCACTGGTCATCTGGGATGCTCCCGGAACCAACCAGAAAGGCTAAAAATCTAGGAGTCCTAATTGATAACAAATTGACATTCGAAGATCAAGTGAGTGCGGTCATATCGACCTGCTTCCATCTTCTCAGGATGATACGGAAAATCATGCCGTTCCTGCCAGCAGATTGCCATAAGGTAATAATAACATCCTTAATACTATCACGGGTGGACTACTGCAATAGCCTATATTTAAACATCCAAAAGAAACATCTTAATAGACTCCAACTTGTGCAGAATGCAGCAGCAAGACTCCTGACCGGAACGTCGAAATTTGTCTCAGTAAAAAAGAGCTGAAACAGCTGCATTGGCTCCCTGTTAAACAGCGGATTCAATTTAAATCCCTATGTACAGTTTTCAGGGCCCTCCATGGAAGAGGCCCAGAACATCTAAAACAATGTTTTAAATGGTATGTGCCTAGGAGAACACTGAGATCAGCAGGAGCAAGACTAGTGATAGTACCCTCCTTTAGGAAAGCAAAATGGGGGGAAAAAGGTTTCAGCATCTGTGCCGCCAGGGCCTGGAATGAGCTGCCATTGCATCTTAGGAGTGTCACAGATTTATTGGCCTTTAGGAAGGGACTTAAAACCTGGCTTTTCGCCTTATAGGCATTTCACTCTCTGGTAACCGGAAGATAGCGTACAGCGCCAGGACACCCTCGGGTAACAGTTGCGCTTAAGAAATGTGAATAACATAACATAACATTCCTCTTCAGCTTTTTTGCGATCCTGGAGCTATCCAGGGGATCAGCCTTATAGTTCTTGGAGATCCTTCTGTCCTTAGATGTCAAATAGAAGTCCAACATCCTCAGGTTCTTCTCATAGGTCACAGATACCAATTGCAGCAGGTCCAGTCACTTCTAGTTCCTATCCGACCAATGGAGTAAAGGTTCCCAGGCCCTGACCTATCTACTTTTGCAGTAGGCCCAAAATGCAATGTGTCAGGCCAAACTCAAGGTAGTGAGGGTCTACAGCCACAGTAAACTTGGGCTCTGAGGCTGGGCATGAAAGTGTACTATGGTAATCCTAGTGTCCTCCTATATCTAACACTAAAATCCAGTTCCAATTTGAAGCAGGGACTATACCCCCAACAAACCCAGAGACAGATGTCTGGTAGGAAACAAGCAGGGTCCTTCAGCAACCAGAAAGACGATACACAAGAATTGTCCTGGCATCCATTTTGCTCCCTTTGAATGGCCTCTACATGTGCTTCAAAAAGACCTGTCATGCAGGATATGATACTGGGGTATCACCAGGAAGGGTACAGGCACTACCCTTCATATTCAAGTGAGTTCAAAGGAGCCATATCTCCCCATTCAGGTCAGCCTACTGTTTGCTCCTCGGAATAATTTTATACCTCTTTGACACCTCTTCCAATGCTGAGCACAGCCTGCAGGAAGCTGGAGAGTTAACACAAATTAGTCTCCAGGAACTTCAGGAAGCGAAAAGATAACTTTCTACAAGTTACTTCTCCTTAATATATATTAAAACTCCTGATTTTGCCATTGAACTTGATTTTAGTAACTATTAGACACAGCTGTTTAAGTATTTATCTAGGTGGTCCCATTCCCAGACACAGTATTAGTATTTTAATGTGTTCTGTGATTTTCTTTATAGGATAACTAGGCTTGCCACAGTGAAAATAGTTTTTAGGACCTTGTCACTGTAGGGGCATATTAACATTATTTTTCTACGTGTCCCACTTTTGAATACCATGCAGCATACCTTGTGGGCATTATGGTCTATAGAGAGGTGACTTAATATTTGAAAAGGAAGTTTTGACTAGTTAAACGGGGCTATTTTAACCAGTAGCACTACATGTTTAAACTGCAGCAGTCAGGCTACAATCCTAAACTGACTCAGTGCCCAACTCTGTGCGGGAGACCAACCCCGGCCGCTCTCACAGATAGTCTACCAAAATGCTGTTTTTTTTAAATTAGGGAGATGTTAAGCATCTGAGAATATGTGTAGGGTGAGTAAACAGATGTGCAAAATTAATTCTCTATAGCTGACACAAAATGTGTGGTAAAGAGTGCATATGAACACACCTTTGAGCTAAAGGACATTTGGAATCATTATTGGAGTCATTATTGGCAGTTAAAGATCCTGGTATTCCTGGAGTTTATTATGTTTGTGGAGCACGTGCATATTTTAGGTTGCCCAAAGGATGGTATGGTACATGATATTTAGATATAGTTTTCCTGAACATTTATCATGTGAAAACATTTTGATGATCCTGTGCGGGAACAGAAGTCTAGAACAAAAGAGGAACTATTGCTGGAGAAATAGTGGGAGATATTTTTAGTGCAATGATACCATCTGTAGGTTTGATTTTTAATGACTTCAAGATTAGGACGTTGTCTACCATTGTGGATATATTGTCCACCAGTACAACAAGAGCTTTATTAGTTGTAGCTACTGAAATGGTTGCTGTAAGGTCCATGGTTTTGCAGAATCGTCTTGCTTTAGACATCTTCCTCACAAAAGTGGGTGGAATCTATAGGATGTTAAAAATACAATAATGTTGTACTTACATCCCTGACAAGAGTGCCTCCTTACCTATGAAGAATCCACATTGCATTCCAATACTCCTTTCCCCGAGGTGTCTCATTTACTATCTACCCCTAGATCTGCCGCACATACTGCTAACCCACCCTGCATTGAGGATAAGCTGGCAGACCTCAAGCATGATCTTCAACTAGTAAAAGATAGCCTTAAGAACCTACTACACTTCTCTATGAAGATGGAGAAGTTTTGGAAGCTCAATATGATCTTTGAGACTAATCAACCCAGCCCTCCCGCAACAGATAAACACTGCAGGAGGAAAACGTCGTATAGGGAAAACCCGTTCAGTCTGCTCTGTAAAACATTGCCCCATCTTGATCACCACTCCAGGCCCCATAGATCTACTAACCATCTGTCTGATGATGACATTCACTTCCTACTTCTATCTTACAACGGCTCTCGCAGTGATTCATCACCCTCACCATTCAGTAGCCAAACAATTCCTTCTAACCCATTTAGAGAATCTAGTGTCAATCTCAGAACTATGAACAAGGATACTTTATTACCTGTCCCCAAATCACACCTAGAAGTGGTAGCAACTAAATCTCTCATCAAGTCGATGCTCCTTAACTGCAGGTCAGCAGTTAAACATGCAGCTGATATTGCCGATATCATTCTTACGCAAGAACTGGACCTCCTGATCTTAACTGAAACCTGACTTAATGACACCTCCTCTCCAATTTTGGCCATCTTAGTTCCTCCAGAATATGACATCATCAGACAGGATAGACCTGTTAAAGTTGGAGGTGGCATTGCATGCATCTATCGCTCCATTGTCACCCTGAGACATTTACCAACTGCACCAATGTCCTCCTATGAACACCTAGGCATTGAAATCTGGAACAATGACAAGATAGTTTCTTTGCTCCACATGATCTACCATCCCCCAGGTGACAATCTTCTTTTCATCGAACAAATTATGGAGACCATAGCCTCAAACTCTGACCAACACCGCAACTATATCTTCCTTGGGGATTTCAACTGATCCCTTACTGTGCACTTTCAAGGCTTTCCTCTCTGACCTAAACTTCATCCAGGTCTGCAATGTACCTACCCACAACAAGGGCTCCATCCTTGGTTTAAATCATAGCTAAGAATAACATTATACAACTTGAAAGCATATCGCCTTGTGACTGGTCAGATCACTATCTAATCTTTTTTCGCATCTTGGAAAGGGTACTGATTAGACATGGTCAACCTCATAAGACCAAACAGTGGTCTCGAAATCTGAGGGACATGAACGTAATGATCTAACCTCCATTAGTAATAACCTACTTCCTCCACCCCCTAACATGCCAATCTGGATGACCTCACTGATCATTATATACACGCCATGACAAATATATATGACACAATTGCTCTGAAGAAAATCAAAAGGATGCTGATCAAACAGTCCAAACCCTGGTTCAATTGCTCTCCTAACGATGAACGACTCAAACTAAGGCTCACAGAGAGATCATCGAGAAACTCCCCTTTCATAACAAACCTCAAGCAGTCGAGGATGACAAGAAGTTATTACAACAAACATATCCGTAGTGCAAAAGCCGATCACTTTAGGTCACAGGTTGACAATGCCAAAAACAGACCTAAAAAACAGTTGGAATCATCAAACAACAAGCTACACACTCAACCAACACTCTACACCCAAGATCTCACTCCCTAGTGATGAGGATTTCTCTGCACACTTGATTGAAAAGACAAGAAAGATTGAACTAGAACTGCAACTCACATCACAAAATCCTCATTATCAGACTCAGCCCACTCCATCATCATGGCTAACCTCAGCGAGTACCCCTACTTCTTGCACTATAGATTATACCAAAAAAACAATGCATCGTGGAATACCTTTATACTACCAGACGATGCCAAGCTACTCAAAACTATAACTTCATTAAAACCCTCTAGTCATTTCAACGATTCTCTGCCCGCCAACTTCTTCAAAGAGCTTAGATCTGCCATTCTCACAATCTGGTCCATGATTATCAATGAGTTTCTCTGCAGGGTCGGATTCCTGATTGCATCAAGATAAGAAAATTCACCCCATCCCAAAAAGCCAAATGCAGTTTATCTGATCCCAACAACTTCCGTCCAATTTCTAATATCATGACTTTAGCTAAACTTCTTGAGAAATGCGTACACATACAACTCTGCAATCACATCGAAAAGTTTCATCTCCTTGACCAATGTCAACCGGGTTTCAGAGCGGGACATAGCACTAAAACGGCTCTAACTCACATTGTTGATGACGCCCTGAGATTACTTGACCAGAATGAAACTTGCCTACTTATCCTTCTTGATCTGTCCTCTGGGTTCGACACCGTCAAACATGAAAACCTGATTGATCTTCTTGTAGAAAGGATGGAGTTATCAGGCCCTCTCTTAAATTGGTTTACAAAGCAAACACAAGGAGATCATGGACGGAGCGCTGAAACTTTTCAGACACTCACCCCCAGTCACAGATCTGGGCTGAATCCATCATCATTCTTTAGCTCACTTCGCCACCTCAGTTCAGACCCAGCTATATGCAGATCCGTCTTGACCCTGTGACTCATGGGAACAGTGCAGCCCAAACTGCCAAGCCAGGTCTTCCCTGAACCGGAAACAAGCATCCTGGGACCGGTTTCTAAGTAACACCCTTCATCAGCCAGGCTAGCTTGAATCCAGTGGTAAAGTGAGCAAGGGACCCACGTCTGGGCATACCCTGCCAACTAAGGGCGAACAAAGCAAACACAAGGAGATCATGGACGGAGCGCTGAAACCTTTTAGACACTCACCCCCAGTCACAGATCTGGGTTGAATCCATCATCATTCTTTAGCTCACTTCGACACCTCAGTTCAGACCCAGCTATATGCAGATCAGTCTTGACCCTGTGCCTTATGGGAACAGTGCAGCCCGAACTGCCAAGCCAGGTCTTCCCTGAATCGGAAACAAACATCCTGGGACCGGTTTCTGCGTAACACCCTTCATCAGCCAGGCTAGCTTGAATCCAGTGGCAAAGTGAGCAAGGGGCCCACGTCTGGGCATACCACACACCTAATGCAGATCAGTCTTGACCCTGTGCCCCATGGGAACAGTGCAGCCCGAACTGCCAAGCCAGGTCTTCCCTGAACCGGAAACAAGCATCCTGGGAACGGTTTCTGGGTAACACCCTTCATCAGCCAGGCTAGCTTGAATCCAGTGGCAAAGTGAGCAAGGGACCCACGTCTGGGCATACCCTGCCAACTAAGGGCGAACAAAGCAAACACAAGGAGATCATGGACAGAGCGCTGAAACTTTTCAGACACTCACCCCCAGTCACAGATCTGGGTTGAATCCATCATCATTCTTTAGCTCACTTCACCACCTCAGTTCAGACCCAGCTATATGCAGATCAGTCTTGACCCTGTGCCTCATGGGAATAGTGCAGCCCGAACTGCCAAGCCAGGTCTTCCCTGAACCGGAAACAAGCATCCTGGGACCGGTTTCTCGGTAACACCCTTCATCAGCCAGGCTAGCTTGAATCCAGTGGCAAAGTGAGCAAGGGACCCACGTCTGGGCATACCCTGCCCACTAAGGGCGAACAAAGCAAACACAAGGAGATCATGGACGGAGTGCTGAAACTTTTCTGACACTCACCCCCAGTCACAGATCTGGGTTGAATCCATCATCATTCTTTAGCTCACTTTGCCACCTCAGTTCAGACCCAGCTATATGCACATCAGTCTTGACCCTGTGCCTCATGGGAACAGTGCAGCCCGAACTGCCAAGCCAGGTCTTCCCTGAACCGGAAACAAGCATCCTGGGACCGGTTTCTGGGTAACACCCTTCATCAGCCAGGCTAGCTTGAAACCAGTGGCAAAGTGAGCAAGGGACCCACGTATGGGCATACCCTGCCAACTAAGGGCGAACAAAGCAAACACAAGGAGATGATGGACGGAGCGCTGAAACTTTTCAGACACTCACCCCCAAACACAGATCTGGGTTGAATCCATCATCATTGTTAGCTCACTTTGCCACCTCAGTTCAGACCGGGCTATATGCAGATCAGTCTTGACCCTGTGCCTCATGGGAACAGTGCAGCCCGAACTGCCAAGCCAGGTCTTCCCTGAGCCGGAAACAAGCATCAAGTGTCTGAAAAGTTTCAGAGCTCCGTCCATCATCTGCTTGTGTTTGCTTTGTTTGCCCTAAGTTGGCAGGGTATGGCCAGACGTGGGTCCCTTGCTCACTTTGCCACTGGATTCAAGCTAGCCTGGCTGATGAAGGGTGTTACCCAGAAACCGGTCCCAGAATGCTTGTTTACGGTTCAGGAAAGACCTAGCTTGGCAGTTTGGGCTGGACTGTTCCCATGAGGCACAAGGTCAAGACTGATTTGCATATAGCTGGGTCTGAACTGAGGTGGTGAAGTGAGCTAAAGAATGATGATGGATTCAACCCAGATCTGTGACTGGGGGTGAGTGTCTGAAAAGTTTCAGCGCTCCGTCCAACATCTCCTTGTGTTTGCTTTGTTCGCCCTAAGTTGGCAGGGTATGCCCAGACGTGGGTCCCTTGCTCACTTTGCCACTGGATTCAAGCTAGCCTGGCTGATGAAGGGTGTTACCCAGAAACCTGTCCCAGGATGCTTGTTTCCGGTTCAGGGATGACCTGGCTTGGCAGTTCGGGCTGGACTGTTCCCATGAGGCACAGGGTCAAGACTGATTTGCATATAGCTGGGTCTGAACTGAGGTGGCGAAGTGAGCTAAAGAATGATGATGGATTCAACCCAGATCTGTGACTGGGGGTGAGTGTCTGAAAAGTTTCAGCGCTCCATCCATCATCTCCTTGTGTTTGCTTTGTTCGCCCTAAGTTGGCAGGGTATGCCCAGACGTGGGTCCCTTGCTCACTTTGCCACTGGATTCAAGCTAGCCTGGCTGATGAAGGGTGTTACCTAGAAACCGGTCCCAGGATGCTTGTTTCCAGTTCAGGGAAGACCTGGCTTGGCAGTTCGGGCTGGACTGTTCCTATGAGGCACAGGGTCAAGACTGATTTGCATATAGCTGGGTCTGAACTGAGGTGGCGAAGTGAGCTAAAGAATGATGATGGATTCAACCCAGATCTGTGACTGGGGGTGAGTGTCTGAAAAGTTTCAGCCCTCCGTCCATCATCTCCTTGTCTTTGCTTTGTTCGCCCTAAGTTGGCAGGGTATGCCCAGACGTGGGTCCCTTGCTCACTTTGCCACTGGATTCAAGTTAGCCTGGCTGATGAAGGGTGTTACCCAGAAACCGGTCCCAGGATGCTTGTTTCCGGTTCAGGGAAGACCTGGCTTGGCAGTTCGGGCTGGACTGTTCCCATGAGGCACAGGTTCAAGACTGATTTGCATATAGCTGGGTCTGAACTGAGGTGGCGAAGTGAGCTAAAGAATGATGATGGATTCAACCCAGATCTGTGACTGGGGGTGAGTGTCTGAAAAGTTTCAGCGCTCCGTCAATCATCTCCTTGTGTTTGCTTAAATTGGTTTACCTCATTCCTACATAATAGAACACAAAGGATCAAAGTTAACCATTCCCTCCCTAACAGTATGCCGGTCTCAATTGGAGTGCCTCAAGATTCCACACTCTCAGCCACGCTTTTCAACTTTCAATATTTCGGAACCGTTCAAACGTACAATACCACATGTACGCCGATGACACTCACTTGTACAAGAAAATTGCCTCACCGGAAGACATCAAAACTCTTAACTGTGCACTTCTGAAAACTCAACAATGGTTAACTCACAATCCCCTTATTCTAAATACAATATAGACGGAATTCCTCCTGATTGCCCCCACAATCAATCTGCACCCATTCAAGACTGGCTCAAAAAACTTACGGCTCTCAACTGCGCCCCACATGTTGTTGACTCCTCAAGATCGTTAGGCAGAACTCAGGACAAATACCTGAATATGCAAGACCACATCAGTGCAACAACAAGGGGAGCCAATCACCATCTCAACATACTAAGGAACATCAAGCCATTCTTGTCTCCTGAGGACATGCAGTTAGCAGTCCAATCCCTAGTTATCCCATCTTAGACTATGGAATTGTGACCCTGGCAGGATTACCCAAAGCAAGACTGGCCCCTTTAAACATCAATCTGAACTCTGCTGCCAGGCTCATCACGGGATCAAGAAAACATGATCACATCACACCAGACCTAATTCAACTGAGCTCGAAGTTAGGATTCAGTTGAAGATAGCCTGCTTTATGCACAAAGCTCTTCATTATAACATCCCCGTTTACCTGACAAAAAAACTCAAACTTTCTGGTTTGACATGGGCCCTAAGAAGTTCTAACACTCTCCTGCTGAAACCTCACAAATTCAAAAAGAAAAGAACTTACAACTGCTCCTTCTCCGGTGTGGCTCCGAGAATCTTGAACTCTTTTCCTCCCGAAATCAGATCTAACCCTTCTACCTCCTCATTAAAAAAACAAGTTAAATGGTTACTCCTGAATATTCACTTGCAACAATTGACCTGAAGTCACCATAACTAACTTTTATTTCTTGTCAACAGCATTGGTCTCTCATTCAACAATGCAATTTTACTTTACATGTACCACACGGTCGATTGCTCTTTTTTAGTACTTGTGCATGTTAACTTCCTATATGTTTTGGTTTTACGCCTTTATCTGTTTCTTTGTACAGCACTCTGATACCCTTATGGGTCATGTTCGTGCTATTTAAAACTTTTCAAATAAATAAGGAGATCTGTAAAGGGTTTGGGCTTTCTACAAAAGGATTCACCAGGAAGGTGAAACTGCCAAAGGTGCTGAGGGCTTGTTTAGAAGCCTGGAATGCGACCCCTATGACCGAAGAGGAGGATGATGATATAATTGAGGATGATGTGGAGCTGGGACAGGATTCACTGGAGAATCTGGAACTGCCTGTGAGGCAGGGAGCCAATGGAGTGGCAATTCCCCCCAGGACAGGGAGCAGCATATCATCTAGGGGCCTGTTCCCAGGGGAGCTGGAGGACAGGAGGGATGAGAGCAAATTGAAATTGGAGCTGGATAAGCTCAAATTTGAGAAGGAGAGAGCCTTATAGGACAAAAGACTGACTATGAGGAGAAACAAAAGAAATTGGCCATGGAGGAAAAGAAACTGGCCATGGAGGTAAGCAAATTCATGTCGGCTCATGAACTGAGTCTGAAAGACCCAGACTTAAAGGCTAAGCAAGTATAGTCCAGTGGTTGCAGCAATTCCTCAGTGCCCTCTGAAAGGAGAGTCAACATACCCAAGGGTTTGGTGTCTGAATTTTTGGTGGGAGATGACATAGACAGGTGGTTTGAGGCCTATGAGATTGCTTTACAGATGCACATGGCCCCTGAGGTGGATTGGGGAGCTCGCATGTGCAGGCACATACCTAGTGAGAAGAGGGACACCCTACTGCTCATAGATAGGGTTGGCAGGATGAGGTATCCCCATAAAGGAGTCCCAAATCAGGAAGTTTGGTCTGACCCCAGAGAAGTACAGAAAGAAGTTCAGGGACAGTCAGAATGTATGCCAACAGACCTGGGTTGATTTTGTGGATTCCTTTTGGAAGGCACTGGGTGGTTGGGTGAAGGGCAAAGAGATAAATTATTACTAGGGGCTGTATAATTTGATTGCATAAGAGCACCTGTTCAGTCTTTGTTTTCCCGATCTGCACCAAAAACTGGTTGATAGTAAACTCAATCACCACAGGAAGCTTATTAAGGAGGCAGACCACTAGTTCAGCACCATGGTCCGCAAGAAGATATCTAGGGGGGATCACTACAAGGGTGTGCAAGGTCCTCACCAGAAGAAGGAGGGGACAAAAATAAAAGCAAGAAGCTCTCTAAAAGGGCCACAAACTAGTTCTGTGGGTCAGGGCTCCCATTCCCCTACTGACAAGAAGAAGAAATGGTTTCCTGACAGTAGGTCTGCAGGGAAGGCACCCCATAAAGTGTTGGGATTGTCAGCTAGAAGGGCATTTAAAGGGAGATGCCAAGTGTCCCAAGTGGGTACAGCCCTCCACCGGTGGGCAGTCACTGGGGTTGGCTAGTGTAATGATTGGGGAGGAGATGGACCCAGATAGTTTCAGGGGCAGTCTAGAGGTTATCCAGTGTCCCTGGGTGATGGAGAAATTGTACAGAGAACACACATACCTGACAATACCAGAATGTACAGTCAGTTGGTCACCATAAATGGGCTGAGGTAGAGGCTCTGAGAGACACAGGAGCCAGCACGACAACCGTCAGGTGTCATCTGGTGTCTTCAGAGCAGGTAGCCCCTAACGTGTTCCATGAGGTGGTTGAGGCTGACAACCACGAGAACCACTGCCCAGTGGCTCTGGTTTCCTTTGAATGGGGGAAGTCTCAGGTTCCTTGAGGGTAGCTGTGAGTCTGTCTACACCTGTGGACTAACTGCTTGGTAATGACCTGGAGCATGCAGCCTGGAAGGAGGTGGAGCTCAGGTCCCACGTTGAGATGTTGCCTGAGAGGGTGTGCTACAGGACCTTCCTACTGGGTCTAGCTCATGATGGTCCACGGGCCGGTCATTTGAGACAAGACAGGCTTGTCACCCACTTTTATTGGCCTCAAAGGAACAAGGACTCAGATGCGCACTGTAGGTTCTGTACTACCTGCAATTGGCAAAACTGGGGGAAAGTACAAGCCCCCCATGCAAACGTTTCCTGTCATTAGCACCCCTTTTGACATTGTGGGCATCAACATCATTGGGCCTCTGGACCCCAAGACTGCCATGAGCAACAATTCGTTCAAGTCTTGGGGGACCATGCAACCGGGTACCCGGCAGCTATCCCTCTGAGGACAGTGACTGTGCCCACCGTGGCCGGGACACTGATGGTGATCTTTACCCATGTGGATTTCCCCACGGAGGTTGTATCTGATTGGGGTACCAGCTTCATGCCTTACTACATGAAGGCCATGTAGAAGGAGTTTGGGTTAACCTACAATTTCTCCACTCCTTACCACCCCCAAACCAATGGGTGGCTGAGAAGTTCAACCGAACCCTAAAAGGCATAATTATGGGTCTATCAGAACCCATGAGGCATAATTGGGACATCCTCCTGCCAAGTCTTTCGTTTGCATACAGGGACGTACCGCATAAGGGGGTTGGCTTGAGCCCCTATGAACATCTGTATGGGAACCCTGTGAGGGTGCCTCCTAATTTGGTAAAGGAGGGCTGGGAGCAAGCTCCTGGGAGAGCCCCCACAATGTGGTCAGCTACATGCTGGTCCTTTACAACCAGCATCCCGCTTCCGGAAACTTGCCCAGGAGAATCTGGAAGCCAGCCAGGTGGACTTGAAATGTTGGTGTGACCAGAATGCCACTCTGGCTGAGTTTCAGCCTGGTCAAAAAGTGTGGGTAATGAAGCCCTTGGAGTACAGAGCTCTGCAAAACCACTTGGTCAGGGCCCTATGAGGTAAAGGAGCACAAGAGCACTGTCACCTACCTGGTGGGTCTCAAAACTCCTAGGAGCATTTTGAGGGTCTTGCATGATAATCGCCTCAAGGCGGTCTGAGATTATCATGCTCTTGGTCACTGATGAAGGGCTGGAAGAGGAGAGTGAGCCTCTCCCCGACCTCCTAGTTTCCAAGGAGCAGGATGGGTCAGTGAAGGGTGTCAGCCTCTCCTCTACACTGATGCTAGAGCAACAGATAGACTGCGGCCAGTTGTTGGGGCAGTTTGCCTCTCTATTTTCATTTACTCCAGGGCTCACTACATGGTGTACCATGATATTGATTATGTGGACAGCACACCTATAAAGAACAAAATTTACCGGTTGTGTGACAAAATGAGGGCTAGCATTAAGGAGGAGGTCTCCAAGATGCTGGGGTTAGGGGTAATAGTGCCCTCAAATAGCCCTTGATCCAACCCAGTGGTGTTGGTCCCCAAGGTTACCCCCTGAGGTGTCACACTTGAGCTTAGGTCCTGTGTGGACTAACGTGGGCTCAATGCGGTCACCAAGACTGGTGTGCACCCCGTCCCCAGAGCTGATGAGCTCATTGATCGGCTTGGAGCTGCCAAGTTCCTCAGCACGTTTGACTTAACGTTTGGGTACTGGCAGATTGCCTTAGCTGAGGATGTAAAATAGAGGTCTGCATTCTCCATGCCAAAAGGCACTTCCAGTTCTGGGTCATGCCCTTCGGGTTGAAGAATGCCCCACCACCTTCCAGAGGGTGGTCAATCAGGTCCTGTCTGGTTTGGGGAACTTCAGAGCCGCCTATCTAGATGACATTGCGGTCTTCAGCTCTAGTTGGGAGGACCACCTGGGCCACCTCAGGGAAGTGCTTCAGGCTCTGCAGAGTGCAGGTCTTACTATCAAGGCCAGTAAGTGCCAGATAGGGCAGGGTTCTTTGGTCTACCTGGGTCACAAAGTGGGAGGTGGCAAAATGCAGCCCGTCCAGGTCAAAATTGACCATACTGACTCAAGACCCGGACAGAAGTGAGATCATGGCATCATTGTTGCCCCCTTGATAGAGCTGGCTTCCAGGAAGCAGCCACATCAGTTGATCTGGACAGAGGCATGCCAGAACGCTTTTGACACCCTGAAAGAGGCCTTGTGCACGGTACCTGGGCTAAAGGCCCCTGACTTCTCCTAAGAATTCATTGTTCAGACAGACTCCTCAGAGAATGGTGTAGGGGCCTTGCTCTCCCAGCTAAATGACAAAGACCTGGATCAATCTGTAACCTTTATGAGTAGGAAGGCTACTTCCTATGGAACAGTGGGGGGGCATAATGGAAAGAGAAGCCTTTGCTGTGTTCTGGGCACTGACGAAGCTAATGCCATACCTGTTTGGTGCTCACTTCCCGGTTCAAACAGACCACAAGCCCCACAGATGGTTAATGCAGATGAGGGGTGAGAATCCCAAACTGTAGAGGTGGTCCATCTCCCTACAGGAAATAGACTTTACAGTGGAACATCGTCCTGGAACAGACCATGCCAATGCTGATGGTCTCTCCAGGTTCTTCCAGCTGGGGTTGGGTAGCTCTCCCCACTTTCAGCTGCGGTGGACATGTGTTTGACCTGGCATCCTTGGTGTGGTTTCTCCTGATGTTTTTGCCTTCTTGCCTCCTGTTTTGCAGGCCTTAGTATTCTCTGCACTTTACCACTGCTAACAAGTGCTAAAGTACATGTGCTCTTTCTCTAAAACATGGCATTATTGGCATATCGATGTCCCTAGTAAAGTGCACTAGATGTACCCAGGGCCTGTAAATTAAATGCTACTAGTGGGCCTGCAGGACTGATTGTGCCAACCCACTAAAGTGGCCCATTAAACATGTCTCTGGCCTGCCATTGCAGAGCCTGTGTGTACAGTTTTAAACTGCCATTTCGGCCTGGCACATTAACCCTCTTGCCAGACCCAAACCTTCCTTTTTAATGCATATCAGTCACCACTAAGGTAGGCCCTGGACAGCCGCAAGTGCAGGATGCAGTGTATTTAAAATTTGAACATGTACTTTTAAGTTTTATTTGCCATGTAGTGAAAAACTCTTAAATACATTTTTCACTACTGCAAGGCCTATTTCTCCCACAGGTTAACATTGGGATTACCTTATTACATTTTCTTAGTGTCACTCCCAGTTGGGAAAATATTGATGATTCGACTTTGGTGTCTTTGGACTCACAATGTAAAATCACATCTTATAGTTAAGTTGGATTTTAAGTTGCAATTCTAAAAATGCCACTTTTAGAAAGTTAACAAATCTACAAGTGCCAGTACTGACTTTACTTACACAGAATTTGTGTTTTAACTTCGTGATCACACAAATCAACTATCGTGATCACCATTTATTTTCATCATAGTCAGCAAAACATTTCCTAATTCTCTAAGAATAGTATTAGACAAGAGAACTACATACATACATAACACATAATACATCGTCCTTTTTTGGTGTTGATCACCCACATAACATTTCACATAGTATAACAATAACATGAAGTTCACAAAAAACAACAACAAATGAATATACATCAACATCAACACAAGGTGCATCCCACTTCTGAAATTAAGCACCCCAAAGAGCTGATATCACTCAGTCATTACTAACTGCCCCAGCCATATTGGGGCAAAACCAGACGGTGCCAAAACAATCCATATGTGGGCTGCCTGCTAATAGGGAAAATGTCTGTTATAACATTCAATCAACCCATGGCAGGGCAGCAGACAGTAAGGCAGGCACAGCAAAGCAGGAGTCCAGAAAAGTCCAGCAGAGTGCCAGTCCTTTCAGCAGTACAGCATACCTTCTTCCTGGAGGAATGTCCTGAGGTCTAGAAGTGTACTGAGTTGGTGGTTTTAGGGGTCCACTACTTATATCCAGTTGTGCCTTGGAAGTGGGGGAGACTTCAAAGAGAGGCCTTTGAAGTGCACAAATTCTCTGTCCTTCCTGTCCTGGCTCTAGTCTCACTACAGTGGGTATGCAGCTCTTTGTGTGGGGACAGACAAAGCCCTATTCAGGTGCAAGTGTCAGCTCCTTCTGCCAAATGGTGCCAATCTGGTCCTAGGCCCTTCGAAGTGCAACATCCATGCATCACTGTTGTTGTACCGGTCAGAACTGATGCATCTCACCTCAACGCCAACGCAACGCCGCTGTCACTGAGGATGAGGACATTGCATCGTCTGATGCGCATCGCCTTCATCAAGAGGGGTTCGATGATGACGCAACTCCAACTGCGTGGACTAGAACCTACGCATTGCCTGCATTTGAAGGGATCAACACCAATGTATCGCCTCCTCTGCTCCACGCATTGGGTCTTCTACGTTGATGCATTTCCTCTATCCAAGGTACTTTTGTAGCGGTACAAGGATGGTCTCTGTATCTGACCCGCGCTACATCGCCGTCAGCCTGAACTTTCAGATTTGCCCTGGTCAAGCGCGTTCAGATGTCCCCAGTTGGCAGTTTATGTTTTAAGCACTATATTTGCAGATATTCTTTCAAAATTAGTATCCCCGGTTCTACCTTTTAGATTTTTGTTGTTTTGGTCTTGTTTTGTTCATTAAATTAAGTTCTGTTCTTCTAACCTAGTGTAGATTTTTCTGTGGGGTGTTTTTACAGTTTTACTGTTGTAAGTGTTGCACAAATACTTTACACATTGCCTCCTAAGTTAAACCTGCCTGCTCTGTACCAAGCGACCAGAGGGAGATCACAGGTTAATTTAGGGTGTGTATCTGATTTACCCAGACTAGGATTGTGGCCCATGCTTGGACAGGGTGCATAACTCTGCCAACTAGAGACCTTATTTCAAACAGCTATACTGCAAACTTATCACGGTATACCATGGCTCAAAATATACCTAAGGCCTAGCTGTATTATTGGGGATTGAGGTACCTTTGCATCTTTCATTGTGTTGCATGGGCAATGCAATTCTTAAACCAGATGTACAAAGGAATGCAAGGCCACCAGGCATGGCCCTGCGTTGATTGGTAAATCTGGATAAACAAGGCAGAGCAATTTGCTGTTTTGAATTACTCTCCACACCATAATCTACATTGCTGCTAACTTTCCCATACATACGGATTCCACGCCACTGTAGCCGCTCCACTGTCCACTATTCCATTCTATGCCAATGCATTCTACACCTCTCCACTGTACGAAGCTCCACTCTATGATGCTTCACTCTAGGCTATTATGCTGTATGCAATGCCACTGCACACCACTCCAACTACGGCAGTCTACTGTACACCACTCCACTGGATGCTATTCCACTATATGCTGTATGTCACTCCACTCTACTCTATTCCACTGTATGCCACTCCACTATACAACACTTCACTGTATGCTCTTCCACTGTAGGCCACTTCACTGTACGCTACTCCACTGTATGCCACTCCAATGTATGGCACTCCACTCTACACCACTTAATTCTATGCTATTCAATTGCACCCCACTCCAATGTATGGCACTCCACTGTATGCTATTACATTCTATCCCCCGCCACTGTACACCACTCCATTATACACCACTCCACTGTACGCTACTCCACTATACACTATTACACTCTACGCCACTTCACTGTATGCTATTACAGTCTATCCCACTCCCCAATACACCACTCCCATCTAAACCACTTGACTGCACACCACTCCACTGTATGCTACTACACTTTAACTATAACACTTTACGCCACTCTACCGTATGATACTACACTATATGCTATAACACTTTACGCCACTCGACTGTATGCCACTCTATGCTATTCCATACATGCCACTCGATTGTACGCTACTCCACTCTACCCCAGTCCAGTGTGCTCTCCTCCACTCTATATAACCCCACTCTACAAAACTCTACTACACTCTATGCCACTCTACTAGACTTTTCTCCACTCTATCCCTGTACACGCCGCTCTTCAAACTTGCACTCAACTCTATGCCCATACACTCTATTGTGCAACACTCTACTCCATTCTACGACAGTTTCCAACACTGTACGTCACAGCATTCCACTCTACTATATGCAATGCCACTCCAAGTTATTACCTGGACTCTATGCTACGCCACTTCAATAAATGCCACCACACTCTACGCTAATCCACTGTACCCTACTTCACTCTATGGCACTCCACTGAACCCCGCTCCACTGTACACTATTCCACTCTATGCCACTCCACTCTTCTACACTCCACTATACAGTAATACACTGTACGCTATTCCACTGTATGCTACTCCACTTTACGATAATCCACTCAACGCCACTACAGTATACATTACTCCACTCTACGCCACTCCATTGTATGATACTCTCCACTCTATATATTTTCACTCTATAAATATCTACCACACTTCATGGCTGTTGGACATGGTCTTTCATAGGGGATTTCTCTCAAACTCTTTGCTTTTTTTCTTTCTGGTTTTTGCTGATTCTTACTTGTTTAATTTAGGTGTTCAATGAATCTATCAATCAGGGGATTGTATAGAGTGGCTACTCACCCGTGAGGGTCTTAAGGTGCTGAGGGTGGGATAGGGGGGACTGCTGATCCATCTTGGTGTTGGGGTTCAGTCGAAGATCCAGGTCTTGAGATCCTTTTTGAATTGGGTCAGTGACGGGGATTGTCTGAGGTGGAGAGGCAGGGTGTTCCAGGTGTAGGTGGTGAGGTAGGAGAAGGATCTTCCTCTGGTTCTAGTCTTGTGGATCGGTGGGACGGAGGCCAGGGCCAGTTGGGAAGAGCAGAGGTGTCTGGTGGGTACTTGGAATGAGAGGCGATGGTTCAGATATGCTGGCCCTGCGTCATGGAGGGCTTTGTAAGCATGTGTGAGGTGCTTGAAAGTGATTCTTTTGTTGACTGGGAGCCAGTGGAGTTCTTGAAGGTGTTCAGTGATGCGACTGCGGCGGGGGATGTTGAGGACCAGTCTGGTTGAGGCATTTTGAACGTTCTGTAGTTTCCTGAGGAGTTTCTGGGGGACGCTGGCATAGAGTGCGTTGCCGTAGTCGAGTCTGCTGCTGATGAGAGCGTGGGTGACCTTCTTTCTGGATTTGGTGGGGATCCAGTTGAATGGCTTTCGCAACAGGCGAAGCATGTGTAAGCATGATGAGGATACGGCATTGATCTGGTCCTTCATTGTGAGCGCAGTGTCCAGTATGATGCCAAGGTTATGTGTGTGGTCCATGGGAGTGGGGGGTTCCCAATGTGGTGAGCCACCAGGAGTTGTTCCAAGCTTAGGGTGTGGGTCCCAGGATGAGGACTTCAGTCTTGTTCAAGTTGAGTTTGAGGCAATTGTCTTTCATCCAGGTGGCAACGGCCTTCATCCTGCTGTGGAAGTTGTTTCTGGCGGCTGTGGGTTTGTTGGTGAGAGAGAGGATCAGCTGGGTGTCGTCGGTGTAGGAGACGACGTTGAGTCCGTGGTTCCTGACGATGGCTGCGAGTGGGGCCATGTAGACATTGAAAAGGGTGAGGTCCGGAAAGAGCCCTGGGCACTCCGCAGCTGAACTCTGTGGGTTCTGAGAGGAACAGAGGTAGTCTGACTCGCTGTGTTCGACCAGTGAGGAAGGAGTGGATCCGATCGAGGGCCTTGTCGCTGATGCCAAGTCATGGCGTTTCGTGATTAGGATGCAATGGGAAAAGGTGTCAAAGGCAGCCGAGAGGTCCAGAAGGAGGAGGGCTGTGGTTTCGCCCCGGTCGAGGAGGGAGCGGATGTCGTCGGTGGCGGTGAGGAGTGCGGTCTTGGTGCTGTGGTTGCTTCGGAAGCTGGATTGGGAGATGTCCAGGACGTGGTTTGCTTCTATGAACTCGGAGAGTTGGGTGTTGATGGCCTTCTCGATGCCCTTGCCTGGGAAGGGGAGCAGGGAGATGGGACTGAAGTTCTTGAGGTCTGTTGGGTTGGCAGATGGCTTCTTCAGCAGGGCATTGACCTCGGCGTATTTCCAGTCATCAGGGAAGGTGGCTGTCTCGATGGAGCAGTAGATGGTGTGGCAAAGCTTGGGGCGATGGAGGTAGCTGCTCTATGGCGGATGTGGTGCGGGCTGTCGTGAATGCTCCGCCCGGACCGCTAGTTGCAGCAGGGACAGAGCCGCGTACACTCAAAAGGACGCGTCGGGAAGGAAGGAGCACTTCGCGTTCTAGTTCTTGCTAGAGTCTCCTTCGCATCCGGTGTCACTCACCTGCTTCCGGGTCCCACGGCACCATTGATTCCTGTTTCCTGACGTCGGGTTCGCGGGCGGCGTTTCTTCTTCTCCTTGGCGGCTCTGCGGGAATCCCTCCTGCGGAAAGAAAAGAAAGGAATTCACAAAGCATCGTGTAGACAAGGCGGTAACGCGCTCGCGCTTAGCTGCTATAAAGTCAGTTACAGAGTGTATTTAAAATACTTATCTGATTGGATATCCATGATTGTAATGGGCATCTGCATTCCTCATCGTTTTGTTGCTGTTGTCTGCTTACTCAAAACCTCACTGGGGGTGATGAATTTTGGTCTAAACTTTCTTTTTTAATGTTATTATTTATGGTAAGCCTATGGCATATATAACTTTACATTGCACACCAGACATGAGGTACACACTGTGATATTTCTGTTTGCTGTTTCCATGCAGAATTACTCATTGATTCCTGAAACATTTATTTTGGATACTAGTGGAAGGGGAAAGCATCAGGTATAGAATACTGATATATTTATTAGACATTGTTTTTACAAACTTGTGTCTCCCTTTCTGAAATAGTGTCTTACTCTAATGCCTTGTTTACAGGGTCATGTACCTGTCCAGTGACAAAACTTGGCGATCCAGGTCATCCTGAAGAATCTTGTTTTTATTCCTTCCCTTGTTTCTCCTCTTCCCCCTGTACACTGGTTCGCTTTCACTTTGTTGGGCGGAATTAGGTGATAGCGGGAAGTGGAGATCTACTCTTCAGTCTCTTGCCTCCCGGTCCTGTGGAAACTTTGGGTGAGTCCTGATAGAACGCAAAGCTCACTTTGATTTTTCCACCTGAACGAAATGGAAGAGCATCAAATTACACTTGCCGATCTGGCGCACATGATAGGTAATCTACAAAAGGAGACACAAGCACTCACATTAAGAGTAGATACACTACAAAGAGATACTAGACAAACCACTTCTACAGGGCCAGTACCGGGGGCCATGGGGGATGTCTTTTCTCCTTACTACACCGCCTCCGTTTCAGGGAATCAGGTCATACAGGTCACTACCCTGCCTTCCATACTTTTAGCCCCTCCCAAAAGGTTTAAGGGAGATCCATCATGGTTCGCCTCCTTCATCAACCAATGCCAATTACACTTCATGTGTAAGACAGCCTGCTTCCCAACCGAGCAAGCAAAGGTGGCTTTGTGCTTTCCTATTTAGGGGGAGTGGCAGTGACTTGGTCCATACCATTGGTTGATCGTAATGATCCTCTTCTTTATGACTATAACGCCTTTAAGGGCAAATTGAAGAAACTGTTTGATAGACATTCCTTTATTCAGTCTGTTGATTCAGAGCTGTTAAATCTCGAACATGGGACCAAAGATTTAATGACGTATATAGCAGAGTAGGCCTGGGCGGTGAACTTCGCTCCGTTCGCGGAGTTTGCGGAGTTTTCTGCACTCCGCACTCCGCGGAGCTCGCGGAGTGCAGAAAACTCTGCTTCGCGATGTGCAGCGGAGTTTTTTCTCAGCTCGCGATTGCGAACGGTAAGTTTGCGAACGGTAAGTTCACGAGCGCGAGCTGCCGCTCGGGTAGAATTTCTACCCGAGCGGCAGGAATACCAGCACAAACTGCAGTTCGCACTGCACTCCGCCACTCGCGGAACTTTGCAGGGTTTTTTTGTAACTTCGCGGAGTTCCGCGTAGAAAACTCTGCGAACTACGCCCAGGCCTGTAGCAAAGTTCAATCGCTTAGTGGCAGAGGCTGGATGGCCTATGGCCAAACGTAGTGCCTTGTTTTATATGGGACTTAAGGATGAACTGAAATATCTTTTGGCTCAAGTGGTGGATCCTCCAGACACCTGTAGCGACCTCATAGATCTGGTGGTGAAACTGGACAATAGGCTACACAAAAAGAAGAAGGAAAAAGGTCGTGGAGACACACAACTTGTTTTCTATAAAGAGAAGAGAACTGGAGTAAAAAAAACAATGTCAGAAACAGAACCCATGCAGATAGACAGCATTAGGGGTCCTATTAGTGATGAGGAAAGACAGCGTAGACGGGACATGAAATTGTGTTTGTATTGTGAGAAACAAGGGCATTTCCTGAAAGATTCTCCTGTGCAACCAAAGTGACGTAAGGAATCGGGAAACTACTAAACCCGTACCCTAAGGGGACAAGAGCTTTGGGTGGGTCAGGGTTGATAGTCTCCCAATATATTCCTCAGAACGATTCAGGACTTACTAACTCCCATTTTTTTTGTTGCATCATGTTTACTCTGGGAAAACCAGTCCATTCAAGTAAAATTCATGTTGGATTCTAGTGCCACAGAAAATGTTATGGACCTACAATGGGCCAGGTCCATGGGGTTACCTATTGAACAGAAAGGGGTTGCAGAAGAGGTTAAACAATTGATGGCAGTATAATCAAGTCTGGTCCAGTCACACAGGCTACTGGTACCTTGACACTTCGGATTGATAACACTCATATTGAATTCATTTCTTTTGATTTGATTTAGTCTCCACAATTTCCAGCCATATGGGGCATACTTTGGCTAACTCAACACAATCCAGAGGTAGAGTGGAGAGAGAAGTCATTAGCCTTTCATTCTGCTTTTTGCAATGACAATT
This sequence comes from Calotriton arnoldi, assembly GCA_963921515.1. NCBI lineage: Eukaryota > Metazoa > Chordata > Amphibia > Caudata > Salamandridae > Calotriton > Calotriton arnoldi. The sequence goes on along the minus strand of CAWUFW010004449.1, from coordinate 1,491,317 downwards.
GCATAGATAAGAATTTGAGACAAAATAAAATTGTTGGAGCATGTGAAAACGCGGGGCAGGAACTCCCTTTTTGCTATAATGATTTGGCGGAAGTGTTTCGACAAACAGGCATTTAGGAGTAGTAAAGTTAGGAATCCTAACTTTAGTACTCCTAAATGCTTTTCGTGAATACCGAAAGTCGTAAAGTTAGGATTTTTCTCAGTTTAGGAGTAGTAAAGTTAGGAATCCTAACTTTAGTACTCCTAAATGCCTTCTGTGAATACCGAAAGTCGTAAAGTTAGGATTTTGTGAATCGGGCCCAGGAGTCGTAAACGATTTCTGTGAATACCAAAAATCGTAAGGGCCTTCTGTGAATACCAGAAGTAGTAAGTTTAGGATTTTGTCTCAGATTAGTTCTGTGAATCGGCCCCTAAGATCTTTACCAAGCTAGATTTACAAGGGGCATATCATTTGGTATGAGTACAGCAGGGGGAGGAATGGAAGACTGCCTTTTGCACTAAATTTGGTTGATATGAGTATTTAGTAATGCCCTTCAACTTATGCAACGCTCCAGCAGCATTCCAATTCTTTATAAATTAAGTTCTGAGAGAAATGTTGGACATGTATGTCATAGCTTACATCAATGACATTTTGGTTTACTCATCTTCCATAGAGGAGCATGAAACCCATGTACGGGCGGTACTGATGAAACTTAAGGAAAACCATTTGTTCGTAAAACTAGAGAAATGTGAATTTCACTCACAGCCAGTGGCCTTTTTAGGGTTTGTCCTATCTCCGGACGGGGTAGGTATGGATCCCCACAAAGTTTCAGCAATTACACAATGGCAATCCCCTAGATCAGTGAAGGAGGTGCAGAGTTTTATATGGTTCACAAACTTCTATAGACGTTTCATAGAGAATTTTTCAGCACTAGCCTCCCCTATAACTAAAATCCTTAAGAAAGGGTTTGACATTCTTTTGGTCTCCTGAAGCAAAAACAGCCTTCAACAAACTCAAGGAAGTTTTTACTCAAGTTCCTGTACTAAAACACCCGAACCCGTCTCAACCGTTTACAGTAGAGGCTGATGCCTCCCATCCGGCTACATGGGGTGTTCTGTCTCAGAGAGATACAACCACAGGATGCTTACATCCAGTGGCTTTCTATTCCCACAAACTAAATACCGCAGAACAAAACTATTCCATGGGGGACAAGGAATTGTTAGCCATAAAAAGAGCTTTTGAGGAATGGCGCCAGTACTTGCTGGGAACCTTACATAAGGTCACTGTCCTCACGGATCATAGAAATCTGTTGTTCCTGAAATCTGCTAGAGCCTTGTCTATGAGACAATTTAGGTGGACTTTGCTTTTTAGCGAATTTGATTTTGTCATTCAATTTCAACTGTGAAAGAGACATGGAAAGGCAGAGCCTTATCTAGATTGGGTTATGAGATAGAGGATCAGGAATGGGAACTCCCTCCCATTATTGCAACTGAACGTATCCTTGGGGAGGTGTGTTCTGAAGAGGATTTCATTCAGAAGGTGTGCATAGCACAAGACACGGAGGAGGTGAAAGCATGGGAGAATACACATCAAGGTATAAGAACTAATACCTCCTATACATACAAGGGGGTTTAGTGGTTCCCACAGCAGAATTACAAAGACAGGCTTTAGAACGGAGTCATGCTCATTTACTCACAGGCCATCCCGGATATAAGAAAACTGTAGACCTAGCGAGACGGCATTTTTGGTGGCCTTCTCTGGCAACTGATACTAAGAACTACATACAGAAATGCTACATATGCGCACAAAGCAAGAGTTCACATCAAGTACCTGCTGGGCTATTGGTTCCCATGCCTAATCCTCCTAGTCCCTGGCATTCCATCGCAATGGATTTTATAGTGGAGTTACCCAAAACCACACAAGGGAACACTGTTGTATGGGTGGTGGTAGACATGTTAATGAAAATGTCCCACTTTATATCCTTAAAATCCCTCTCTACATCTCAGGAGTTAGCCTGGTTATTTGTACAACACATTGTTAGGTTACATGGGCTTCCTTCTGTAATGGTTTCAGATCGTGGTCCTCAGTTCATTTCTAAGTTCTGGAAGGCGTTGGGCACTCTTTTGCAAATTGATGTGCTCCTTTCCTCAGGACATCATCCACAAACTGATGAACAGACAGAGGGTCAATCAATGCCTAGAGCAGTATATAAGGTGTCAGTTATTACAATCTACCTCTGATGGTGACACATCTATGGGCAGCTGAATTTTCTATTAACAACAGTATACACTCCTCTACAGACTCTTCTCCCTTTTTCTGTTCATACGGTTTTCATCCACATTTTCTGTTACCACTTCCCACTGTCTCTGCAGTGGCTCCTGCTGCACTAGAGTTTGTTAAACAGATAGACGAGATGCAAAAGGCCGCCATGGTCAACCTAGACAAAGCCAAGGCTGAGTACAAGAAGAATGTAGATCTTCATCGCCGCCCTAGTCCTGAATATGCCATTGGGGATATGGTCTGGTTGTCTACTTACCACATCACAATAAAAGGGACTAGGAAATTCAAACCTCGTTTTATAGCTCCCAATAAAATCATAAGGATCATAAACCCTGTAGCTATGAAACTTGAACTCCCTACGACTCTGAAGATACACCCCGTCTTTCACGTGTCACTACTGAAACCTATTGCCCAGGGAACTGTGTTGCCAGTCCATCCTGCTCCTGTCAATGTGGAAGACGACCAGGAATTTGAAGTGGGATCTATTGTAGATTTTAGACGAGTACGGGGTAGACTGCAGTATTTGGTACATTGGAAGGGTTATGGACCTGAGGATCGCATTTGGGAACCTGTGGGACATGTCCATACCCCACGTTTGGTACGTCTGTTTCATAGACGATATCCATGGAAGCCCAAACCGGTTGGGGGCACTGTTGGGGGGGTGTACTGTTGTGAATGCTCCACCCGGGCTGCTGGTTGCAGCAGGGGTGGAGCCGCGTACACACAAAAGGACGCATCAGGACGGAAGGAGCGATTCGCGTTCTAGTTCTTGCGAGAGTCTCCTTCACGTCCGATGTCACTCACCTGCTTCCGGGTCCCGCGGCACCATTGATTCCTGTTTCCTGACGTCGGATTCGCGGGCAGCATTTCTTCTTCTCTGTGGGAATCCCTCCTGCGGAAAGAAAAGAATTCACGAAGCATCGTGTAGACAAGGCTATAACGCGCTCATGCTTAGCTGCCAAAAAGTCAGTTACAGAGTGTATTTAAAATACTTATCTGATTGGATATCCATGATTTTAATGGACACCTGAATTCCTCATTGTTTTGTTGCTTTCGTCTGCGCTGAAGCATGGCAGTGAGTACATTAAGATTCCTGAAGAATTAAGGATATTGAGAAATACATTTGCCTGCATTTTTTGCATTTTTTTTATTTGTGTTGCTTAATCAAAACCTCACTGGGGGGGTGATGAATTTTGGGCTAAGCTTTCTTTCTTCATGTTCTTATTTATGGTAAGCCTATGGCATAAATATCTTTACATTGCACACCAGAGATGAGGTACACAGTGTGATATTTCTGTTTGCTGTTTCCATGCAGAACTACTCATTGATTCCTGAAACATTTATTTTGGATACTAGTGGAAGAGGGGAAAGCATCAGGTATAGAATGCTGATATATTTATTAGACATTGTTTTTACAAACTTGTATCTCCCTTTCTGAAATAGAGTCTTACTCTAATGCCTTGTTTACAGGGTCACGTACCTGTCCAGTGACAAAACTTGGCAATCTAGGTTATCCCGAAGAATCTTCTTTTTATTCCTTCCCTTGTTTCCCCTCTTCCCCCTGAACACTGGTTCGCTTTGACTTTGTTGGGCGGATTAGGTGCTAGCGGGAAGTGGAGATCTATTCTTCAGTCTCTTGCCTCTAGTTCCTGTGGAAACTTCGGGTGAGTCCTGATACGGGCATGGGTCGGAGGGGGCTCCAGAGTGGATGGTCTTCATGGTCTTGAGTGTGTCGTCTGTGGTGAGCGGGGTCCAGTTGAGCTGCATCTGTTGGGGTGCAGTCTGGTTGGATGCGGTTGTGTCGCGCATGGTGGGAGGGTCTTGGGTGTGGAAGCTGTCATAGATCTGCCTGATCAAGACCTGACAAGACCCCTGACCTCTGGTCAGTGACCTGCTCTCTCCCCCGGTAGCTCCACTGTTGTGCCTCCGCCGTCGCTTATCTGGTAGGGTTCGGGCCTGCCCCTGCGGCCCCCTGCCTCGTTGTGCCTGTTTTTCTCCCTGTGTCACCCTTCTTGTTAGTTGTCATCCTTATTGCTGAAATTGTATTGTTTTGTTGTGCCTGTCTTCCTTCCTGTTTTAAATTGTATTGTTTGTTTTGCTACTTGTATCTTCAGTCACTGTTGTTCTTTCGCATGTTTCTCCCCACACTACTCCCCGCGGCCCCTCCCCCTGCCGCTCACACTCTTGCCTCCCAGCTGAGCTTTCCCTCCCTCCTCCCCTATTTAATGGCCGTCCACTGCTGGGACGAGAGAGCAAGACCCCTGACCTCTGGTCAGTGACCTGCTCTCTCCCCCGGTAGCTCCACCGTTGTGCCTCCGCCGTTGCTGAACTGGTAGGGTTCGAGCCTGCCCCTGCGGCCCCCTGCCTCGTTGTGCCCGTATTTCTCCCTGTGTCACCCTTCTCGTTAGTTTGTCATCCTTATTGCTGAAATTGTATTTTTTTTTGTGCCTGTCTTCCTTCCTGTTTTAAATTGTATTGTTTGTTTTGCTACTGGTATCTTCACACGTTTCTCCCCACACTGCTCCCCCGTGGCCCCTCCCCCCTGCCGCTCACACTCCCGCCTCCCAGCTGTGCTTTCCCTCCCTCCTCCCCTATATAATGGTGGCCGCTGCATGACTGCACAGCGGACACGCGCAGCGGGCGCACCAAAGGCAAGCCCGTCTGAGCCCGTCCTTGACCCGACCGCGACCAGCGCCAGGGACCCTGGATCTCCAACTATCCACTGCTACGACTCAACCACCCTCCTCGCACTCAACCCCAGGAGGAACAACAACTGTCAGCTGTCCACGCCAAGCACCACCCACGGTCAGTTCTCCTGCCGTCACTGCCACCAGACCTTCAACACCATCAGCACACCCACGGCCACCACCCGCGCACCGAAAGCCAACACGCCCGAAACCCTGACGTGCATCCTCCTCAACGTGCACTCCCTGCACAGACACGCCATTGAGATCTGGGTCCTCCTTGACACCCTCTCACCAGACGTCGCCTTCTTCACAGAAACCTGAACCAACACCTCCTCCGCCCCCAACAGCACCACCGCCCTCCCCAACGGATACAAGATTCAGAGGAAAGACTGCCCCAACCGCCCAGGAGGAGGACTCGCCATCGCACACAAGAGCTCCCTCGAACTCTCCACCTCCGCCACGAATGACCCCCTCTCCACCACCGAACACCTTCACTTCCAGATCCAGAACAGCCCCGGAACCACACTGCGTGGCCTCGCTTACAGACAGCCCGGACCTTGTGGCTCATTCGCCACGACCATCGCCGACCTCATCGCACCCCACGCCATCGCCTCCATGGACTACATACTCATCGGAGACCTGAACTTCCACCTCGACAACCCCAGCGACCCCAACTCCACCACCCTCCTGGACAACCTCGCCAACATCGGCCTGAAACAGCTCGTCACCACGCCCACCCACAAGGCAGGACACACTCTCGACCCAATCTTCACAGGAGGGAACAGCACCCACTTCAGCCACACCACGCAACCCCTTCTGGACAGACCACCACTGTGTACACTTCAACATCGACAAACCCACCACCCCCAAACCTTCACCGCACTCCCCAAGAAGGAACTGGAGCAAAATCACTGAAGAGCAGCTCAACACCGCCCTCAACTGCGATGCCCCCACCACCTCGACCGACGCCAACCTCGCTGCCCAAAAACACCACATATGGATCTCCAACTGCGCACACAAGCTCGCACCACTATGCAACTCCGACAGACAGCACCCCCAGGAAGGCCACCTAGTTCACCACCAACCTCCAAGAATCCAGACGCACCTGCAGACATCTTGAGAAGAACTGGAGAAACAGCAAAACCCCAGAAGATTGCACCACCTTCTAGAACGCCATGACGAGATACCACCGACTCATCAGATCCACCAAAAGGACCTTCATCCAAAACAAGATCCTCGCCAACTCCAGCAACTCCAAGAAACTGTTCAACGTCATCCAGGAATTCACCAAGCCCCCCAGCGAAACCACGGACATCACCCCCTCCCGGGACCTCTGCGACAAGCTCGGATCCTACTTCCACCTGAAAATCAAGGACCTATACGACCAGTTCAACAACCAGACATCTGACCCCAACTCCAAAACTTCCTCCATCTCCAGCAATGCCAGCGAGCCCACTATCTCCGCCTGGACCCCAGTCACCACCGAAGACTCCACTTCGAATATGAAAGGCATCCAATCAGGGGACCCCACAGACCCCTGCCACTGCACATCTACCACAGAGCCGCCACCACCATCGCTTCAGAACTACGACGCACCATCAACAACACTTTCAAGACCGGCACCTTTCCCGACAGCTGGAAACGCATAGAAGTCAGACCCCTTCTCAAGAAGCCCTCAGCAGACCCAACGGACCTCAAAAACTACCGACCCATCTCCCGCCTCCCCTTCACAGCCAAAGTCACAGAGAAGATCGTTAATGCCCAGCTAACAAAATTCATCGATGAAAACTTCATCCTCGACCCCTCCCAATCCGGATTCTGCAGCAACCACAGCACCGAGACCGCTCTACTCGCCACCACAGACAACATCCGCACCCTCCTAGACCAAAGACACACTACGGCCCTGATCCTACTCGACCTTTCTGCAGCGTTCGACACCGTCTCCCACCGCACACTTATCACCAGACTCCACGAAGCCGGCATACAGGGAACTGCACTCGACTGGCTCCGCTCCTTCCTCACTGGCAGATCCCAAAGGATCAGACTGCCACCATTCCTCTCCGAACCCACAGAAATCAACTGCGGAGTACGCCAAGGATCTTCGCTCAGCCCCACGCTTCTCAACATCTACATGGCCTCTCTTCCCGCCATCGTCAGACAGCACGGACTCAGCATAGTACCCTACGCTGACGACACCCAGCTCATCCTCTCCCTCACCAAGGACCCCGTCACCACTAGACTCAACTTCCAGGAAGGAATGAAGGACGTCGCATCCTGGAGGAGCAGCAGCTGCCTGAAGCTCAACTCAGATAAGACAGAGGTCCTCGTCCTCGGACCCTCCCCCTCTGCATGGGACAACACCTGGTGACCCACTGCCCGCAGCAGCCCTCCCACCCCCACGGACCACGCCCGAAACCTTGGCATCGTACTCGACTCCTCCCTCTCCATGACCCGACAGGTCAACGCTGTCGCCTCCAGCTGCTTCAACACCCTCCGAATCCTCCGAAAGACTTTCAAATGGATCTCCCCTGAATCAGGGAAGACCGCCACCCACGCACTCATAACCAACAGGCTGGACTACGGAAACACACTCTATGCCGGAATCAACAAGTCTCTGCTCCACAAACTCCAGACCATACAGAACACCGCAGCCAGACTCGTCCTTGGCATCTCTCGACACAAACACATCACCCAACACCTGTGTAACCTCCACTGGCTCCCAGTCGAAAAGAGAGTTACCTTCAAGATACTCACCCACCCCTACAAATGCCTCCACAACACCGGACCCCAATACCTCAACGAGAGAATCACATTCCACATACCCAAGAGAAGCCTCCGATCCGCCAATCTCACCCTCGCCAAAACCCCACGAATCCGCAGAGCCGGAACAGGGGGAAGAGCCTTCTCCTACATCGCAGCCAAGACCTGGAATGATCGACATTAGACGCGCCCCCTCCCTGAACATCTTCAGGAAGACACTCAAGACCTGGCTCTTTGACTGAGTGGAGCTGCTTACCCCCCCCCCCCCACCGCCTTGAGACCCTCACAAGTGAATAGCGTGCTTACAAAGCCCTGATTGATTGATTGATTGATTGATTGATTGATCTTATGGCGTAAGAAGGTGTTGAGTTTGTTGCAGAGGTCTTGAGAGGGCAGGACGTCTGTGGTCTTGCTGTTGGGCCCAGCAAACTCCTTGACAATGGTGGAGAATTCATTGCTGTTGTGTGCGTTGGCATTGATTCTGTCTTGGAGGGCGTTTTTTGTGGTTTTGAGGAGGAGGTGGTGTTCGGTGACGGCTGCTTTGAAGGTTGAATGGGTTTCCGGGTTTTTTATGTTCTTCCATCTCTTCCCGAGTCATCTACAGGTATGTCTGGACTTGTGGAGGGCAGGAGTGAACCAGCTGGCTTTCTTGGAGTGTTGCTTGCCAGGTGCCTTCTTGAGGGGTCGCAGAGTGTCAGAGCAGTTGGAGATCCATCCGTGGCGGTTGCGTGCTGAGGTATTGGAGTCGGTGGATGTTGGCAGTGTGGTATTACTGAGGGCGGCAGTGAGATGTTCTTCAGTGACCTTCTCCCAGCTACAGCAGGGGGGCAGTGAGGGTGGTGCTGTACGGTGGGTTTGGTGAAGGCGAAGTGCACGCAGTGGTGGTCGGTCCAGAGGAGTTCGGTGGTGTGGCTGTAGGTGATGTTTTTACTAGCTGAGAAGATGAGGTCGAGTTTGTGTCCTGCATGTGTTGGAGAGGTGACTAGTTGCTTGAGTCCTGCGTTGGCGAGGTTCTCCAGAAGGGATGTGGTGTTCTGGTCATTGGGGTTGCCCAGATGAAAGTTGAGGTCTCCAAGTAGGATGCAATCAGTGGATGCGAGAGCCTTGGGTATAATGAAGTCGACGATGGCGTTGGTGAAGGGTGGGCAGGGGCCAGGAGGTCTGTGGATGAGGGTGCCAAAGAGGGTGGTGTTGGGGTTAGTCTGGATCTGGAAGTGGAGGTATTCCATGGTTGTTGTTGGTTCGTCCGAGGGGGTGGTCAGGCAGAGGGTGTTTTTGTGGACGATGGCAATGCCGCCTCCTGGTCGGTCACTGTGGTCCTTGCGGGTGATCTTGTAGCCGTCAGGGATGGCAGTGGCAATGTCTGGGCCAGAGCTAGGATTTGTCCAAGTTTCCATGAGGAAGGCGATTTTGGGAGAGACAGAGTCGAGGAGGTGTTGTACCTGTGACTGCCATGTAAAACGGTACACTACATACCTAGGGCAGGTACTGTACTGGCTAAAAGGGCGCAGCACTGATTGTGCCACCCACCAGATTAGCCTGTCAAACATGTATTAGGCCTGCTGAAAGTGGTAGGGGAAAGGCAGGGCAGGTACACATGGGTGTTCCATGCCCAGGTAGTGAACAACCCCCATGTGGGATTTCCCTACCTAGGATGTCGGCTCTTCCCAAGGGACACCACCAGGGTTTTTCAGATTCTCTGCTTGTGGCTTCAGGGCTCTGGGCACTTTCCCACTGTAAATGCAGTGTGAACATGTGCACGCCTTATGTGTAAAGCCTGCCATTGGAGGACTCTGTGCGCAATTGCACTTATGCTCAGGTTGGCCTTTCTAAACCACTGGCGAATCCTGAAGGAGACCTTCCACTACCACTAGAGAACCCCTGGGGTAAGTCTTAAGGGGTGAAGCAAGATATAGGTGAAAGGCAGGGCAGGTTCACATGAATGTTCCCTGCCCAGGTAGTGAAGAATACCCATGTGTGTTTTTTCACTCACTATGAGGTTTGCTCTTCCCATAGGTTAACATGGGAGAATGGTTGAAATTACTTCAGGCTGCAATAGTGGTTGCAGTGGAGCAGCCTCATAATGTTTCTTATCATTGGATTCACAATGACAAACCCTCTCCTGTGGTAAAGGAGAATTTGTCATTTATAGCTTAGAAATGCCACTTCTAGGAAGTGGGATTTCTCTTCTTTAAAACACTTGTGTGCCTTTTAGCTTGAATCCAGTCCACACTGGAGGCTGGGGAAGCACATCTGTGCATTCCCCAGCGACAACTAAGAAACATTGGGCATGCAACTGGAATTACAGGGCCTGGCTAGTTAGATTGGAGGGAGAGGATTTGACACTTGGCCTCTGGGAAGCCAGATCATGCCCCATTAAAGATTAAGATCTGCATTCCATGGCCACATGGCAGACAGAACTGAAATTTAGGAGAGACATCTGTGGTTCAAAGGGAAACCCCCTGAACCCCCCCCAAATTTAAAGACACACTTCAGTATAACTACTGGTGCCATACTTCACCAGGGTAGAGATACACATAAGGGGACATGGGATCAAACATCCTGGAACTGCATGGTGCACACTGCCAGAGGAATCTGTTGTGCACAAGGATGATTACTGCCATTGGAAGGGACTGTGCACCCTTCCTGAATAGTGGCTGGCCCGGGCTGACTAACTACTGCTGTGTGGCACGCTGAAGCGCGCTCTCCAAGGGCTTGTTGACTTGCCCCCTGTTCTCTTGAGTGACACCTGGAGAACAGTCCCCTCTGAAGTGCCACCATCGTCTGCCGGCTCCCAACTGGTAGCGCAGCATGAGCGTGGAAGCAAGTATTATGCCTGGAGTCCAGATTGCCTTGTGCGGAGCCCCAAAAGTACTGCCTGCATCTAAGGAGTGTGGCCCCTGAATCATGGGGGCCTCAACACGCATAAGCGTCTTGTTGGTGGTTAGCAGATTCACCGGTTGTGGGACTTTTGCCAGCAATCATGGAGCATTTGTTATCCCTCGCTCCGTCCACCTCTCCGATACTTCCCCAACCCCCTCTCCCACTAGCCCTTGCCTACATAACTCCCACTCGACAGTGGGCTTCCAACAGGAACTCATTCATCCTCCCGTCCCCTAACCTCCCTTCCATCGCCCACTCGCCTTGCGCGCCCGTACATCGGAGATGGAACTCTCCATTAGTGGATTTCCCCCTTCCCTCCCGTTCACCTGCCCTGGTCTCCCCTCTGCCCTCCCCACTGACCAACCCTCCGCCTCCCCTCCACATGACCCATTATCCACACTCAGATCCTGCTTCTAAGCTCAAGAAAATAAACCAGGAACTTCTAACTCTCAAAACTGACCTCCAAAAACTCATTAAGTCCACCGAAGAGCTAGCCCTTGATCTCTCTTCCAACATGTCCACACTTGAGATCCCTCATCTTTCTTCCAACTTGACATCACATGAGATCCCGCATATGATCCAGCCGAAACCCCCTGCCCAGAATTGGAATACCACTCCCTACCCTAACGCCCCATCTAGACCTGCTAGATCCAATAATCCATTTTCAGAACCTGATATTCTCTCCCTCCTCCTTGAGTACACCTCTCCACATTCGGCCATCTCAGTCCCTGCTAGATCCTCACAAACAGCCCCACTAAATGCCCCTAGCTCGACATTCCCTAAACCTGGTAATGCAGAACCCATCCAAAGCATCACACCCAACCCTCATAGAGTGCCCAGACTCAACGCCAGCTCCATAAACATTATTAACCTCATGCAGATCCCCACTACACAGCCCGCGCTCACAGACACCATGCACAAATCACACCTGAAATGCATGTTACATAACTGCAGATCAGCAATGAAACATGCCATAGACCTTGCTGCTCTCATCCTTGCCCAAGAACTGGACCTCCTTATCCTCACAGAAACATGGCTCAATGACTCCTCTGGCCCTTTCCTTGACCTATTAGTTCCCCCCAGTCACAACATTATCAGACTCGACCGAGTTAAGAAAATGGGAGGTGGCATAGTCTGTATCTTCCGCAACTCTCTCACAGCAAAACAGACCCCCTCAGCTAATCTCTCATCCTGTGAATACCTATGCATAGATATCACTAGCACACACAGACCCCTATGCAGCCTTCACATCTTCTACCACCCCCCAAGCGATAACCTCCATCTAATTGAACAAATCATGGAAACCATCTCCTCCAACCTGGGTAGACACTGCCCCCAGATCTTCCTTGGTGACTTCAATCTCCACTGGAATGACCCGCATGATCAGGCGGTTACAACCCTCAAAAACGTCTTAACCGACCTATCTCTGACCCAATTCTGCGACAGCTCCACACACAACTTAGGCTCGACACTGGATCTAATCATCTCCAACCCCAACTCCATTCATCTCAAATCCATTCGCCCCTGTGACTGGTCTGACCATCATTATATCAACTTCCTGATACTTGAAAGTTGGAACCACAAAAGTGCACAACCACTAAAACTAAAACACTGGAAAAGATCGCTCCATAACACAAGCGTTAATGAGCTCATAGAGCGCTGCAATTTCTCCCTTCCGCCGCCTGCAAACATGAACGACGTTCACGACCTCACGGAACACTATAACAACGCCATGCTATCTGCCTTGAATGATATGGCCCCCCTTCAACTAAAAGGAATTCCCATAAAAGACTCCAAACCTTGCTTCAATGACAGACTAAATGCGGACAGACGCAGCCTAAGACTAGCTGAACGCAATTGGAGATCCACTCCCTCCACAGATCTTCTAAAAACTCTAAGATTCAAAAGAAGTAGATACAACAAACTCATTAGAACGACGAAAGCCAACTTCTTCAAATACCAACTTGACAAAGCCAAAAATCGCCCGAAGCGACTTTTTGAGCTCATTAAATCACAATCCAACAACTCCTCTACCCAATCTCAGAACCTCTCTTGCCCGCAACCAAACTGCGATGCGGTTGCGGAATTCTTCCTCGAAAAGACGAATAAAATCGAATCAGATCTAAGGTCTGCTGCACTCAATCTCTCACACTCTCTTGACTCCTCTGTCTCCACACCCCTGCGCTTGCCTCATGGTCTCTCCCTCAAAAACAATGCTTCATGGAGTCAATTCACTCCCCTCAATGACATTACCATCCTCAATATTCTCTCGACCCTTAAACCCTCGAATCACTTCAATGACCCCCTTCCCCCCCAACTTCTTCAAAGAAATTATAGGTTCACTAGCACCGCTCTGGTCCAAGATCATCAACGCCTCACTTCTTCAAGGTGAGATCCTGGACTGCCTGAAGGCTGGCCTAGTGCTCCCTATTCTCAAAAAACCCTCGGCTGACCCTGTTGACCTGAATAACTACCGACCAATCAGAAACATACCCACCCTGGCAAAACTTCTGGAGAAATGTGTTCATGAACAACTACGCAAACACATTGAGCAATTCCAGCTTCTCGACCTATTCCAATCGGGCTTCCGCACTGGCCACAGCACAGAAACGGCCATCACTCACATAGTGGACGACGCTGTCACTTTACTTGACCAAAATGAAGCCTGCCTTTTAATTCTGCTCGATCTCTCATCTGCATTCGACACTGTCAAACATGACAATCTACTCTACCTCTTGGAACGCAGGATGGGCTCTCAGGCACGGTCCTTAAATGGTTTTCCTCTTTCCTCAACAACAGAACACAAAGAGTCAAATCCAACCAGTCTTTATCCAACCCTAGTCCCTGCACACTGGGTGTCCCCCAAGGTTCCTCACTCTCCCCCACACTCTTTAACCTTTTCCTTGAACCATTGACTGTAATTCTTAAAGCCTTCAACATCCAATATCACATGTATGCGGATGACACCCAACTCTACATGAAAATCTCTTCCCCCGATGACATCAAATCTCTCAACGGAACCCTCCTCAAAACCCTAAACTGGCTAACCTCCAACCATCTCAAATTAAACGCCCTCAAGACAGAATTCCTCCTCATTGCACCCGCTAGGCAAACCACTGTGGTGAAATTTCTCTGTAACCTCACCGCCCTCAACTGCACACCTCACATCATTGACTCCACTAAATCACTGGGAGTTGTGCTTGACAAAAACCTAAACATTCAAGACCACATCAGATCATCGACCAAAGGAGCGAACTTCCAACTTTGCATCCTAAGAAAACTCAAACGCTACCTTCCCCAAGATTACTTTAAATCGGCGGTGCAAGCACTTGTCATCTCTAGACTAGAATACGGCAGTGCTACTCTATGCGGACTGCTGAAACTCAGTTTAGCCCCCATCAGAGCATCTCTAAATGCTGCTACTAGACTCATCACGGGTTCTAAGAAGACCAACCACATTTCGCCGGACCTGAAATCGCTGAATTGGCTTCCCTTTGAGGCAAGGATCCAACTAAAGATCGCTTGTATGACCCATAGAGCACTACACTTCAACACCCCACTCTACCTGACAAACAAGCTGGAACTTTCTGGTGGCTCCAGGTCCACAAGGAGCACCGGCACACTGCTGCTCAACCAAAGAAATTTAATAAGCTTAAAACCTACAATCGAACATTCTCTGGCATCGCCCCGAGAATCTGGAACTCCCTTCCAGTGGATACAAGACTGATTCCCTCTACACTTGCCTTCAAAAGGGAAGTTAAAGCTCTACTAATGAACAAATCGTTGAACTAGATGCTTTGCTCCTCTTGCCTCTAACTCACTGTATACATATCATTTGTTGCGACCCATTGTCGCCTACCTTACTGTCTTGTTTGCTCTTGATGTTTATTGCCCTACTCTTCGTTCTCACCCAACCTGCTTCCTATGTCCACCTTAATTTTATCTTGCTCCTGTTGTATATTGTCCCACTGTTACCCTTATTTTTCTCCCCTAGCTGTTTTCCTATGTCTACCTAAACCGTATGTAAAGCGCTCTGATACCCACCTGGGTCATGTTCGCGTTATACAAAACTTTAAAAATAAAAATAAATAAATCTAGCATTGCCGCTTCATCGATTGTGCCGCATTTCTCTCATGCAACACACTAAGTGCATGCTCATTGCGTGCCGTGTCCGATTCACAGGTTGTGACACTGGGCGTACCCATAGTAGTGCCTCATTCCATCTCGTGCGACACTGCTAAACTTGCACCGGTATTGTCTGGAGTGACCCGTATCAACATGCACCAGACGTTGTGCCTCATTTCCAGCGAGGTACTGAGTTTGTGACTCCTTATTGTGTGCGTCCGGAACTGTCTGGTGCGACTCGTATCAATACAACAGAAGTTGTGCCTCATTTCCAGGGAAGTGTGAAGGAGTGGATTGGTGTTCTGTTGTGCCCAGAAAATGCCTGGATTGTCTGGGTATTACTTTGATCGACGTGTGTCTGGCGGGTTACCTCCTTCTTCCGAGAGGCTCCCCTGCTTCATCCCCTATTTATCAATTGTTCCTTTTGTGCCCTTAGTGCGGTGGATCAACTGCTCTCTCCTCACCCGGCTCCGACAACTTCGTGTTGCCAGGTAGTATTGCCCGGATCAGGCTTGGGTGGTGAGAGTAATTGTGTGGGCTGAAGACCACTTCCTAGAGTGATTGAAAGCAGGTCTAGAGACTGCGTGACCCATACCCCGTGCTTCGCAGAACTGGGCTGGTGGCGGAAGGCACATTGTGAAATCATTTGATCGAATGACTATAGCCTTAGCCCGCTTCTGCTCCACATCCCGTGGGTTAACTTTCCGAGTGATGGCCAAACCCTCATTTGTTCACTGCCTCCTAATTAGCCTTGCTATCTACTCCCACCTTCTTCCCTGGGACCCTGGCTAAGTGCGACTCCAGACGCAAACGGCTTAGCATCCGGGAGAGGCTGGTTTATCTGCAACCCATGGGCGTAGGGTAGTCGGGATTAGCTGAAAGGTGGAGGAGGGCTTGGGCCATGGGTCTGCATTTGTGTTATCAACTGATCTGCCGGATATCAGTGGCACCGCATTATGGTGCTGTGTGCATGTGTGTGCAAATGCACTCCATACGGACCTGCCTGATATCCGTGGCAACGCGTATCGGTGCTGAGTGAGTTTGTGAGAGTGACTGCACGAGGACCGCCTGTTATTAATTACACCACACAGCGGTGTTGCTTTACACGTTGACTCCTTGCCAAAAGAATGCTACGTTTGACACTGCTTTTTTACCTGTGCGGCCTTGGCCCACGGAGCTGTTTAAAAGTGTCATAATTATCTGTGTGTACATGTAGTTGCTATTGTTGTGATCTGGGGTGCACTCTATAACTGTGTGGTATTGAATTGTAATAATTGCCAGGATGGGCCGAGTTTTGACAATGTTTCACACCACATAAGGATCCTGGGGGGTATAGTAGGATCTTTTTCAAGTGTGCATGCTACTGATGTCATTTTAACATGGTTGGGCCTAGTACTGCTAGTGATATTTCTAAATGTGATTTATGTCCAGAAATACATGATGTTCATATTGCATTAATTAATATGTGTGTTGAATACAAACTTTATTTACATACACCATGTGTGGAGTCTCTTTTGTGACGTTCAATGTATGTATTGTGTGAGAGTACTGTGCCAATGCTTTACACATTGCCTCCATGATAAGCCTGACTGCTCAGTGCCAAGCTACCCAAGGGTGAGCGCAGGTTATTACAGTGAGAGTAATCACCCACACCTGATGGGAGTCATAGGTTCTGCCTGGCTAGGGCATCACCTCAGCCAACTAAGAAAATGCCAGTTCCAACCATGGCACTCTATGACATTCTACTCCACTCTATCCCTGTAAACTCCACTGTCCAACTTTATACTTCACTCTATGCCCATACAGTTTAATGTACAACACTCTATTCCACTATGCAACACTTTTCTATATGGCACAACTCTCCATTCTACTGTACGAGACCCCACTCCAATTTATAACAGTTTACACTATCTACACTATGCCAGTACACTCCACTCCATGCCACTCTACTCTACAACATACCTATATACTCTATTGCACTTTAATCCACACTATGTTACACCACTCAACTCAAGTCTACTCCAGACTTTAACTCACTATGCGCTATTATACAACAATCCACTCTACGCAGCTCCATTGTTTCATACACTACTGTACTCTATGCAACTCCACTCTATAGCACTCTAATACACTGTATGCCACTCTATGACACTTTACTCCTGTATATACCCCTTCACTCCACTGTACAACACTGTGTTATACTGTGTGCCACTGTACAAAACTCTACTCCACTCTACGATGGTCTAGTCCACTATACGACACTGTACGCAACTCTTTATTTGCCACTGCACCCCACTATACTCCACTCTCTACTGTATGCCACTCCACTCTACGCCACTCAATGCCATTGTACTCTAGAACACATTATACCAACCCACTCTACCACCCTCTACAACACTGTACTGTACACAACTCCACTCTAAAAAAATCAACTGGACTGTATGCCACTCTATTCTACTATAGTCTACATCACTTTCCAATACTGTGCAACACCCCACTACATTCTACTGTACAACACGATACTACAATTTATGACACTTTTCTTGACTGTATGCTACGCCACTCTACTACACTGCACTCTAAGCCACTATAGTCTACGACATGCCACTCCACTCTATGGCACATGAATCCATCCTACACTACCCCACTCCTGTGTACCCCACTCCACTATACTCCATCTACTACACTTTATCCCACTGTACTATACTCCATTCTACGACGCTCCACTGTCTAACACACTACTTCACTGTATGCAACTCCACTCTACAACACTGTACTATACTCCATGCCAATCTATGACACTCTCCTCCACTCTATGACCATCCTGTTAGACCTGTCAGCCATAGGGTGGTAATCCCCCAAACCCTTTGCCTGCTT
Source organism: Calotriton arnoldi (assembly GCA_963921515.1). Taxonomy (NCBI): domain Eukaryota; kingdom Metazoa; phylum Chordata; class Amphibia; order Caudata; family Salamandridae; genus Calotriton; species Calotriton arnoldi. The sequence continues at coordinate 1,473,726 of CAWUFW010004449.1, read as the reverse complement.
ACCTCCAATTTTGCTGAATTCTTTTTGTTGACCTTCAGACTATGATCATGTTACCACTTGCAACTCACAGCTAAAGTGAGTGTGCTTCTCCCCTAAAACATGGTTTGATTGACTTATCCACAATTGGCATATTTAATTTATTTATAAATCCCTAATAGAGTGAGCTGCATGTGCCAAGGACCTGTAAATTAAAAGCGACTAGTGGGCCTGAAACACTGATTGTAGCTACGAGTGGGTCTGAAGTACTGATTGTCTTACACACACACAAGTTGCACTTTAAACATGTCTCACGTCTGATACTGCAGAGCCTGTGTGCGCAGTTTACACTGCCATGTCGACTTGGCACTTAAAACCCCTTGCCAAGTCTTAAACTCCCCTTTTATTACATATAAGTCAACCCTAAGGTAGGCCCTAGGTAGCCCATGTTGCAGGGTGCTGTGTAATCAAAAGGTAGAACATGTACTTTTAGGTTTTTCATGTCATGCTAGTGAAAAACACCCAAATTAGCTTTTCACTACTGTGAGGCCTACGCCTCTCATATGTTAACATTGGGAATTCCTTATTACCCTTGTAAGCTGTAATTCCTGATAGCGAAGGAGTAGATCTGCCATGTTTCCTATCACTGGAATGGTGATAATAAATCCTCTCTACTGGTAGAGTTGAATGTATCATTACCCTTTTAAAAATGCCAATTTTCAGAAAGATTATACCAAAAAGAGGGGTAGGGCTCTTTTAGTCAGTAAGGCTGAGCCACCTTAAATATACACAAACACACAATGCCAAAAGTGACTGATTCTCTTTACAACCTTAGTTCATTCGTGAACACTATACTCAATAAAAGTGATCACCATTTATTCTTCAAAAAGTCATAAAAATACTTTTGTTTTTTGTCACACACAGAAGACCAATACAAAACAAATCATGAATTTCTTCCCTCCCACTAACATGAATTTATACACAACAGTGGATACAAATGACAAATTACAAAAACAAATCTTTACAACAATACACAAACAAACAAAGTGAATAACAATGTATCAGTTCTGATTTTTCAATGTCCAAAACAAGAGCTGAAAATGAGCAAAATATGCATAACCTACTCTACAATGAATTCATTAGCTCTTTTTCCATGGACGGTGCACCCCGAACTATGCACTACTACTGTAACCAGGACAAGGTTTAACCATCACTTTACATTCGTTCGTTGCCTGGTTCTCAGTGCCACTTATTTTTGTTCATTGGGCGCACAGATGCTTGTCAATGTGTTTCAAACCCGCTAAACAATTTCAGTGTTCTCCTCAGGCACAGAACTGTTATCCACTCTAAAACAAATCATCAAAAACAAAAAATATGGTGGGTCTAAAATACCTCAGCATTGTAACCATAATTGCCTCGTGATAATTGCTGCATTGGCACCAACACGATGCTCAAATTCTTTTTCTGAAAAAGATGTGTATATATAGATCACTTTACCTATGAACTACTAATCAGCAAGTAGAAGCTACCAAGTGATAAAATTTGAAAACCAATACTCACAACGAAGGGCCTAAAAACCCTCCTTCATATCACAGTCCTGGATTATGCTCTGACTTCACAATTTTCAAAGGAGGATATATATCTACAACAAAAAAATATGTTACCGTCACACAAGGCAAGTAAGCATGCCCGTTGTGCTGTTTTAAATCCACCTACACAGAGTATTTTCATGCCCGCTCAAACGCCCCAAAAGGATTATCTATCCCGATGTCTGCAACTGTTAAGAGTGCTCATGATTTCCTGACTTATATCAAAGACCGTTCAATGACTAACCGCGCTCAAACACTATAAATATAAATCACTTAACATACATATTATAAAAATAACAAAACAATATCACAAACATTTATAAATCAACAATTATTATATACTACTCCAAACATAATATATAAAATAAAATGTAACACTTTAACATTTAAAACGGAATAAATATCTAATAATGTAGTGCACCATTTTTTTCTCTTAAAAAAAAACCTGAAAATTAATTAGCGTTTTCCATATATAAATTTATTAAAACAATCAGTAACAACCAATGAAATACACATACAATTGAAATAAACCAATTAGATTAGAAAAGTAATTAATAACACACTATAACTCTGCCGGATTGCTGACACAACACAGAACTGCATTACAGAAAACTCTGATTACATCTCCACAAAGTAAGTAAAATAGCATTTTAAAACTACTGCTACTAAAAATGCTCTCAAAATAATCTTCTATAAATAAAATAATTAATATGTATTTTTTAAATTATATCTCCTCTACAGATAATTCTGAAAAAGTCAAGGAACTGCAGAACAGTGCGAAAAGTCAATTTACAAATAAGGCAAGTATGACTCTCAAAATAAATAAATCTATTTTTTAAAATAGCAAACAGAAGTACTAGCTAACAGCAACTCCCCCACTACAAATGCATTTAAACAGATTAATTAATATTACTATTTTTTTTAACAGAAATCTCTACAGAAAAACGAAAACCAAACAGCAAAGAAACTGAATCAACATTTAACAAAGTCTGCAAATTCAACATTGTAAGTATAAAATTGACAATGTCATTTTTAGAAAATACAACATAACGTATTTTTAAATTAATTTTTATATACATCTCTCTTTGCATTTGAAGCTTCAGCATGACTGAAGGGGCCCAATTTACTACTTTCCAGAAAGGAAAATTATTATTATGTTATATGGGGTATGTGTACACCCAAGAAAAGCAAACAGGGGACAAAGTCAACTGGAAATGTAGCATTCGAACAAATGTTATGGTAGAGCTGCTACAAAGGAAACAACTGTATTATATGTTAGAGAGCATAACCACCCCCCTAACGTAGCTGAAATTGAAGTTAGAAATGCAATTGAAAATATCAAAGAAATTAGTACCAGATCTCAAAAGCCCACAACAGAAATCCTTAAACACATACTTCCCAGAGTCCCAGGGCATGCAACTGGCCAAATGCCCTCAATATCCTCACTAAAATGAACTATAGCTAGAACTAAAAAAGCTACTGCTACCACCACACCTATCCCTAAAACTTTTGCAGAAGTAGAAATACCACCTGAACTCACAGTTACACATACCGAAGAACAATTTCTTTTGTATGACAATAAATCAGCAGACAAAAGAATAATAATGTTTGGGACCCCCACAAATTTACTTAAATTACAAAACTGTGAAACATGGATGATGGATGGGACTTTTAAAATATATACCAAACCATTCTACTAATTGTATACAATACATGGACTATTCCAACATACAAACATCCCCTTCATATATGCTTTACTGCCAAACAAGCAAACAACAACTTATGTTGAACTTTTAAGCAAAGTAAAGGAAGAAACTAACAATTATTTTCCACAAAAAATAATAGTAGACTTTGAGCAGTCAATGATCCAAGCAATACTAAAAAAACTACCCTCACACAGCAATTCAAGGTTACTACTATCACTTTAACCAATGCAGTTGGAGGCACCTCCAAAAATCTACATTAAGGGGCCGATTACGATGGCGGTAGTAGGCACCTCCGTGGTGCTGGCGGAAAACGTCCATTAACTTACTCCTGCAGCGGTCCTCGCATCCGCCATATTACAATGGGCAAAGACAGCCCATTTCCCATCCGTCGCGGAGTTTACGGATCCGCCAGATTTTGCGTTCCGCAACGGTGGCAGAGGGAGTCAATAGAGAAAGACCGGCGTGCGGAATGACGTTACGACCGCCGGACAAATCACGATGCCTCAAACAGCCCAATAGAACGCAGCGGAGAAACCAGCCACCCGGAGACGGCGGAAGCACAACTGCGGAGATAGAAACTTGAATCCGAGACACCTCCAAACGTTCCTGGCCCCCATGGATCCAGCTCTACAAGCCCTTCCGCTGCTGTACCTCACCTACTATCAGCAGATAAGGGGCCATTGCGGTCAACACCGCAGGTAAGTCAACAACACATCCCGGCATACAACCACAACACACAACTGTCACGCTGAAGTACGTGTCCTGTCTACATCAGACAGCCTGGTGGAGACAGGAACATATCCCCCAGTGTAAGTACACATGTCCTGCATGTCACAAATTGACACCTCTGCATCGGGGTCACCCATCACCATAGAAATTACTGCAACTAGCCCAGTTGTGCCAGTCATGTCACCGCAGCGGTTAAGCCGTGGGAAAACCTGCCCACAATGTACTAGGAGTCCAGGACATTGTCCCAGACAAGCAACACCAACATCACAACATCCACACCACATGTAACATAAAAGAAGCACCACTCAGCACAACATATCTGCAGCAAGAAGTCATGTGCAGGGACACTGCCTAGAGTGACATCTCATTAGGAACACCTTCAAATGTATAGTACCATGAGTGTAGGGTGAGGCAAGAGTCCCTCCAAAATGACCATAGTCACCATTGCACACAAATATCAGTCCACATACAATGTGGAACATAGGAGGGCAGACCAAGTAGGGTGTGTATGTGTATTTCACAGTAGGCCAACAAGGTGTTGGTATGAGTCAGTGAGCCCAGGTAGATGACACATCATATTAGACACCACTGCCACACAATCACAGATCACCACAGCCCTCAAGCAGACATTGATAGGCCCATCACATACAATGGTAGACCATATCACACAATGACAGCCCATATCATGCAACACAGTGAGAAATTCCTGACTCAAACAGCAAACTCAAAGTAAGCACCACTGTGCATTTGACTCACAAGTGTACTGCTGCAATAAATGATACCATGTGAGTATGTCCAGTACATCAACAACACTGACTACACTGCCAACTCACAGAACACCTACACACCATCACTACACCTCAACAAAGGGAGCACCAACTACAAAGTAGTGAATGAATGTCAAAGTGTCAGGAAGACTCCATCTTGACAGCAGGAAACTCTGACCTGAGACTTAGGACAACCCTCCTCCTACTCACACCTGCCTTACACTCATGTGAATCAAAGTGAGTAATTTAAGAAATGAAGAGTCATTGTGCAGATTAACATCCATGGAACTGTTCACACTGCATGTCAAGTCCTTCAGACAGCTCACACACTGAAACTTAGCCTCATACACATACCATAAGTCAGCAGCAATGTATGACAATAACTAAACTAGCCTAAAGTGGAGTGCACAGTGCATGAAAAACATGGAGATATCTCAGATAGCATTTGTACATGACATGCAAGAGGTGCAACATATCACACTACACCTAGGCCATCAAATCAAACATGGGTGGCACAGTGAATGAAATTGAACTAAAGTAACATCTGTGCAATATCCCTGTGATACAGCAATGCAAGCTATACATTGGCCCAGGAATGATAGGAACTGTCATAAGCCATACAGTGAGCAGCCCCACATCTGTGTCAACTCCCTTGACATGTGCATGCCACCAGCACAACACTCATGGCTCATTGTCACACTCCCTGACTGTCAAAACCAAGTATGACCTTCACACATACCCCTTATCTACCCATCTCACACCTTCACTACTCCACACCTGTGAGAAACACAGATAAAGGTGCAAATAATGTCCTGTGAGTTTCCTGAGAACCAATGCCACACCCTGGTGTGTATCTACAAATGTCAGAATCCCACTCAGGGATGTCTGAACTAGGCCTGGGCGGTAAACTTCGCTCCGTTCGCGGAGTTTGTGGAGTTTTCTGCACTCCGCAAAGTTCGTGGAGTGCAGAAAACACTGCTTCGCGATGTGCAGCAGTTTTTTCCCCGCTCGCGATCGCGAACGGTAAGTTCGCGATCACGAACAGTAAGTTCGCGAGCATGAGCTGCCGCTCAGGTAGAATTTCTACCCGAGCGGCAGGAATACCAGCACAAACTGCAGTTCGCACTGCACTCCGCCACTCGCCGAACTTTGCAGAGTTTTTTGTAACTTCGCGGAGTTCTGCGTAGCAAAACTCCATGAACTATGCCGTTCAAAAACCATTTGCTAAACACATGTCTCACAAACAACATCCAAAGAAGTCCAACAAGCACACCCATGTGTAGGCAAACAGTGGATAGGCAATGTGACCCTAGACAGCACAGGAATAGATAACATTTTTACTCTGGCAAACTGCACAGACACCATCACCCAACCCAATAAAAAAATACATGATCAAATGCCAATCATAAACACTAACTGTGTGCAATAGGACAAAGCTGCAAACACAGACATATACACTCCACCAGTTACCAAGTGAGCATGGTGTCAATGTGTAGCACAAGCATGCACATGCACACTCCTGACAAGTGACTGCTCAAATATAGGAGGCCATAGCACAATTGTGCACTCAAAACAAGCCAATGAACAAGACCCCACATTGCTGCATGTGACAGTCACACAAGAAATGCACACAACAAATTCTGTCACATCTGAATATATTCCAATACACAAACTCCTCACACACAATGTCCTGCTTAAAAAACATTACACACACATGGGCCTGTCAGTGGAAAGAGCCAACACAGGCCAAAGACTGCATCCATCAACAACAAATACACAGCATATGCACATACAAAATCATCACATAGCAAACTCAGCTGGACATCAGGGGGACTCGCAACAGGCAATGACAAGGCAACATACACTCACAGCAGTGCATGTACAGTAAGCAGTGTGTGAACACCAACAAAACCAGTTTCACACATATCTGAGTGCTCCATCATGAACTTCAACACCACAAATCATCACAGGGCACAGATCACATCACACTCAGGATGGGTAGCAGTACCTCAGCAAACACACATACACTTTAGCTATCACCCACTTCTGCACAACTCTGGAAAACACAGATGCATGGAACATGACTAGAGGACTGTGCTGGACAAACATCTGCACTGTACATGAGCAACCATGACTGCAATCAAGTAGAAGAAAATAGCACATAAAAAATTGTGAAACAGTCCTGAGTCGAACATTGGTCCTGGACACAGATCATCCTCCCACAGTATAGTGTCAACCTATGAAGTGGTGGGGGGGTCACACACTGGCAAGGCATGGGGTGGAAGACATTAGACTGAAGTGGTGTGTACATCAGTATTGGACAGGTGAGGAGTGTACAGAGCAAAAACACATAGAGGAGTAACTCACAATGTGTAGCCATCATAAGCCCCCATTGGGGATGGTCTGACTCTCAATACCACATACTTGTCCAACAAATGATGTAAAGTGACACCAATGTATGAGAAACGTCACTTATATTGTCAGTTTGCCTGAGCAGGTCAGCACAGTGAGCACAAACTTAAGCAAGAGCCATGGCTGATCAACAAACCACAACACAGACATTGCAGTGAACCACTCTGCATACTCACAACTGACAGCGACAACAAGTAGGTGTACCCCAGGATTGCAAGGTCATACCGACACACTGCACAGTGCTCAACCAACAACTCCTACATGTGCCCACTATCTAAAGCACGTGTCTGTCAATGTAAACAAACAGGCACTCATTACCTGGATCATACATGTGTGTAGGTGTCCTGTTCAGGGGCACATACTCATCAACACCTCTGCCAATGACAGGCCAATCACACTGTATGACTACTTAACTGCACACATGCAAATGTACCCATGTGACTATGAAGCCAGGCCTACACAAGATGACTACACATCTACACTGCTGTTCACACATCAAGATAGATCCCACAGATATGACGGACCCTGTCCACCACGCAAGTCATCCTGTGGATAGAATTCTCTTCTGTTGTGGTACAGCATCCAAATATGACGTGTACAAAATTGGAGACCTGACAATAGAATGATTAGGATAAGATTAGATCACCACAGACAACCATCAGTGCCCCCTCAAGCCTCTGAGTCAAGAAGCACAAAAGTGCCTGTGACCTCTGGCAACCTCTGAAAAAGAAAATCAAGTATATGCCAATGTGAATGTGGCATACAGAGCATGTGTCACATGAACATATACACATACATTGCACTGCATCATTAGCAAGGGCAGCGACAAAGCTCACAACATGAGTAATAGTCTTTATTACATAAACTCTGTATAGGCATCAAAAGTGCAAAACATTAAGGCCATTTGCCAGTCCAAATTTCAAGTCCGCACATGTGTGCATGTAAACTTGCACATCAAATAGGTAACACAGTCCACTGTCATGGGAATCACCACAGGCAGGGCTTCAAATGGGTAGTCCAGGCACCGCTGTTGGAGAAATGGTGTGGGGAGGGGGACTTGGCTTCAACTTTGGCTTGAAGTTGAACTGGGAGGGGGCTGATTGTCGGGGCTAGTTGGAGGACTGGACCTGGGAGGGAGAGAACTGGCTGAGGTAGAGGGATCCATGGATGTGGGAGCCTGAGGGCTGCTTGGACTGGGTGGAGTGGTGGCACGGGGAGGTAGAGACATGCTGTGTGGAGGCTCAGTGGCTGAGGGTGAATGTGGAGGGCTGGGTCTCAACTGTTTGGGGGATCCGATATCCCACAAGTGTCTTGGCCGGAGTGAGAAGTGAGGTGGGCACAACAGCCTCACTCTTCCCCAAAGGTGTAGCAGGTGCAGGCGGCTCTCCACGTGTGGATTTGCTGGACCTGGTGGTATGCTGGGGGTGGCCTTGCCTTTTGCCCTGCATTCCCTGTTGTTGATGTACACTCCCCACTTCTCTCTCTTGTTCATGCTTCACAGGGGTGTGGGTGGGAGTCGACGTTTTGGGTGAAACTGCCTTTGGAATGTGATTGGGCTTAGTCGTGGCAGGCACCAGGTTCACTGCAGACAGGGCAAGTGTCTGTGTGTCCTTGGGATCAGGTGTGGGGATGGGAGTGTCCTTGGATGGTGATGTTTTGGAGGAATCTAATGTGGATGCATGCTTTTTTGCCATATGTCCCTGAGTGTCCTGTGATGGGCTTTTTGTCTTGAGGTCATGTGTGCTCGTTTTGGGTTGTGGTGATGGTGTATGGTGTCTGGTACGCTTAGAGTGCTAAGGTTGTGTGCTGCGTGTGGATGACTGGGTGCCTGAGGGCTCTGGCGTGTGTGTACTCTGGTCAGGTGGGGCCACTGGCAGGGTGGTTGCCAAAGGGACAGGAGCTGGACTGGGAGTTTGGGACTGCTGAATGGCTGTCATCACTGTGGAGGACAAAGACTGGACAGTTTGGTGTAGGCCACCCACGTCCGAATGAATGCCAGCCATGAACGCAACAACCTTGGACAACTTGTTGCCATGATCCTGGAGGGCATTCAGGAGAGAAGTCTGACCCACACACAGCTGGTGCAAAATTTCTACGGCCGCCACACTGAGGGCAGCAGGGGAGACAGGGGCAGGGGCAGCGGTGCCTGGGAGGAAGGAGACCCTACCCTTCTTAGGGCTGCAGGCATGGACAGCACTTGGGGGAGCATCCAGGAGGGTGGGCACTGGACGAGGTGTGGCGGAAGAAGATGCAGATCTGGAACTTCCGGTGCCCCCCAACATTGAGGAGTCACCACTGGACTGGGAAGATGTGGAGGTTGGTGTTTCAGGGCGGGAATCATCCAGGGCACTCCTGTCCCCCTCCGAGGCGCTGATCCCCTCAGTGTCACTGAACTCCTGTGTCTCAGTCATGCCAGTAGCTTCCCTAACGCTATCGGGCCCCCGTCCTTCCCTGCCCTTGGTAGATGCTGCAAGAGACAGAGACATAGGTTCAGTATAGTGCCATACTCACAAACATCATATGCAATCAAAACTCAAATCCTGCAAATGATACTCCCATGTTGAACTACTCCATGTACTTTCAGCATATGCCACATTTATGCAATCATCAGCTGATGCATGGAAACATGCATAGTTGATAGTCATGCTCCATGTTGCGTAGACACAGCCAAATATCTGAGCCTGTGCCTCCCTGTAACCACACATGCAATTGTCTGTAGGCACACCTACGGGCCTGTAGGTAAGATAGCTATACATCAAAACATGTTGTCTCTGTCACATATGGAGTATATTTCATGGAACACCACAGATACCAAGTCAAATATGTCCTTTTGCAAGGGCAATCACCTCCTGAAATCCACCATGTTGGGCTTTGAAGCACAACTACAGTTGTCCATTGGTGTCAGCTGTGTAGATGTTACAATTCATTTGATGTGCACAGCACACATTTCTAAGTGCACACTAACATGATGCTCACTGCTTTGCACTGCCAGTTGATGTCTCTGACACTCACACTGCAGCATATGTCACAAGGCCACATCTTTTTTGTTAATGAAGTGATAATGAGCCCCATGTAACAATGTAGTCACAAACACAATGCACAATAGCATGAGAATGGGAAAAAAATGCAAGGCCTTCATAGGTTGTGACAAGTCACAGACCAACATCTCCACAAGTGCCTGACAGGCCCTCATAGATCCAAGGCAGGATAGTGTCTTCTGTTGATGAGGAAGTTGGTGGACTCCATTAGGACAGCTAATGTGTGAGAATACCTAGGGTCTGGCATATGACATCCCTACGTTGTGCTGACTGATGACATTGACACATCAATGTGCCAAAAAGTCACTCACTGATTAAAAGCTTTACCCACAACTTCACCATGCACTGATGCACATGGACACCCCTCCACAATGCGCACATACTGAGGACTGACACTCTGAGTAACCTTTGCTCATTATCAGTTTACAAATTACTGTACAACACCTCAGTCACATCACAATTTGCCATACACACAGATCACATCCAACCATGTTAAGCCATAGTGCCAAAACAATTTCGCAATAGCCAGCTTCAGCTACATTGCATTTAAATCACAGAGTCTAACCATCCCAGTCAAGTTGCCATGTGCACAAATGGCAAATGCAAATCAGCCAATGCATCACTGCAATCATCACCATCTACCCCATCAGCACCTGTGTGCACTTGCTGTCACCATGGTAGGAAATACAGCATGTTATGCCATGCTGCTGTTATCATGCTAATATATTTTGCAATGATGCTGTCTTTTCTATCATTGTGAAAAAAGGACCCATGGGACAGGTGTGACCTTTCCCAACTCACTGCTCACTGAGTCCACATCTGTGCCTGTCTCTAGCCACTAACACATCATCACATGAGCACACTATTGTGCTAGCCACACAGTACACACAAGCCTGACAACTGTACTGTGCTACACACTTCACACAATGAATTATCCTGTGTATGAAGGTCTCAGTTCAGACAACATTCATACAATGTGACATGAAAACATGGCAAGATTATTTAATATGACAAGGTTCATGGGTTTTAACACATGAGAAACAAAATCTGGTACGAATGCAGAACCGCTGCACTCAACACTGAGGCCACTTAGAAGCCATTGCATCACACTAGAGACATCACAGAGTTCCGCACTTGCTCAGGGCTGGGATTCATGCAGTCACTCATACGCAAAGTCACACTTTGCACAATACTCACCCCCAACTTGCTGCTGATGGACCCTCAAGAGTTCATCCAGCTCTGGCTGTGTCACTGCCAAGATGCGGGCCATTAGTGGTGTCATGGTCCTGCGCGCCAACCTGCCACTTCGAGGGAGCACCCCCAGCGTCATCTCTGCGACGTTTTTGCTCAGGCGGCAGATGTCATCCCAACTCTTGTGGCAGTGTGTATGACGTCGGTTTGAGACACCCAGAGCCGCACCTTGCGGGCAATGGCCCTCCATATGGCCTTACGCTGATGGACCTTAAGCTGCAGGCATGGGAGACAAGAAGAGGAAGTTTCTGTAACACTGTGTTTTGTACCCTTGTGTGTCAGTACAGGAGCATGAAAATACATAGCACACTAATACATCAATGGAGAGCAGAGCCCATACAGCATGTCACATAGTACACTTGGATCAACCCATATCATAGCTATGTATACATCTATGATGATGGACACACTACATGCCCATCTCATACACATGCAGAGTGCCAGCACAGAAACAAAAGTAATAATGGGCCTCAGCTGTGATGCACTATGTGAGTAAGCATGACATACAATACACTGGAAATGATGTGTAGTGGTCAGACTCACTGTGTCCTACACTATACACCCCTTAATGTCCTTGGCCATTGCATAGCTACATGTGTCATGGTGGTCACATTTAGGTCCCTGATCTTACATTCTCACACTCTTCTCACAAGGTGGAGTCCTGTCTTGTGAACTCCTCAGGCCTATGATAGCTCATGGAAAAATAGGGTTGTGGACAACACATATGTTTTACTTAGTCATTTTAGTGATGGTTCCCTGTAACATTGGGCAGTTACTGTGCAGGCCAGAGGGCCTTACACTGAGGATAAACGTGGTCCATCACATAAATCACATGCATGTACAATGTGAATGGAGAAACAGTGCATACACATGTGAGACTCAACACACCATGGAATCAATAGTAGGATGACATGTCAACCTCACATTTAGCTGATGTGTCATAGGTGATTTACCACCAAGAGTGATAGGCTCAGGCATTGTACTCCTGTGCAGAATGAACACATCTCCAGAGTGTCATTTGAAAGCTGTACACACAGTATCCAGTACCCTCAGGCCAATCTACATTTGAAATGTCACAAATGAGCATATGAACACTTAATGGACTATGACATCACAGAGTTCGAGTGTCTCAAACCAGCAGTGTAACAGTATAACTGCTAAAATACAGTATGTCATTTCCATCCTTAAATGCAGTCAGGGATCTGTCGAAATAAGGCTACACACCCCATTGACATGAAGTCAGCTTGCTAGGCAGTGTCTCACACATTTACATTACCCAGTCTCAGAACAACATGTGTTTTTTTGGCTTAAAAAGAGCTGCACAAGTGTCTATGTTGCCATCCTCCCCACATACTCAAGTGCATTAAGTACTAGGTCATGTATGGACCATGCTGTTGGCAAAATATTGATGCATGAACATTGGCTTGCACTCACAGGCACATACTACTGTACATTAACATCATGTGAGCATTCTGAGCACTCTCAAACTTTTACTCAGACACTCACCAGTACCTCTGGAGCATCATATAGCCTCCCATACTGGGCAAGGACCTCATCCACCAGGACCTCCAGCTCCTCTGTGGTGAAGGGATGGGCCCTGATGTTCTCTGTTCGAGCCATCACTGGGTCCAGAGTACAGGTACAGCAGCAGTTGGTGGTGAGGAATGGCAGGCAGCAGTGTCTGAATGCAAGTGACATGTGTGGCTCTCTCACAGACATTTATAGGCCCCTAGGGTTGTGTCAGTGGTACTCTGCTGATGCAATTGGTCTGCCTGGTTTGCATCTTACAATTGTATCCAATGGCCGTGACCGCAGTGGCGGTGCACGCCTATGGCGAGTTTCAAAACTGTATTGCGCTACCGCGATGGCGGTTCCCATTGGCTGGCATGGCATTGTCATTGGCGGTGTCACACCGCGGGGGCAAGGTGGTCTCTACCGCAATCATGCATCTTTCAATTGTGTCCAATGGCCGTGACTGCAGTGGCAGTGCACGCCTACCGTGAGTTTCAAAACTGTATTGCGCTACCGCGATGGCGGTTCCCATTGGCTGGCATGGCATTGTCCTTGGCGGTATCACACCGCAGGGGCCAGGTGGTCTCTACCGCAATCCTGCATCTTTCAATTTTGTCCAGTGGCCGTGACCGCAGTGGCGGTGCACGCCTACCGCGAGTTTCAAAACTGTATTGCGTTACCGCGATGGCGGTTCCCATTGGCTGGCATGGCATTGTCATTGGCGGTGTCACACCGCGGGGGCCAGGTGGTCTCTACCACAATCCTGCATCTTTCAATTGTGTCCATTGGACATGACCGCAGTGGCGGTGCACGCCTACCGCGAGTTTCAAAACTGTATTGCGCTACTGCGATGGCGGTTCCCATTGGCTGGCATGGCATTGTCCTTGGCGGTGTCACACTGCGGGCCAGGTGATCTCTACCGCAATCCTGCATCTTTCAATTGTGTCCAATGGCCGTGACCGCAGTGGCGGAGCACGCCTACCGCACCTATGGACACATTGTTCTATTGAATTGCCACTTGGCAATTTTTATCACTAATCACTATACATTCACACTATATTGTTGCACCTGGTTGGAAAGTGAAAGGAGAGTGTGACATTTAACTCAATGATGCCCACACATGTCATGTCAGTACACATGAGTACATGCATTGGCATGTACTTCCTCACATGTCAGATATGATATTTGTGTGCATGTACACAGATTTGATGTGTAATGGAGTCTCATACTTGTGAACATGTCAATGTGTAAAATGGCTACTCAACCCACAGTAATGATGGACTGACCACATAATGTGCCTATATCACTTTGTACAGAGGTGTATTTATCTTGATAGTTGACCAGCTTACACACACAGTGCTCATTGTGTAAAAATGTTGTGCTTAGTGAGACTAAAGCAAGAAGGTGTTGCAGGTACAGCAGCTACGTAGAAGTCAGCAGTGTTGCTGTCTGCCACATGTGCTGTGCCAGGTACACCCAGGGCTGGTGACACAAGATGTAGGAGTGTGCCATTTACCATTCACATAGTCTAATTCTGATTTGGAAGTAGTTAGTATGTACATCCTGACCACATGAATGACTACATGAGATCAAGGTGTCTGTGCATGTGACTTGTGCATTAAGCTGTTGTTACAGTCCTGTCAATGTTGGTGCTGTGTTAGTCATTATGTAAGATGTTTGCCACATCTCATCTGTGAATTGTATTTACATGTGTCCTCTTTCATTATATGTAGGAGACGACCAAATGTGCATTGGCCTTTCCCAGTGCTGGCGAACATGGAGGATGAGGACATCATAAGGAAATTCCGTCTGAATCGCCTTACCCTTCAAGAGCTATGTGCTCAGTTGGAGCCCCATCTGAGGCCTCACAGAACCTATCCGACAGCTTTGACGCCAACAATTAAGGTGATGGCTGCCCTGCATTTCTTTGCCACTGGTTCGTTTCAGTACACGGTGGCCATCGCCGGTGGAATGTCTCAAGCTATGTTCAGCATGGTGCTGCGTGATGTCCTGTCCACAATGTTGACCTACAAGGACCGCTACATCCACTTTCCAAGGAGAAATTAATTGGCAGATGTGAAGGGTGATTTTTATGACCTTGGACACATACCTAATGTTGTTGGAGCCATTGACTGCACACATGTTGGCCTAATTCCACCACAGGCACGTGAGCACATATACCGTAACAGGAAGCATTACCATTCCATTAATGTGCAAGTGGTATGCCAAGCGGATATGATTATCTCCCATGTATGTGCCAAATATCCAGGATCTGCACATGACTCCTACATACTGCGTAAGAGCATCATCCCACAATTGATGGAAAATCTGCATCCGGAGTGTGCATGGCTTGTCGGTGAGTATGCTGGGTCAAGTAGTGTGCTTTATGTGTGACATGCTGTTCTGGTCAACTGTTTATATTACAAAATTGGTCTATGAATCTTACAGCTAGGTGACTCTGCGTATCCCAACCGGCCTTGGTTGCTGAGCCCACTGAGGAATCCAAGGACCCCTAGGGAAGTCTGCTACAATGATGCACATGGGAGGACATGTCGTGTAGTGGAGCGTGCTTTTGGGCTTCTGAAGTCTAGATTTTGGTGTCCGGACAAGAGCGGTGGTGCACTACTCTACTCTCCCCAAAAGGTGTGTTAGATCATAGTTGCATGCTGCATGCTCCACAACCTGGCCTTGCGCAAAGAGATCCCCCTGCTCCTGGACGATGATGAGCAGCAGATGCCCCCCGCTGCAAATACACACATGCCCAGTGACAATGATAGTGGAGAGGAGGAAGGTGTTGACCTGCGTCAACAGCTCACCGACAACTACTTCCCTTGAGTCTAAGTAACATTGTACAACAGTGACATTGTCTATTGGCTTTGATGGTAGTGGCAAGGCATATATGAGGTTTTTGGCTGCTGGCTGTTATTGGCTCACTGCTAATGGCTGATGTGTGTGGCACAGTGTATTGTTTTCCACATACCTCATGTCTATGTTGATTGTGTTGGTCATTGTTATGTGTGATGGCTTTTGTACGGTGTTGACTATTGGTGTGTTGTTGCTGTAATGGCATCACCTAACAACTAAATGTCATTCTCTTGTGTCTTTCTAGGTTCCTTCACCCCATCAATGCCTTGTCACAATCAGAGCTTGTGGTACTTTGGTATCTGAGTTGACATTGTACATACTGTGATAAACATGGAACTGACACAAAGGCATAGGTGTGTAGAGAGTGTTTATTTTCAAATCGGTTTTGTTAAAATTTAAAGTGGTTGTTATGAGATTTGTGCAAAGTGAGTGTATGAGTTGTCAGTGATGGTAAATGAGACAAATAGTGTAGTCACCACATTGATGTAATCACACAGTCCAACAAACTCCTGCCATCAACATGGCAATGTGGGATAGGATAATCAACAAAGTCAATGTCCAGGGCAACACAAGTGCCATCATGGCTGGCTCAGCGACTTGGCTTTGGTTGGTGCTTTGCCACGTGATCCTCCCCTGGTGTTTCTCGGTGTCCCCTCTTGCGTTTGGCAGGGGGGGCCTCTGCTGCAGGCTCAGAGGTATCTGAGGAGTCATTGTCTTGCAGCTCACCCCCCTCTATAGCCACAGCTGAGGTGGTGGGAGTATCAGCAGGCTGGCCACTGGAGGGGGTTGAGCTGTCATTTGAGCAGCATGTCTGTCCCTCAGAACAATAATCAAGAGAGAATGGATCACTTGTACTGTGTAACCAGGGTCAGGTATGGTGGCCCTCTTTAAAACCCTCATTCACGTACAAAGGTGGTCGGGCGGTATATCTTGATTATCCGCCTATTTTTTTATGTGACAGCATCATCATTGGTTTTTTTTGGATATGCTATCCTCCACCCGGAGGTAGACCAACTGGCAATTCAGTAGTGATCAGTGATGAAAAGTGCTAGAGTGAAGTGAGTTAAAAATACCTACATCTCCAAATTAGAAAAATCTTTAATCAGTTGGAGATGTGGAAAAGTAAAATCAAAGTGGTGCGTATGAAGATAAAGTTACTGATCTAACGCACTAGTTTGTCCCTGTGAGTGGTCGACATGTTTCAGCCCCATTTGACCCCTGCGACAACGCCCTGTACAGCAGCCACCTCCACCATCACCACTGCTGCCTGCAACACTGTCCCTGCCTCAGTGGTTAGCAACACCACCACACAATCCGAGGATGCCAGAGAGAGTGTGTGGGTGCGTCGACTCCCAATGCCACAGTTCCATGTCAGCAGGGCAGGTGGGAGGGCAACTGGGGGACAATTATAGGAGGACACTGAGACAGAAGCCCTGGCCACCGTTGCAAGAGTCTTTGGTGCATACCAACAGAACCAGGGACAGATGGGCCAGGTTGTTGAAGAAGTGCGTGAGCTCCGCCTGCTGCTGAGGTCCATGGACACACGTATGGGCCAGCTTGTGGATCTCATGGGCCAGCTTGTGGGTGTTCTGAGGGACAGTATTAAATCAAAAGGGAGAGAGAGAAGCTGAGATCCATTTGGCTTCCAAACGAGAATCAATAATCAAGAGAGAATGGATTACTTGTACCTGTGTAACCAGGGTCAAGTATGGTGGCCCTCTTTAAAACCCTCATTCATGTACAAAGGTGGTTGTGCGGTATATCTTGATTATCCGCCTATTTTTTAACGTGACAGCATCATCATTGTTTTTTTGGGGATATGCTGGTTGTCACTGGGGCGGTGGTGGTGGTTGTGGTAGTGGTGGTGGGGACACTGAGGCCCTGAGACGGAGTGCGCCCTGGCAGTCCTGAGGGGCCAGGTTGTTGCTCCTCATCCGAGAAACGTAGAGAATCAGCATCAGAGAGTGCACGTCCCGGGAGGGGGGGGACTGACTCTGCTGGTTGTTGGTGTTTTCAGCAGCAGTTGCTTGTGGATCTCCTGTTGAACATAGGTTATATTGTCAGTTAAGTGCACTCCACAGGCTTGGTGTCAGACTTTTGGATGTTACATTTGATATGTCAAACAGTTTACATTGCAATCACTAGTTATTGGTAAAAGATTATCAGCATCATGACATGATGATGCGGTACATACATTACTTGTCATTAGTGTGACATGTAAATTGCAACGATGGGACACATACAGATATTGTGTTTACAGGACATGTCATCATCTACCCACTTGGTGCACATCAACTTTTGTTAATGCGTGGTTTTTGTTTACTCTTCATAGAATCTGTTTCAGCTATGCAAAGCTAGACATTTGAATATTTTAAATTTTCTTTCATATCATGTACTGTTGTTTGTTTGACAGATTGACCGTGCATGTTTTGTGTTCATATGGGCCTTCACGCTCTGACACCATGGCACTTACACATTGCATTCTGTGCTGTGCATGATTGGGCCCTGAATTTGATTCACATGTGACTTGGTGAGTCAAAGTGTAATTTCTGTGACAGTTACATGCGCTTAGCTGTCTGCACACTGGATGTAACATTTAGATCTATACATAGTTGGCTGACATGTGAGGGATGTTGTGGTCATATGGCTCCATGCATTTTGAGAAGGATGACAGGGTGCATGCACTGACTACCTACCTGTTAGGTAACACAGTGGAGGGAAATGGCTGCCACATGGTTCTGGGAGGGGGGAGTGTTCCATCTTGCTCAGCTGTGGGACAAGGGTGCCTGGTGGGAGTTGTAGTGCTGGCTGCCTATCCACAAACCCCCATCCCTGTTAAGATGGCTACCTACCTGTACGTTTGAGGAGAGCAATGAAATGGCTGTCACATGGTTCTGGGGGGGAGTGTGCCATCCTGCTCAGGGGTGAGACAAGAGAGCATGAGAAGGCTACCTACCAGTAAGGTTGAGGAGAGCAATGATATGGCTGCCACATGGTTCTGGGTGGGGGGAGTGTTCCATCTTGCTCAGCTGTGGGACAAGGGTGCATGGTGGGTGTTGTAGTGCTGGCTGCCTAGACACATACACCCCTCCCTGTTAAGATGGCTACCTACTTGTAAGTTTGAGGGGAGCAATGAAATGGCTGCCACATGGTTCTGGGGGGGTGTTCTATCCTGCTATGGGGTGAGACAAGGGAGCATGAGAAGGCTACCTACCTGTAAGGTTGAGAGGAGCAATGAAATGGCTGCCACATGGTTCTGGGTGGGGGGAGTGTTCCATCTTGCTCAGCTGTGGGACAAGGGTGCCTGGTGGGTGTTGTAGTGCTGGCTGCCTGGGCACCCCCCCTCCCTATTAAGATGGCTTCCTACCTGTAAGTTTGAGGAGAGCAATGAAATGGCTGCCACATGGTTCTGGGTGAGGGAGTGTTCCATCTTGCTCAGCTGTGGGACAGGGGTGCCTGGTGGGTGTTGTAGTGCTGGCTGCCTGGACAACCCCCTCCCTGTTAAGATGGCTACCTACCTGTACATTTGAGGAGAGCAATGATATGGCTGCCACATGGTTCTCGGTGGGGGGAGTGTTCCATCTTGCTCAGCTGTGGGACAAGGGTGCCTGGTGGGTGTTGTAGTGCTGGCTGCCTGGACACCCCCTTCCCTGTTAAGATGGCTACCTACCTGTTAATTTGAGGAAAGCAATGAAATGGCTGCCACATGGTTCAGGGTGGGGGGAGTGATCCATCTTGCTCAGCTGTGGGACAAGGGTGCCTTGTGGGAGTTGTAGTGCTGGCTGCCTGGACACACACACCCCTCCCTGTTAAGATGGCTACCTACCTGTAAGTTTGGTTCTGGGTGGGGGAGTGTTCCATCCTGCTCAGGGGTGAGACAAGAGAGCATGAGAAGGCTACCTACCTGCAAGGTTGGGGAGAGCAATGAAATGGCTGCCACATGGTTCTGGGTGGGGGCAGTGCTCCATCTTGCTCAGTTGTGGGACAAGGGTACCTTGTGGGACGGAAATGGTAGATATGTGAGAAATGTGTTGGGAAGAGTGTGTTGTACGTAAGTGCATTTTGGTCTAGGAAGTGTAGCTTTCTAGTTGTGCAAGACAGTACATGGCAGTGTAATGGGATACATTTGTTGGTACTTACCAGCCTCCACTCCCCCGGGTATTCCTGTGAGACTCTCTGGATGCAGTATGGCAAGCACCTTCTCCTCCCATTCGGTGAATGTTAGTGGTGGAATGGGAGGGCCACCGCCAGTCCTCTGAGTCAGCTCATGGTTCTTGTTGGCACGCTCTTTCACCCTGGTCTTGAGGTCATACCACCTCCTCTTGATGTCACGCAGTGTGCGCAGGGTGGTCCCTACTGCATTGACTTTGTTGACTATCCTTTCCCACATTTGATTTTTTCTGACTAGTGGTGTCTGTTGGACCATGCTTCCAAACAAATGTGGTTCTACTCTGATTATCTCATCTACCATGACTGACAACTCATTGTCTGTGAATTTGGGCATTTTTCTCTGTGCCATGGTGTGTGATGTGCAAATGGGTGACAAGTGCAGGTGGGAAGGTGGTGGTGGAGATGTGTGAGGTGTGTGTTGTTGTTGTTGGTGTGGGTGGTTGTGATGGTGTGATGTGTGATGATTTGCCTCTCCTTTCTGCTGTAATATTTGGCCCTTCACTTCTGGAGTTGTGCAAAGGATGCTGGCCAGGGAAGGGGTTGGTTTTATACTCCGCTATGTGGGTGTGTCCAAATGGAGTATTCATGTCAGGTGTGTTTTCTGGGTTGACCTGGGATTTGTATTTTTTTTTGCCATGTGGATGTGTCATTGGGGAGTGTCACATATTTTTTCAAGCAGCGGAAAACAATCAGCCACACTTGGTAGCCTTGTTGTGTGGTTGCATTTGACCGCCATTCCTCTTTCCGCGCGACTGCAGCTGTCTGAACGCAATGATCGTTCCGCCAGCTCTGCCACTCATCTTTTCGCGCGACCGCGGCGGTCGGAAACGACTGATCGTTCCGCTTGCTCCGCCATTTTATCGTAATTTCACTTGCGGTCATTCCGCTGGTGGATCTGCGTTTTTAATTCTTTCCACAGCATTACCGTCCACCGCGGTCGGATTTTCTGGTTTTCCGGACGTTGCCTGCGGAGTTTTGTAGAATCCTACCGCCGCGGTCAGATTTTCCAATCATTGCATCGTAATGTGAACGGCGGTTTTGCCGCGGTACATGCAGATGTTTTTTTTCCGCAACCACGGCGGTCGGAGTGCTTTTCCGCCTGCCATCGTAATCGGGCCCTCAGTGTAGAATATGCAACAAATAGCAGCTTTGCATACCAAATAAAAAAATGAATAGCCCTAGCATATGTTCCTGTTACTGACGTATCTGACCACTACAATCTATTAATTGAAAGTCCCTACTACCAACAAAACGAGCAAAAATTAAGTCCTCTACTTGACTACTTTGAGGATACCTGGGTGGGAAGGCTATACAGATCTGGACACAGAAGACAGCCTAAATATCACATTCCATGGTGGAATGTATATAACAGTACCCTAATAAAAGAGGCTAAAACTAACAATGCTGTGGAAGGATGGCATAACGCCTTCCAAGCCACAACAGGCAGAACTACACCAACTCTACAAAAACTATTGCAATCTATCCAAAAAGAGCAAAGCTACCAACAACTTGGAATGGAACAATCTATAACTCAACTAGGCCCAAAACTAACCAAACAAAATAAACAAATGTTTGAGTACTTACAATTCAAAGTAAGACTCTACCCAACAACTAAAGGATTAGAGTACCTAGAAACAATAGCTAAAACCTACTTTAAATAAATATACCTCTAAACTACCTAAAAAAGTCATTTAAAAACAAACCGTCAAATAAATCTTTTTTTCCAAATGCAAAAATATTATTATTTTGTCAATTATTTTAATGGACATACTAAAAATAAATTGACATAATTATATTTTATACAATACAAATAACTCTAACAATAACATTATAAACATTTCCCTCCCACGATAAATAATTTAAATTTACTTACAGTTTTAGTTGCTTAAGAAATCCAAAGTCCCATATAAAAATCCAGAGTTATTTCAAAAATTAGTATTTCCAAAAATAAACCCCCCAAAAAATGGAAAAATTCAACTGTAGTAAAAGTAATCCATCAGCAATAAGTCCACCAACGATAAACCATACAAAACCGGAAAAATAGTTTAAAAAAAAAAGAAACGCTCCAGGAAAACTCGAATAATTAAGGAAGTGTAAAATAATGATTAGTTTAATAAAACTAATACACACTTCCTTTAAAAAAAAAACACATTCTTCTCCCGACAATAACTTCCAATGGATAAAAACCTGTTAGGAAATAAAACAATCCCTCCCGCACAAAAACGCATACACACTATATATAATTACAAATAAATACAATATTAACAACAGACTTTAAACATAATTACACATATCTATGAAAATCTAACACAGACCGTTTAACAAACCAACGACATTTTGCACACTACGAATTTAAACATACAACTCACCTAAACTTCCAAAACCTAACACTACATACACTATATAGTACTACTACCTTCAAATTACACTTATATTAAAGTTTTAATATAGAAAATTAAACTTACCTACCGATGCGACACTGCTTCCGACCGCGAGCTTCTCCCCTCAGAAATGACCTAAAATAAAACCGATAGCTTACAAAATACAATTTTAGTTTAAAAATGGCTGCCTTAAATAATAAATATTTCTATTTTCCATTATTACAATTATTATATATTACAAATACATGATTGTAAATGTTTCTAAAAATACTACAAAATATATATTATTTTTCAAAAATTGTTTGACATATTTTTAATGTAAAATTATAATAATAAATATTATAAAAAAGAAATATTTATTAATATAATTTAAAAAAATACATGTAATGTGCAATGTATATTTAAAATTGTAATATGTTTTAGTAATATGAAAATATTGTAATAATGTTATAAAAAATGTTTGTGTTTGCAAAATGACTTATGTTCTTAATAATAATATTCATATTAAAAATATAAATAATATTTCCAACATGATATGTTAAAAACTACAAACAATTATAAATATGTGTTCAAGTATTTTTTTGTTAAAGTACATATGTTATTTTTAAAATGAACTATATGTATGAATGTAAAATATATGTGCAATTAAAAAAAGAAAATGTATCTACTGTTACCAAAAACATTATGGGGCTCATTATGATGGCGGAAGGACCGCCACCGCTGGCCCTGCGGTGGCGATCCTTCCGCCATCACAAAGTGATTTACCCACTGCCAAATTAGGATGGCGGTGGGTACCGCGGCGGACGAAAAGTCCGTCTGCCGCTTTTCCGCCGGAGGCAATTGCACCGATTGCCTGGCGGACTGAGCAGGGCCACTAATATGGTGGCGGTGCTAGCAGGCACCGTCTGCCATATTAGGATGTGGGTTTGAAGAGGCCTTTCCATGGCAGCGATGCCGCCATGGAAAGGCTGGCGGGGATTGGGTTTGGGGGCCCCCTGCGGGCCCTCCTTGTGTGTGGGGGGTGTCGCTGCACTGGGGGGTACCGCCTGCATTTCCATGCACCAAGTGGCAGGCACCGCGGGGTGCCTGCCACGTGGTGCAGGGAAATGCGGTGCAAGCACCTTTAACATTGTGGACGGTGCTGCAGCCAGCAGCTCCGCCCGCAATGGCAAACGGGACCGCCCGCAAGAGGTGCGGTGGTCCCGCACTGGCAATTAGGATGCCACCGCCACGGTGGCTGTGGCATCCCGCATATATTGAATTGCTGCGGGCGGTGCTGTAAGCAGCACCCGCCACAATGCAATATATGCATGTTGTGCATTGGCATGCACAATGTGACAGGCACCGCGCGGTGCCTGCCACCTTGTCAATGCCAATGTTGGGGGGTACCATAGGTACCCCCAAAGTGCAGCCTCCCACCTCCCCACCCCCCTGGGGGCCCGCAACGGGCTCCCGATGCGAAAACCGCATGCCTTTCCATGGCGGAGTCTCCACCATGGAAAGGCATGAGACCGCCCACATCATAATATGGATGGCGGTGCCTGCAAGGCACCGCCACCATATTATAGGCCTTTTCCGCCCGGTAGGCAATCGTGACGATTGCCTACCGGTGGAAAAGCGGCGAACGGTCTTTCCGTCCGCTGCGGTACCCCCCGCCATGCTAATGTGGCGGGGGTAAAAGGCCGTCTGGCGGGGTGTTTTGGTGGGCGGATCGCCATGCTAATAGACCCCTAAGTTAGAAAAGGTGCTGGACACTAAACATATATAATTTACTATTCCCACTCCAAAGTACATTAAATCAGGGAAGTTGCTGGACACTAAACATATATAATTTACTATTCCCACTCCAAAGTACATTAAATCAGGGAAGGTGCTGGACACAAAACATATCTATTTAACTATTCCCACTCCAAACTACATTAAGTTAGAAAAGGTGCTGGACACTAAACATATATAATTTAATATTCCCACTCCAATTAACAATAAATCAGGGCAGGTGCTGGACACTAAACATATATAATTTAATATTCCCACTGCAATTAACAATAAGTCAGGGAAGGGGCTGGACACAAAACATATATAATTTACTATTCCCACTCCAAACTACATTAAATCAGGGAAGGTGCTGGACACAAAACATATATTATTAACTATTCCCACTCCAAACTACATAAAGGGGCCCATTAGGATGGCGGGCGGACTTTAATCCGCCCGCCATCCTCGCGGTGCTGGGACCGGCCGCCAGATGTGCGGCGGTCCTGCACCGCTAATTAGGATGCGACCGCCACCCTGGCGGTCGCATTGCATTGCCATGCACAACGTGGCAGGCACCGTGCCACCTTCTGCATGGCAATGTAGGTACCCCCCAAGTGCAGCCCCCCACCCCCCCGGGGGCCCGCAACGGCCCCCAAAGTGAATCCCCGCCAGCCTTTCCATTTTGGCATCGCCGCCATGGAAAGGCCTTGATTCACACCCATCCTAATATGGATGGCGGTGCCTGCTTCGCACCACCACCATATTGAGGCCCAATTCCGCCCGGCCGGCAATCGGAACGATTGCTGACTGGCGGAAAAGCAGCGGACTAACTTTGCGTCCGCCCGCTACCCCCACCATAATAATATGGCAGGGGGTAAATCAGGTTGAGATGGCGGGCGGATCGCCACCGCCGGCCCGGCGGTGGCGATCCGCCCACCATCATAATCACCCCCTAACTTAGAAAAGGTGCAGGACACTAAACATATCTAATTTACTATTCCCACTCCAATTAATAATAAGGGGCCGATTCCGATCTCGGCCGGTAGGGCACCGAATCGGATTCGGAGGCCTAGTTCCCGACCGATTCGTATGGGCGTCCGCGCGAGCAAGTACGATGCGAGCGCACGCGAAATCGCCGACCGACTCGTTCCCGGGTCCGAACTGCTCCGACCGACTCGTACGGACACAGCTCGCACTACGCAATGGAGACGTTACCCGACCGAGCCAGTACGATGCGCGCCTCGAACAGCCCAACCGACTCGTAGCGTCCGGCTCAGAAGAGCTGTCGGAGCCGGACTTGGGGGGGGGTCCGTGTCGGACCCCCCTGCACGCGTAGCCGCGCGAGTCGCACACAGGGGGGACCCAAGGGTCCCCCCTACACGTGCATGTACGGCACAACCCGCATCGACGCGAACCCACTGTAGGGGGCACCCTTGTTCGCGTCATGCCCATTGCGTCAATGGGGTACCAAAGGGGACGATGGACGGAGCGCTTGAGCAAATCAAACACTCACCTCCAGTCAACTGATCTGGGTTTAATCCATCATCATTCTTTAGATCACTCCACCACCCCAGTTCAGACATGGCCATATGCAAATCAGTCTGACCCTGTGCCTCATGGGAACAGTCCAGCTCGAACTGCCAAGCCATGTCTTCCTGGACCGGAAACAAGCATCCTGGGACCAGCTTCTGGCCATTCAGCCGCCATCAGCCAGACTAGCTTGAATCCAGTGGCAAAGTGAGCAAGGGACCCACGTCTGGGCATACCCTGCCAACTTAGGGCGAACAAGCGATACCAAAGGGGACGATGGACGGAGCGCTTGAGCAAATCAAACACTCACTCCCAGTCAACTGATCTGGGTTTAATCCATCATCATTCTTTAGCTCACTCCACCACCCCAGTTCAGACATGGCCATATGCAAATCAGTCTGACCCTGTGCCTCATGGGAACAGTCCAGCTCGAACTGCCAAGCCATGTCTTCCTGGACCGGAAACAAGCATCCTGGGACCGGCTTCTGGCCATTCAGCCGCCATCAGCCAGACTCAGCTTGAATCCAGTGGCAAAGTGAGCAAGGGACCCACGCCTGGGCATACCCTGCCAACTTAGGGCGAACAAAGCTGATACCAAAGGGGACGATGGACGGAGTGCTTGAGCAAATCAAACACTCACCCTCAGTCAACTGATCTGGGTTTAATCCATCATCATTCTTTAGCTCACTCCGAAACCCAGTTCAGACATGGCCATATGCAAATCAGTCTGACCCTGTGCCTCATGGGAATAGTCTAGCTCGAACTGCCAAGCCATGTCTTCCTTGGACCGGAAACAAGCATCCTGGGACCGGTCTCTGGCCATTCAGCCGTCATCAGCCAGACTAGCTTGAATCCAGTGGCAAAGTGAGCAAGGGACCCACGCCTGGGCATACCCTGCCAACTTAGGGCGAACAAAGCGATACCAAAGGGGACGATGGACGGAGCGCTTGAGCAAATCAAACACTCACCCCAGTCAACTGATCTGGGTTTAATCCATCATCATTCTTTAGCTCACTCCACCACCCCAGTTCAGACATGGCCATATGCAAACAGTCTGACCCTGTGCCTCATGGGAACAGTCCAGCTCGAACTACCAAGCCATGTCTTCTTGGACCGGAAACAAGCATCCTGGGACCGGCTTCTGGCCATTCAGCCGTCATCAGCCAGACTAGCTTGAATCCAGTGGCAAAGTGAGCAAGGGACCCACGCCTGGGCATACCCTGCCAACTTAGGGCTGAACAAAGCTGATACTAAAGGGGACGATGGACGGAGCGCTTGAGCAAATCAAACACTCACCCTCAGTCAACTGATCTGGGTTTAATCCATCATCATTCTTTAGCTCACTCCACCACCCCAGTTCAGACATGGCCATATGCAAATCAGTCTGACCCTGTGCCTCATGGGAACAGTCCAGCCCGAACTGCCAAGCCATGTATTCCCTGGACCGGAAACAAGCATCCTGGGACCGGTCTCTGGCCATTCAGCCGCCATCAGCCAGACTAGCTTGAATCCAGTGGCAAAGTGAGCAAGGGACCCACGTCTGGGCATACCCTGCCAACTTAGGGCGAACAAGCGATACCAAAGGGGACAATGGACGGAGCGCTTGAGCAAATCAAACACTCACTCCCAGTCAACTGATCTGGGTTTAATCCATCATCATTCTTTAGCTCACTCCACCACTCAGTTCAGACATGGCCATATGCAAATCAGTCTGACCCTGTGCTCATGGGAACAGTCCAGCCCGAACTGCCAAGCCATGTCTTCCTGGACCGGAAACAAGCATCCTGGGACCGGTCTCTGGCCATTCAGCCGTCATCAGCCAGACTAGCTTGAATCCAGTGGCAAAGTGAGCAAGGGACCCACGTCTGGGCATACCCTGCCAACTTAGGGCGAACAAAGCGATACCAAAGGGGACGATGGACGGAGCGCTTGAGCAAATCAAACACTCACCCCAGTCAACTGATCTGGGTTTAATCCATCATCATTCTTTAGCTCACTCCACCACTCCAGTTCAGACATGGCCATATGCAAATCAGTCTGACCCTGTGCCTCATGGGAACAGTCCAGCCCGAACTACCAAGCCATGTCTTCCTGGACCGGAAACAAGCATCCTGGGACCGGCTTCTGGCCATTCAGCCGTCATCAGCCAGACTAGCTTGAATCCAGTGGCAAAGTGAGCAAGGGACCCACGTCTGGGCATACCCTGCCAACTTAGGGCGAACAAAGCGATACCAAAGGGGACGATAAACGGAGCGCTTGAGCAAATCAAACACTCACCCCCAGTCAACTGATCTGGGTTTAATCCATCATCATTCTTTAGCTCACTCCACCACCCCAGTTCAGACATGGCCATATGCAAATCAGTCTGACCCTGTGCCTCATGGGAACAGTCCAGCCCGAACTGCCAAGCCATGTATTCCCTGGACCGGAAACAAGCATCCTGGGATCGGGTTCTGGCCATTCAGCCGTCATCAGCCAGACTAGCTTGAATCCAGTGGCAAAGTGAGCAAGGGACCCACGTCTGGGCATACCCTGCCAACTTAGGGCGAACAAAGCGATACCAAAGGGGACGATGGACGGAGCGCTTGAGCAAATCAAACACTCACCCCAGTCAACTGATCTGGGTTTAATCCATCATCATTCTTTAGCTCACTCCACCACCCCAGTTCAGACATGGCCATATGCAAATCAGTCTGACCCTGTGCCTCATGGGAACAGTCCAGCCCGAACTACCAAGCCATGTCTTCCCTGGACCGGAAACAAGCATCCTGGGATCGGTTTCTGGCCATTCAGCCGTCATCAGCCAGACTAGCTTGAATCCAGTGGCAAAGTGGCTTGGCAGTTCGGGCTGGACTGTTCCCATGAGGCACAGGGTCAGACTGATTTGCATATGGCCATGTCTGAACTGGGGTGGTGGAGTGAGCTAAAGAATGATGATGGATTAAACCCAGATCAGTTGACTGGGGGTGAGTGTTTGATTGGCTCAAACGTTCCGTCCATCATCCCCTTTTGTATCGCTTTTGTCGCCCTAAGTTGGCGGGGTATGCCCAGACGTGGGTCCCTTGCTCACTTTGCCACTGGATTCAAGCAAGCCTGGCTGATGACGGCTGGAATGCCAGAAACCGGTCCTAGGATGCTTGTTTCCGGTCCAGGGAAGACATGGCTTGGCAGTTCGGGCTGGACTGTTCCCATGAGGCACAGGGTCAGACTGATTTGCATATGGCCATGTCTGAACTGGGGTGATGGAGTGAGCTAAAGAATGATGATGGATTAAACCCAGATCAGTTGACTGGGGGTGAGTGTTTGATTGGCTCAAACGTTCCGTCCATCATCCCCTTTTGTATCGCTTTTGTCGCCCTAAGTTGGCGGGGGTATGCCCAGACGTGGGTCCCTTGCTCACTTTGCCACTGGATTCAAGCAAGCCTGGCTGATGACGGCTGGAATGCCAGAAACCGGTCCTAGGATGCTTGTTTCCGGTCCAGGGAAGACATGGCTTGGCAGTTCGGGCTGGACTGTTCCCATGAGGCACAGGGTCAGACTGATTTGCATATGGCCATGTCTGAACTGGGGTGGTGGAGTGAGCTAAAGAATGATGATGGATTAAACCCAGATCAGTTGACTGGGGGTGAGTGTTTGATTGGCTCAAACGTTCCGTCCATCATCCCCTTTGTATCGCTTTTGTCACCCTAAGTTGGCGGGGGTATGCCCAGATGTGGGTCCCTTGCTCACTTTGCCACTGGATTCAAGCAAGCCTGGCTGATGACGGCTGTAATGCCAGAAACCGGTCCTAGGATGCTTGTTTCCGGTCCAGGGAAGACATGGCTTGGCAGTTCGGGCTGGACTGTTCCCATGAGGCACAGGGTCAGACTGATTTGCATATGGCCATGTCTGAACTGGGGTGGTGGAGTGAGCTAAAGAATGATGATGGATTAAACCCAGATCAGTTGACTGGGGGTGAGTGTTTGATTGGCTCAAACGTTCCGTCCATCATCCCCTTTGTATCGCTTTTGTCGCCCTAAGTTGGCGGGGGTATGCCCAGACGTGGGTCCCTTGCTCACTTTGCCACTGGATTCAAGCAAGCCTGGCTGATGACGGCTGGAATGCCAGAAACCGGTCCTAGGATGCTTGTTTCTGGTCCAGGGAAGACATGGCTTGGCAGTTCGGGCTGGACTGTTCCCATGAGGCACAGGGTCAGACTGATTTGCATATGGCCATGTCTGAACTGGGGTGGTGGAGTGAGCTAAAGAATGATGATGGATTAAACCCAGATCAGTTGACTGGGGTGAGTGTTTGATTGGCTCAAACGTTCCGTCCATCATCCCCTTTTGTATCGCTTTTGTCGCCCTAAGTTGGCGGGGGTATGCCCAGACGTGGGTCCCTTGCTCACTTTGCCACTGGATTCAAGCAAGCCTGTCTGATGACGGCTGGAATGCCAGAAACCGGTCCTAGGATGCTTGTTTCCGGTCCAGGGAAGACATGGCTTGGCAGTTCGGGCTGGACTGTTCCCATGAGGCACAGGGTCAGACTGATTTGCATATGGCCATGTCTGAACTGGGGTGGTGGAGTGAGCTAAAGAATGATGATGGATTAAACCCAGATCAGTTGACTGGGGGTGAGTGTTTGATTGGCTCAAACGTTCCGTCCATCATCCCCTTTTGTATCGCTTTTGTCGCCCTAAGTTGGCGGGGGTATGCCCAGACGTGGGTCCCTTGCTCACTTTGCCACTGGATTCAAGCAAGCCTGGCTGATGACGGCTGGAATGCCAGAAACCGGTCCTAGGATGCTTGTTTCCGGTCCAGGGAAGACATGGCTTGGCAGTTCGGGCTGGACTGTTCCCATGAGGCACAGGGTCAGACTGATTTGCATATGGCCATGTCTGAACTGGGGTGGTGGAGTGAGCTAAAGAATGATGATGGATTAAACCCAGATCAGTTGACTGGGGGTGAGTGTTTGATTGGCTCAAACGTTCCGTCCATCATCCCCTTTTGTATCGCTTTTGACGCCCTAAGTTGGTGGGGGTATGCCCAGACGTGGGTCCCTTGCTCACTTTGCCACTGGATTCAAGCAAGCCTGGCTGATGACGGCTGGAATGCCAGAAACCGGTCCTAGGATGCTTGTTTCCGGTCCAGGGAAGACATGGCTTGGCAGTTCGGGCTGGACTGTTCCCATGAGGCACAGGGTCAGACTGATTTGCATATGGCCATGTCTGAACTGGGGTGGTGGAGTGAGCTAAAGAATGATGATGGATTAAACCCAGATCAGTTGACTGGGGGTGAGTGTTTGATTGGCTCAAACGTTCCGTCCATCATCCCCTTTTGTATCGCTTTTGTCGCCCTAAGTTGGCGGGGGTATGCCCAGACGTGGGTCCCTTGCTCACTTTGCCACTGGATTCAAGCAAGCCTGGCTGATGACGGCTGGAATGCCAGAAACCGGTCCTAGGATGCTTGTTTCCGGTCCAGGGAAGACATGGCTTGGCAGTTCGGGCTGGACTGTTCCCATGAGGCACAGGGTCAGACTGATTTGCATATGGCCATGGCTGAACTGGGGTGGTGGAGTGAGCTAAAGAATGATGATGGATTAAACCCAGATCAGTTGACTGGGGGTGAGTGTTTGATTGGCTCAAACGTTCCGTCCATCATCCCCTTTGTATCGCTTTTGTCGCCCCTAAGTTGGCGGGGGTATGCCCAGACGTGGGTCCCTTGCTCACTTTGCCACTGGATTCAAGCAAGCCTGGCTGATGACGGCTGGAATGCCAGAAACCAGTCCTAGGATGCTTGTTTCCGGTCCAGGGAAGACATGGCTTGGCAGTTCGGGCTGGACTGTTCCCATGAGGCACAGGGTCAGACTGATTTGCATATGGCCATGTCTGAACTGGGGTGGTGGGAGTGAGCTAAAGAATGATGATGGATTAAACCCAGATCAGTTGACTGGGGGTGAGTGTTTGATTGGCTCAAACGTTCCGTCCATCATCCCCTTTTGTATCGCTTTTGTCGCCCTAAGTTGGCGGGGGTATGCCCAGACGTGGGTCCCTTGCTCACTTTGCCACTGGATTCAAGCAAGCCTGGCTGATGACGGCTGGAATGCCAGAAACCGGTCCTAGGATGCTTGTTTCCGGTCCAGGGAAGACATGGCTTGGCAGTTCGGGCTGGACTGTTCCCATGAGGCACAGGGTCAGACTGATTTGCATATGGCCATGTCTGAACTGGGGTGGTGGAGTGAGCTAAAGAATGATGATGGATTAAACCCAGATCAGTTGACTGGGCGTGAGTGTTTGATTGGCTCAAACGTTCCGTCCATCATCCCCTTTTGTATCGCATTGCGTCAATGGGAGCCCGTGTACGCGTTGTACGACCGGCTCCCATTGACTTCAATGGGAGTCCGACCGAATCGAGTCCGATAGCATGCGTACGCATCGTACTCGTTCGGTCGGGCTGCTAGAGTCCAATTCGGTCGGAAATCTCTGCGGGTCTGGCTCGGTCGGAGAGATTTCCTGCCCGAATCGGAATCGGCCCCCAAGTTGGGGAAGGTGCTGGACACTAAACATATATATAATTTAATATTCCCACTCCATCTAACAATAAGTCAGGGAAGGTGCTGGACACTAAACATATATAATTTACTATTCCCACTCCAATTAACAATAAGTCAGGGAAGGTGCTGGACACTAAGGGGCCGATTCCGATTCGGGCCGGAAAAAATACCGACCGACTCGGTACTGGAATTTAGTCCGACCGACACGTACCGGCGCCGTCCGACCCGGGTAGTACGATAAAATGCATGGGAATCACGACCGACTCGTACGGAACACAAGGCGAATGACCGACCCGGACGGAAACAAGCTATCCGGCCGGGAAACCACGCGAATCGAACAGACCGACACGCATCAGGAAATAACCCGAACGAAACGTACCCGCGAACTCCGACCCGCGCAGTACGATGCAATGGGTGCAAATTCTGACCGATTCGTACGGAGCCCAAGCCGCACGACCGACACGCATACAAAACCCAGCCGAACAAACACAATACTCCGCGACCGACGCGTACGCCGCATATGAAACTGAGCTGAAACACAGCGGGAACGACTCGGAGAGGCGAGCACGAGACAACTGCAACGTCCAACTCGGTCAGAAGAACGACTCCTACATGCACAATAATCACAAATGAAAAAATACAAAAAAAAAGGCCAAACAATCAATGACAAAGCCAATAAATACAGGGGGGGGAAAATGGAACAAGGACACACCCCCAACTCCACCTACATAAAGCCCACAAATCCCTACCATGATCCTTTGCAAATTCCACTGACCTGCCAGCACAGAACACCATCACACAGCAAACACAGACACACACACAGCTCATCCAACACAAAAGCCACACACCATTAGCACCTCAACAAATAGCACCCTCACACACACCCAGCAAAACCTACACACACACACCCTCACTTGCACACACACACACATCAATCACCACCACCACCACCCATCACAATGCCCCTAAAGAAGAATCCAAAGTTCCTAGATAGTGAATTGGAAGTCATGGTAGACGAGATCCTGAGGGTAGAGCCACAGTTGTTTGGCACATTGGTCCAACAGACCCCCATGTCGCAGAAAACCAAGATGTGGGCGAGGATCGTCGACAGGGTGAACGCACAATCACCATGTTTGCGCACAAAGGAAGACATCCAGAACAGGTGGTATGATGTGCGCAGGAGGGTCAGAGACCTACTCAAGAAGGATTACCTCCTGAGCCAGCACACCGGCAGTGGCCCTCCTGCAAAACCAGTATACCGCAGGCCCTGGGAGGAGAAGGTGCGGGCCATCCTACCACCAGTGAGCGTATATGGACTAACAGACATCCCAGAGCCTGGTGAGTACACAACTAATATACACAATATTGTGTGCCAATACACACACATCACTCTCAAGGGGACAGTCAAACCATCCACCCCTAGCAAATCAACAGCATCCAAAAGATAATCATCCCAAGATGTGTATGTCAGTTAGATAAACACAATACATGCCATCTCATAGTGATATGTAACTGTGTCATGACATGTACAAACCTAACAACAAAGGCAGTGGCACAAATATAACCAACAAACACTGACTGATATTTTGCCACCACTAGAACACCACCTCACAGGGAAGCTCACTTAAAGGAAGGAATTCTGTGTATGCTGGTGAAGTCAGTGTAGCCAATAGCATGATGGGAGTTGTAGTCACAGATACTGCTCACCCTCACAATTGGCCCATCAACACCACTCTGAACCATGCTCACATCACAGGGAGTGGATAAGGACTGACAAGATGGCTGACACTGGCTACTGCTGTGGGGAGCACAAGGCCCTGCTGGCAACTGTGCACCAACAAACAGCACAACACCACTGCCTGACATCCTGAAAGCCAACTTGCACTCTCTGCAATGCAAGCACGTTGCATGGTGGGATATCTGGCTGGCTGGGAAGGAGGACTCACAGCACTGACCATAGTTACAAGCAGCTCACCTCACACCCCCCCTCAACACAAACTCCACATAACCCACCTGGGAGAATGCAATGCCTCACATACCAAATGAAGATCCCACAAAGAACCACCACCCTGGGTAATGCTGTGTGAAGCACAGGGACACACCTGGCACTTGTAGCCAAACAAACGCAAGGACAACACTGTCAGCCTTCCTGTCAGCACAGGCACACTACCCCACAGGGAAGCAGAGTCAGAAGGAAGGAAGAACGGGCATGCTGGGAAGGGGGGTGTAGGCAATAGCATGATGGGAGTTGTAGTCACAGATACTGCTCACCCTCACAATTGGCCCATCAACACCACTCTGAACCATGCTCACATCACAGGGAGTGGATAAGGACTGACAAGATGGCTGACACTGGCTACTGCTATGGGGAGCACAAGGCCCTGCTGGGAACTGTGCACCAACAAACAGCACAACACCACTGCCTGACATCCTGAAAGCCAACTTGCACTCTCTGCAATGCAAGCACGTTGCATGGTGGGATATCTGGCTGGGTGGGAAGGAGGACTCACAGCACTGACCATAGTTACAAGCAGCTCACCTCACACCCCCCCTCAACACAAACTCCACATAACCCACCTGGGAGAATGCAATGCCTCACATACCAAATGAAGATCCCACAAAGAACCACCACCCTGGGTAATTCTGTGTGAAGCACAGGGACACACCTGGCACTTGTAGCCAAACAAACGCAAGGACAACACTGTCAGCCTTCCTGTCAGCACAGGCACACTACCCCACAGGGAAGCAGAGTCAGAAGGAAGGAAGAACGGGCATGCTGGGAAGGGGGGTGTAGGCAATAGCATGATGGGAGTTGGAGTCACAGATACTGCTCACCCTCACAATTGGCCCATCAACACCACTCTGAACCATGCTCACATCACAGGGAGTGGATAAGGACTGACAAGATGGCTGACACTGGCTACTGCTGTGGGGAGCACAAGTCCCTGCTGGGAACTGTGCACCAACAAACAGCACAACACCACTGAATGACATCCTGAGAGTCAACCTGAACCCACTGCAAGGGTGGCATGCTTCATGGTGGGATAACTGGGCCAGGTGGAGAAGGATGGCCGGATGTCCACCAAATACAACCAATGCAGGCCATGCACACACCTCAACATTCATATAGAAATGCCCCAGGTATGCATGACAATGTGCTACACCAATATCAACCTCTTACTGTGACAACTTAGGACAATGCAATGTACATGCCCGCATCCAGAGGTACAGTCACAACTGTCAGGTGTGTGAACCATTGATGCCTGTACAAACATTACATACAATGTGTGTCTCCTCCAAATACAGGTGATGATGATGGGGACACAGCAGCAGGCGAGGAGGAGTCCCTGTCCCAGGCTCCGGGGGACCAAGAGCTCACTGGTGTGGAACAACCTCTGCCCTCCTCGGATGGCGAAGACCTACCTGGCACCTCCGGTGTGAGTCATCATGCAGCACCAGCTGGACCAACATCTGCACCCCCTGCACCCACCCCTCCAACAACTGCCAACATACAGACCACCCCCGCCGACACGGACAGACCAAGGACCACCGCTGACAACAGCACAGGGCCCCAGGCCCACCGTGGAGCAACGGATGACAACACCACTAACAACCCCCAAGTGGGCCTCGGGTCACCTGTGCGTGCCACCGCAGGTCCTGCACGTGTCACCAGGGGTGGTGGGAGGGGTGGTAGACATAGGTCGCTGCTTGCAGAGGGCTCTGGACTGCATGATGACCCACAACTGGCACGCATCGCTGATGCGTACCAGGATAGCACCAGAGAGGTCAGAGAGGTAGTGGGGATCCTCAAGGACATACAACAGCAGCAGGCTGCCCATCATGCCCGCTTGGACTCCCACATGTCCCGTGTGGAGACACACATGTCTCGCATGGAGTCCAAGTGGGACACATTGCAAGAACTCACAGCGGTGCATAGGGACATATTGACATGCCTCCGCCAGAATAGCACCAACATGGCCACACCTCCCTGTGTGCCCACAACATCTGGTGCTGCAACAACTGACACCGCCACAGGGATGGAGGAGGACTCTGGCGGAGACTCCCCTGCACCGCAGCAGCCTGCACGTGAGGGTCCCCCCCAAAGAAGAGGGGTCGTCCGAGGAAGGAAAACTGAGAGGTTGATGGCCACGTACAACCCCCAGGAAGCCAACACCTGTTCCGGAAATTATCCTTTGTGTGCAAACGTTTCACCCTGTCGAATGCAACAGTACTTTCCCACATGACATGGGTAGTTCAAGTTGGACTAATGTATCATATGACTGTGGACTTCACTCAGGACATTTCTGCTACCAAGACTTCCAACTCATCTGGGAACTTTGGATCACAATCCCAATGTACTGCACCCACCATCCTGTGCACTATACACACACACATTTCTGTAAATAAAATCACTACTACACCATACTTGCCACTGTTGTTATTCAAATGTGGATACTGTTATGGTGATGATGTTCTGCCAAATTACACTGTGTATGCTAACTGCTACAGCAAGTACAACACCGTTGTGTGAGTCATGGTGACGTGACACATATGAGGGAGACACACCACTAGGGCTACACAACACAGACACCAGGGCCATCGGACTCATCACCCACAGTGATGTTGCCAGGAAATACAGTGGAATGCACAGACACCACACCTATTCAGAGTCTGTGTCAACTAGCCCACAGGTGCAGTAAGCAAATGTCAGTCAGATGTGTGACCACAGACAACGCACATCCCAAAGTGAAGCACAGGTTTATTACACATCAGCAACATGTTGTTTCCACTACAAATGCAAGGTTCACCCACGTGGCAGTGGCCACACAGTCAACAAGTGCAGAAGATTTGAAGTCCAGGGGTGTGTGGCACATCACTTGTAGGGAAACTACTGCTGCCACCCTGAAAGCTGAATCATGGTGTTGGGGGATCCAAGTTGACCAAAGTACACAGTAAGCACCCTGTGAAGGACAGACATGACACACAGTTAAAATCACTTTAGAACAGGACAGTACTGCAATACTCATGCCCAATACATGTCACAAGACAACTACACAAAACCAAGTTAGCATCTCAGAACTGTTGGGGAGTTCAGACTACCTGGAAGGACACATTGCTGCACGCATCCACTCAAGTAGCACATGGCCACACTCAAACAGCACCAGAGCACCACCCACACATATCATGCAAACTCACGTCATTCACATTACATCTCCCTGGATACTCACATTCAGCTGAAGAAGTTGGTGATGAGCTGTGTGCGGACATCACCATCATCATCATCACTGGCATCGTGGTCCAGGCCAGGATCCTCCTTAGGTGGCGGACGTTGGTCATCGTCATCCAGGATGAGAGGCAACTCCTTCCGCACTGCCAGGTTGTGTAGCATGCAGCAGACGATGACAATCTTGCACACCTTTGCTGGGGCATATGGGAGGGCCCCTCCTGTCTTGTCCAGGCAGCGGAAGCGGCTCTTCAGGAGACCAAAGGTCCGCTCGATCACTCTCCTGGTCCTACCATGTGCCTCATTGTAGCGCATCTGGGCTGGTGTCACAGGGTTCCTGAGGGGTGTCAGCAACCACGGCATGTTGGGGTATCCGGAGTCACCTATGTACAGACAAGTGCACATTAGCTGATGTGGAAAAGTGGGTGGAATACTACAGATCAGAACACACACAATGGTACAAAGTCAGTACACACCGACAAGCCAGGCACGCTGGTTCTGCATCTGTGCCATCATCCTCGGGATGCGACTACTCCTCATCACGTAGGCATCGTGTGCTGAACCAGGGAAACGGGCACACACATGTGTGATGGTCATATCTGCTAAACATACCACCAGAGCATTGATCGAATGGTAGTGTTTACGGTTCCGGTATGCCTGCTCATGTGCCTGTGGTGGTATCAAAGCCACATGTGTCCCATCAATGGAGCCAATGACATGTGGCATCCTCCCCAGGGCATAGAAGTCACTCTTGACGTCAGTGAGTTGTTGACGTGTAGGGAAATAGATGTACTGGTTCAGACATCTCAACATTGCCTCCAAAACATTGCGTAGCACACGGCTGAACATAGTCTGTGACATCCCACCGGCAGTCGCAACAGTGTGTTGAAAGGTACCGGTGGCAAAGAAGTGTAGGGCTGCCATCACCTTCACCTTGGGGGTCAGCGCTGTAGGGTACGGCCGGCCAGGTTGCAAATGTGGTGCCAAGCGCACTGCCAAATCCTCAATCAGCTGCCTGGTGAAGTGGTACCGTCAGATGCTGTCACGTTCCACCATCGTTGCCAGGTCAGGGAATGGTCTATGGACAGCTGGAGCCCTGCAGTGCATAGGTTAAAGGAAAAAAGATTGTCAGTCACTCCACATATGTGCCATTCACCATACACAATTTCACATGAAAGATCATTACGTGACACAAGTACTTGATGTGTGTGCCGTTCTGTCAGACATAACTCGCACCTACATGGCCATCATCTAACTTCTCAGTACAACATGTGTGCACAACAGGTACCAGGTTGTGCTGTGGGAAACCATTAGGCTGTGTCACAGTACCCATTTACTGCTGTCACGTTACACACACTCACCACAGTGACATGTCTGGACAGATGCGCCACAGGCATCACAGCTCATTGACAGGTAGATTCCCAGTGACCCTGTCTTGCCACATGGACACTGGCATGACCTGGCGTATCATGTACACGTCAGAAAATGAAACATGACTCCCACAGGTAGTGGCCCCTGTCGCATCCGCAGGACAGACATGGACGCCAGTGACGCACAACATCAAAGTCCATGCACAAACAACGTTGATGTGGAGACTGTCTCCCATCGTGCACATGGAATCAGAGACATCGGAAACACAACATGCACACAGACTGTGGAGGGACATCACTATTGTGGCAATGGGTCAACCTGTGACATACATGCCTTCCCACATGGGACCCTGGGGGTATGTGACATGTCATACACATACACAACGTGGAAATGTGACCATGCCACATGCTCCAAAATGAACTGTTGCACATCACAGTGGTCATGTGCACAACACACAAACGACCCTGTCCCCATTAACACATGCACAGCCTGGGTGTGGCTGCCCACAAGTTCCACCACAGAAACCACATGTTAACCCCCATACACAGAGAAGGAAATGCAGCCTTACATGCCTTAGGAAACAGTGTGGACTGGGTGTGGTGTTGTAGGTGTGCCCCTGGGTCTCTGGCAGGTATATGTGGCTGGCATACGTTCACCAGTGACAAGCATGGTGACATATGCGACTGACCTGTACAGGGACGCGTTGTACAGCAATGGACCGATCGGTGTGCCCGGCCGGCCCATTGCATCTGTTGGGAGCGGGTACGCGTTGTATCACGAAATACGCGTTGTACAGCAATGGACCGATCGGTGTGCCCGGTCGGCCCATTGCATTTGTTGGGAGCGGGTACGCGTTGTATCACGAAATACGCATTGTACAGCAATGGACCGATCGGTGCGCCCGGCCGGCCCATTGCATGTGTTGTGAGCGGGTACGCGTTGTACAGCAATGGACCGATCGGTGCGCCCGGCCGGCCCATTGCATCCGTTGGAAGCGGGTACGCGTTGTATCACGAAATACGCGTTGTACAGCAATGGACCGATCGGTGTGCCCGGCCGGCCCATTGCATGTGTTGTGAGCGGGTACGTGTTGTACAGCAATGGACCGATCGGTGTGCCCGGCCGGCCCATTGCATGTGTTGTGAGCAGGTACGCGTTGTACAGCAATGGACCGATCAGTGCACCCGGCCGGCCCATTGCATGTGTTGTGAGCGGGTACGCGTTGTACAGCAATGGACCGATCGGTGCGCCCGGCCGGCCCATTGCATGTGTTGTGAGCGGGTACGCGTTGTACAGCAATGGACCGATCGGTGCGCCCGGCCGGCCCATTGCATGTGTTGTGAGCGGGTACGCGTTGTACAGCAATGGACCGATCGGTGCGCCCGGCCGGCCCATTGCATCTGTTGGGAGCGGGTACGCGTTGTATCACGAAATACGCGTTGTACAGCAATGGACCGATCGGTGTGCACGCATTGGCTGGGGCCTGGCATGGCAACGGGCGCGTTTTCGAAGCTCCAACGAGTCTGATGCAGTTAATTCAGTTGGCCAGCCACAACAATGTTGCAAAATCATGGGTGTCATGAAGTTGAAGATTTGAAGGATGCTGTGGGCGTGTATTAGTGCTGCTATTCCATGGATTGGTCAGATTCAGAAGATGCAAACGACTTGGACCTATCACTTTGGACACATGGGACAGTATCTGCCTCTGCAGCACACATATAATGCTGGCTGTTCCCCTGAGAGCTCACTTGCCTGCACTACATGCTCCAGAACAACATCTGCCACCAACACTGCTGCTGTATATGCATCCTCTGGCTACTGCAATGGCACGTACTGTGGAGAGAGCCCCAGCCTTCAGCCTTGAGGAGAACCAGGCCCTGCTGGACAGCCTCCTTCCACAATACAGCAAGCTGTATGGGAAACCAGGGGAGCAGGTGA
Source organism: Calotriton arnoldi (assembly GCA_963921515.1). Taxonomy (NCBI): domain Eukaryota; kingdom Metazoa; phylum Chordata; class Amphibia; order Caudata; family Salamandridae; genus Calotriton; species Calotriton arnoldi. The sequence goes on along the minus strand of CAWUFW010004449.1, from coordinate 1,432,981 downwards.
GTGTGCTGTCCACTGCCTTACTAATTGTGCATGTTGTCTGACTAGCAGGACTTACAGTGTGCACACCACTGGCTAGCATGCTCACTGAGTAGTTGTCACACCCCAAAGTGTGTAGTTACATGCACTGAACTGGTACAGTGCAGTAACAGTGCATTCCAACTAGGTTTACTTCCCATGCAATGATACCATGTAGTGACTGCTGGCAAACTGTTCATAGCCATTGTTGCACTGCCTGTGTACATCATATGCCCCTGTGATTGAGACATGTATATCCAACTGTGTGATGCACATATATGTTGCATGTGTAGTAATGGCATTTTCACTTTGTCATCCTCACAGGTTGATGCCCACCAGAAGCAGGAAATCTGGCTGACCATCGCCCGGGAAGTAAGATCCGTGGGGGTCTACAGGCACAGGATCCGCAACTGCCAGAAGAGGTGGCAGGACCTTCGGGGCTGGACCCGTAGGATCGCAAGGGTCCAGCTGAAGCTGTTGCCTCCTCGCAGGAGGGGCGGACACCGGACCCTGACCCCCCACATGCTCCGGATCCTGGCGGTGGTCTTCCCTGACCTGGATGGGCAGCTGAAGGGCAGACAGCAGCAAGGAGGGGGTGAGTCCATGACTGCACTGTGCACTTTGTCTGACATGCTATGTGCCCTCCTCTGGCCTGGTTAAACTTCCACAGTACATCAGTCATGTGGTCCAGGACCCATGTCCCTCATATGTGACATGCCCACTTCTCCTCTGATACGCATATGTGTGGCCCTTATAGTCAGGAAATTGTGTCATTTGGGGACTGTGTCATTGCATTTAGCTTTGCTCAAGGTGGGGGACAGAATTTGTTCCCGTGACTATGTTGTGCGACTCATGGGTGGGTCAATTGCTTACACAATGCCTAAGTTCTGACATGTAATCTGGGTGTAACTGTGATATGTGGTCCACTTGCTGATCTGAATCACCACATGTCCCTGTGGAATTTGGCACACACCCATGCTGCTGGTGGGAACAATGTTTGGGCCTCAGGCGTATGTGTATCAAGTGTGTCACACATGCTTAGCCACCTGCCTACTGTCCAGGACTCATCCCTCTTACAGGTGGAGCTGGACAGTCATGCCTACTCCAGGGCATACAATACACTCTGTACTCCCACTCCCGTGTATCATCTGGCATGTTGTGATCAGTGAAATGTACCCTCAGGTGTCTGCCTCTGTCTCATTGTGCTGTGTCTTCGTTGTCAGGACTACTGGTATGTTTATCGGTTAGGGCTCAGCATGCCATCGGAGATGTGACCATGATAGACGATACTTCTGTGACTAATAGGTGTCTGATCACTTGACTGTGCACACAGGTGTTTGCGACTGTGACTTTCATGCAGCTGTTTTTCATTTGCAGCACACTGTGAGGTGCTCATGGTCAGAGAGTTGTGTTTCATGTCCCCCATATGTCCAGTTGGTATGATGTGGACAAATAGTAGTACAGATGATGTGGTTTATGGGGGATGGACATGTGCACTTGTCAATCACATAACTTGCATTCCCCATGCCCTCGGATTGTGACACAGTGCAGACTGTTGTTGGCTGGCTGCCATGGCCATGTGACTGGAGACAGTAATGTATGACTTTGCATGCATTCCTGTGTCATGGCATTCAACTTCCTGAGACTGATCCTGCAGGGGAGTGACATGTGCAACATGCACCCCATTGTGGCATTGACTATCCGGACATGGGTGCATCATGGTGTCTGCTGCTGTTATGCATGACATGCATTTCTATTTAGACTCTGGCCATCCCTTTCATCCGGACACCTGCACTGACTCAGTGGCAAGAGATGTGATGTGTGCATGTTCACATACTTCACCGTGTTCCCTGCAATGTCCAACAACTGTGTAGGTGTTGCATGTGTCCACACTGGGGTCTTACCATCAGACAGGCACCAGACAGATGGGAGCAAGGGCAGGAGGGGTGTGAGTCCCATGGTTGACCATCAGACTGACAATTGGCTTACCCGAATCTGTGTGAGGACTTTAGGCAATGTTCAACTAAGGATGCCAGGGCTTGCTCTGTGATGTGCTGTACTTACTGTGGTGTGTGCGGTCAGTGCAGGTGACTGATGTTTGTCTGTTTCCCTAATTGTTTGCAGATACATCCACGGCCACAGGAGGGGACAGCTCCATGGACCAGGAGGAGCAGCGGAGCCAGACTGGGTCAGCATCCGAGGACTGGTCAGAGGGACCCAGTGGCACGGAGGGCGAGGGGAGCCACACCGAGGAGTCCTCAGCACCATCCACCTCAGCTGAGGACCACAGCAGCTCGGAGGATGACTCCCTTGTGGAGGCGGGTCTCAGCAGCCACCAAAGGCCAGCTAGTCTGTCTGGCCCCGCCACCACCACCACCACCACCGCCCTCCCATTGGCTCCCATTCCTGAGGTCCATGGAGGCTCCCGTGCTCGGGAGCGTGTCTCCTTCGTGCCAGGCACCGCACCCCCTGCCCCTGTGTCCCCTGCTGCCCTGAGTGAGGAGTCTGTGTACCTCCTTCGGCAGCTCCATGTAGGGCAGACAGGAATGCTGAGTGTCCTCCATGCACACACCACTCTGTTGACACAGCTGGTGTCGTTCATGGAGGGCATCTCGACTGGTATGTCTGCCCTACAGAGGAGCAATAAGTCCATGGACTCCTCCCTGACGGCAGCAGTGTCCCTCCTCCAACAGTCCCTCATCCCTCCCACCTCTGCCCCATCCACACTTCCTGCCACCCTACCTGTCCAAAGCACATGCACACCTGCACAATCACCCAAGCACACAGACACGAGCAGCACAGAGACACCCAAGAGAAAGGCAAGACGTGCACACAAGCATCCTCAGGGGACTTATACCACACACACAGGGGATGGGGAACAGACAGACACACAGGCATCCAGTGTCACTCCGCAGTCCTCCAAATCCTCTCCCTCCAAGACCCCTTCCCTTGCCTCACCTGCTACCCCATCTACACAGCCGATCTTCCTGTGTGACCTCGGCCTCTTCCCCTCCAATACTGCTGATCCAGCATACCGGGGGAAGAGGAAGTCCACCCACACAGAGGGGAGTGCCCTCGCCCCCGGACACCCTCCCCAGGCGCAGGCAGACACAGGACCCCATTCGGAAGTCCCCCCGGACCAGGAAGAGCAAGACCGTACCACCACGCAGCTCCACCACCCAGTCTCTTTCCTCCATCCCCCAGGCCACCACTCCACAGGTTCCCCCGCCACACCCTGCCCCAGGTTCCCCCACACACCGATACCGCATCCCCAGACTGCTTAGGCCCTCCCCCCCTGCCACTTGCTCTTCCACCCCCAACCCAGACGCTCTGCCTGTTAGTGCCACTGGTGTGGAGACCGGGTCCCCCCCTCTGTCCTGCCCACCTCATCTGCCCCCCCTGCCACTCCCTTGGAGTCATGCACTGCAGTGGAGTCCACAACCACCCCGTCTGACTTGGGCACTGCAGTGGGGACCCAGTCCACCACATCAGACCAGCCCACTGCAGTGGTTGCAGCACCCACACCAACTGACTTGTGTACCACAGTTGTGCCGGCTCCCCCTTAGTCAGACACCTCCACTGCAGTTGCCGGGGACACTCCTGCACCCACCACCCCTTCACTGCCTCCTTCTGCCATCCCCTGATCCTGTCCCTGCGGTGCCTGGCCTGCCCCTTGTATGCCCCTCCAAGGGGGATGTCCCCTGTCCGTACAAGTGCAGGCAAGCAATGGGTGACCAGTTGTCACTTATCACCCTGTTGGGACTGTGATTTTGGACTGGCCATTGGCCTTAGTTTCTTTTGGACTTCAGAGTTTTCCTTGCCATTTGCTGAATAAAGCCTCTTTTTGTTTAATTGTGGCTTTTCTTTTGATGTACATGATGTGGATGAGTAGCATCCTGCATTTGCAGTTGTAATAGTGTTCATATCAGGAAAATGAAGTGTTGCTGTGATGGACTCCATGTGGTCCATGGGATATGTGTCCTGTTGTAGTCTGGATCTATGGCATCCTTTGCTGCAGTCGGAGGGTGTAATGTTCTGCATTTGACACAGGGATGTACATTTTGCATTTGTAAATGAACATCTTTGTCTTACACTGATGCACATCTGGTGGGCTTACCACTGTTCAATGTTCCGATTTCCCTGACTGTGTGCCCAGCTCCACTGGACATGCAGTTTTGCACATCAATGTCGAAGGACTCATCTGTGTATACAGTGCAACTTGCTTGACACGTGTTTTGGGTGAATGCAGATGACTGACGTGACACTCCCGTACCCAGGCTGATGTGAGCAGAGGCTTCTGTGTGTTGTGGTTGTTGACTCACTGACGGAGTGTTCTGCTGACATGTATGGGTCGTGCACAGACAAGGTTTGGCACAGCGGACCTTCCACAGGAGTGGAGTGCCCTCATGGCTGTGTGTAATCCCGTGACATTGCGTGGGCCTGTGTTGTGTGTTGTGTAAGCATGTCTGTGCGTGTTCCCTTCCCTTTTCCTACACAGGCAGTGTCCCTAGGGATGTTCCTGTTTGTGATGCTTGCTGAGTTGTTCTGTGTACATCCAGCATCTTGGACCTGGTTTCTCCGTGATGTGGGTGCATGGCAAACTAATGTTCATGTGGTTGTCATCCCTAGTTGTCTTTGTTGTCAGGGCTGGGGATGTGGGCAAACGCAGATGGGACACAGTCAGGATTCCTCTTGGCACTTGTTGTTTACACAAGTCATGTGATTTTCAGTTTGTGGTAGCTTTCAGTGATTGTGACACGTTGTGTGTGTGACTGCTGCCACTCCTCAGGGTCAGAGCTGCAATGTTGGAAGTTGTGTACGTGTGTTCTTCGTGTGTCACCTTAGCTTCTTCGTTGGTGTGTGACTATGGCCAGGATCCCATTGTTTTGGTGGATTTCACATCATGCCCATGTACGGCATACTGTGCTGTGTGTCAGACATTCACGAGTCTTGTTGACTGGCCATGTGTGATGGGTTTCTGCACCTTAGTTCCCACCACCACCCCTGGTATTGTCATGGGTGCATGTCCAATCTCACCAGTCCATGTGAGCTTCACTGCTGCACATTGGGGAGATCAGGGTGTGTGGTGTTGAGTGTGTGCAAAAGTGAGTTGTTGCACGGCTAGACCCCTACCTCCATATTGGCCTTGGCTGGCAGGCCGTGCTGATTGATTGGAGCTTGTGTAGGTGTGATGGTAGTTTGTTGCTCAGGACACATGGCTGTGGTTCACAGTGTGAATGACATCTACCTTTGTCATCACAGTGGGATTATCATGCAGGCTAGTGTCAGCACAATGTGGGGTCCCTGGGGGTAGTGCTGTGGTGGGTCTGTCTCTTGCTGTGTTAGTTGCTGTTCCTACAAGCTTGTGTGACATGTGTAATTTGGGCTCCCTCTCATCTAACAATGCCTGATTGCCCACATAGGGGTATCCGATCCATGAGTAACTTTTGTATGGCACTGTATACACGTCTGTGTGGTTGGAATTCAGGCCTCCTCATGTGTTGTGTGGTTGCCTGGGGACACTGGCACACCCCCCATCACCTGTTGTGTTTGATATGCAGTGTGAGTCTGCCTGTTTGTGTTTGTGCCTTTGCACCACTGCATTGGCATATCTTGAGTGTGCCATTGGCTGTATGTTGTTTGGTGGCTTTCCCCTGCTGTCCCTGGGACTCCTAGGTCATCAGTCAGCACAATAATCATGGTTTGTATGTCCCATTGCTGCCATGGTATGGTATTTGTTCACCTGACATCTACAGTCTCCACAGGATATCTACATTTGTGTGTCCATTGGTGCAGATATGTGGGTCAGCATTATGATGGTCACTTCTGTCATTGGGTTATTTGTGAATGTTGACAATGTGGGCCCCCATGGGTGATGTTTGTATGCACATGGCCAAAACGATGTTTCAGTGACACTGCACTGTTTGCCTCGATCAATCTGTGTTGCTATGGGACACAAGCACTACTATGCCACTGATGTGTTTGTTGTTGTGTGACCAGGATTCATCCATGCAGTTTGGCTTTGGCAGCTTTTACCATGACTACACTTCCCTTTTGGTCACTGTGGTGATGGGGCTTTGGGCCACATTGCCACACTGTTCAAAATGTGCATCAGCTATGGACACCACACTTCCCTTTTGGTCACTGTGGTGATGGGGCTTTAGGCCCCATTGCCACAATGTTCAAAATGTGCATCAGCTATGGACCCCACACTTCCCTTTTGGTCACTGTGGTGATGGGGATTTAGGCCCCATTGCCACAATGTTCAAAATGTGCATCAGCTATGGACCCCACACTTCCTTTTTGGTCACTGTGGTGATGGGGCTTTAGGCCCCATTGCCACAATGTTCAAAAAGTGCATCAGCTATGGACAACACACTTCCCTTTTGGTCACTGTGGTGATGGGGCTTTAGGCCCCATTGCCACAATGTTCAAAAAGTGCATCAGCTATGGACACCACACTTCCCTTTTGGTCACTGTGGTGATGGGGCTTTAGGCCCCATTGCCACAATGTTCAAAAAGTGCATCAGCTATGGACAACACATTTACCTTTTGGTCACTGTGGTGATGGGGTGTTCGAGCCCATTGCCACAGTAGCCATGGTCTGCTTGCATTGTGGAGGCCACACACATTTATGTGTGACACATGTGCTAGGGGGTCACAATGTATGTTCAATGTCATGTTCAGTGTTGTAGGCATTTGACACAGACTACACACACTTGTCATGGTGTTGGGGGGGATGTAATTTTCTGTCATTCCTTATGTGGGAGTATGCTAGTTGTGTCATGCATTACCCGTCCTATGAGTAGGGGTGGTGTTAGTGGTAGGCATCCATCCCCCATGAGTGGGGATGGTAGTAGTCACAGGCATCCAGGCCCCCTGAGTAGGGGGGTGGTGGTGGCAGGCATCTAGCCCCCCTGAGTGGGGGTGGTGGTAGTGGTAGGCATCCATACCCCTAAGGGTGGGGATGGTAGTGGTGGCAGGCATCCAGGCACCCATGAGTAGTGGTGGTGGTAGTGGTAGGCAGCCATCCCCCCATGAGTGGGGATGGTGGTAGTGACAGGCATCCAGGCCCCCATGAGTAGTGGTGGTGGTAGTGGTAGGCAGCCATCCCCCCATGAGTGGGGATGGTAGTAGTGACAAACATCCAGGCCCCCATGAGTAGTGGTGGTGGTAGTGGTAGGCAGCCATCCCCCCATGAGTGGGGATGGTAGTAGTGACAGGCATCCAGGCCCCCATGAGTAGGGGGGGTGGTGGTGGCAGGCATCTAGCCCCCCCTGAGTGGGGGTGGTGGTAGTGGTAGTCATCCATCCCCCCATGAGTGGGGATGGTAGTAGTGACAGGCATCCAGGCCCCCCTGAGTAGGGGTGGTGGTGGTGGCAGGCATCTAGCCCCCCTGAGTGGGGGTGGTGGTAGTGGTAGGCAGCCATCCCCCATGAGTGGGGATGGTAGTAGTGACAGGCATCCAGCCCCCCTGAGTAGGGGTGGTGGTGGTGGCAGGCATCTAGCCCCCCTGAGTGGGGGTGGTGGTAGTGATAGGCAGCCATCCCCCCATGAATGGGGATGGTAGTAGTGACAGGCATCCAGCCCACCCTGAGTAGGGGTGGTGGTGGAGGCAGGCATCTAGCCCCCCCTGAGTGGGGGTGGTGGTAGTGGTAGGCATCCATCCCCCTATGGGTGTGTGTGGCATTGGTGTTGGCCATCCCACCCCTATGGTTCTGCTGTTGCTAGTGTACGTTATTTGTGCATCCCTATGTGTGTGTGACCTATTTCGGGTACGTGTAGTTTGTTTGTATTGTTGGTGTTTGACTTACCGTCTGCGCCATACACGTCCGTGCCGGTCCCGGTAATAGATGTAGAGTATAGGTAGGACCTGCGCAATGGGATTCATGCTTGGATCGTCTCGTTTGGGTTTCTCGTGTCTTCGACTCGTACTCGTCGCTGGCTTGTTCGTCTCGTAGCCGTGGATCGTCTTGTGGCTCTAAACGGAGCTTATGTACGGCTCGCCCGGATGCTCAAACGTGCCGGACGTAGCGACGGCTTCGGCGCGTACGGATTGCGCATCGTACTAGTCCGGCCAGAGGGTGCTGTGTATTTGCTTCCGTGCGGCTCGATTCGGCGTTCACGGATCCGGCTCGGGCGGGGAACAGGAGCTGGATTGGGTGAGTACGGCTCGCTCGGAAACTGGGTTGTTATACGCATCGTACTTGTTCGTCCGGACGAGTGTACGAATCGGTCGGGAAACACGCATTCGGCGTGTATTTTTTCCAGCCGAATACTGTTAGGTGCGCTTCCGGCCGAGATCGGAATCGACCCCTAAACATATATAATTTACTATTCACACTCCAATTAATAATAAGTCAGGGAAGGCGCTGGACACAAAACATATATAATTTACTATTCCCACTCCAAACTACATTAAGTTAGAAAAGGTGCTGGACACTAAACATATATCATTTACTATTCCCACTCCAATTAATAATAAGTCAGGGAAGGTGCTGGACACTAAACATATATAATTTAATATTACCACTCCAATTAACAATAAGTCAGGAAAGGTGCTGGACACTAAACATATATAATTTAGTATTCCCACTCCAATTAATAATAAGTCAGGGAAGGCGCTGGACACAAAACATATATAATTTACTATTCCCACTCCAAACTACATTAAATCAGGGAAGGTGCTGGACACAAAACATATGTAATTTTATATTCCTACTCCAATTAACAATAAGTCAGGGAAGGTGCTGGACACTAAACATATATAATTTAATATTCTCACTCCAATTAACAATAAGTCAGGGAAGGTGCTGGACAATGAAAATATATTTATTTTACTATTCCCACTTCAAACTACATTAAATCATGGAAGGTGCTGGACTTACAACATATATAATTTACTATTCCCACTGCAAACTACATAAAATAAATGAAGGTGCTGGACACAAAACATATATAATTAACTACTCCCACTACAAAATATATAAAGTCATGGTAGGTACTGCACACTAAACATATATAATATACTATTCCTAATATCAACATATATAATTTACAATAACTAAATATAAATTTTATTTAAAAATTAATAATTATTTTTAACATATATGTAAACATATATGAAACATACAAATATTAACATCAAATATTTTTTAGAAAAAATTTCAAATAAATGTTAATAATTGTTACCACATACAAAATTATAAATAACTAAATGCAAATTAATTAGTCTCATTAATAAATCTTAAAAATGGTAAATAAATTATCAAAATTAATTTGTAAATGTTTCATAAACTTAAAACATAGTCCATTGTACCCACTATAAAAACAACATCCCAGTACTCCATTAATTAAATTTTAAATTTAAATTTAAATAAAAAAAAAAAATTATCACTAACTTTTTAAAACACTAAACACCCTTATACACAATAAATACCATATTACACTCATACATTTTTTTCAATAAATTTTAATTTGAAATTTCAATTTTTTTTTTTTTGAGAACTTTGTAAAAAAAAAACACCATTATCCCCTATTAACAGAAAATCAGTCATACAAAAAAATTGTAAAATTAAGTTAAATTTTAGTAAAACAATTTTAATCTTCCCAAAAAAATGTAAAAACTCTCCCCTATAAACCCAACATCCCACACCAAAAAATTATTAATAATCTCATTTATAAATATTTAAATTTTTAAATAATTAATATTTCAATATTTTAAAACACTACCCACCCTTATCCCCTATAAACACACCATCCCGCTCCTAAAACAATATTACAAATAATTTATCTAAATTTACAAATTTAAATTTCACATTTTTAAAACACTCCCCACCCTTATCCCCTATTAACCCAACATCCCGCTCCTAAAAATTTTTTACAAATTAATTATCAAAAATTGAAATTTTAATAAATGTTAATGTTTACATTTTCAAAACACTACCCACCCTTAACCCCTATTAACCCAACATCCCGCCCCTAATAAAATATTATACATTCATTTTAAAAATTTTAATAATTTTAACCAATTTTTTTAAAACACTCCCCACCCTTATCCCCTATAAACCCAACATCCCGCTCCTAAAAATTTTCATACAATTTTTTTTACATTTATTTCACAATTAGTATATCATTTACAAACATTTAACACAATAAAAACAAATATTAGTAAAACCATATATTTTACTGACAAATATTTTACCAATCAATATTTTTACAACGATATTTTTTACAACACACAAAAATGATATTTTATACATAGATATTTTGACATCGATATTTTTTACTTACGATATTTTTAACTCGATATTATGTCAAAACGATATTTTATACTCGATATTATGACTACTTACCCATTATAAGCTAACACTAATGCTGCATTCTAGAAACCACATGTAAACGCTGGCTATGTAAACCCCCAATATACTGATCTACTCACTTGTGTCTCAGACACAGCGATCTTGTGTCTCCTATCCTTTAAGGGAAAATGTGAGTCACCAGCTGGGGACCATTAAAAAGACATCAGCCTTCTAGAAGAATGATGTCACTGCCCCTACGGGTGGTTGGGAAATGAAGCTCGCTATAGCCGCCAAGTCTGTTCGACACTTATCAGAGTGCTTTGCATGTCACATAACATCCTCTCGCTCCAAGCTCAAGCTCCCAGGATTTTGAGCCGCAAGATCATGAAATGGCAACTGTGCAAAATGCCACTAATGGTGGTAACGCAAAATAAAACAACTAAATGGCCTTTAAGCAGTTCAGATTGCACGTTTTTAACCCTCACTACCATCTGAGGAAAGGAAAGTAGAGAAAAAACAATCAAGTTTTGTAAAATGACACCACCCTGCCAGGTTACAAAAAATAGCAGCCCCCCACCCCAATTTCTCAAAAACATAAATTAGGTCTGTGCAAAACCAAATGATACATGCAGCACTGACGTTGATGAGATGTAAGCACAGTGTGCTAAGAGCTACATTGAAGTGAACAGGAATTACCCGTACAATTACAATAGGGTGACCAGATTTTGAGATACATATTGATTAAGCAATTTGTAAAACAATACGTTTTGTGTTTAATTTTTTTAAAATAAAGGAAACTTACGTGATATCTGCCACTGAGGGTTCAAAATTGAAGTTTAAATGCATGGTTAGGACTCAACACAGCATGCTGGTTTTTCTCAGCACCTACATGCATAAAAGGATTCAGAAAAGGCAGAAATAAGCGTTTTACTACAAACCCCATGAACACATTTGCCTACAACTCCTATGAAGCGCTTGCCATTAACAGTTGTAGATGAACTGCATCCCATTTGAACAGTGCATTGTGTACTCCGTGAGGGGGCGAGGCTGCAAGTCGTCGGTGTGAAGCTACCTGATCAATGCTTTGCATCCTCTCTACTCGGAAGCATGTAATGCGTTTTTGATTTTATTGTATCTCCCATATTGTTGATGTTGCTTGTGGCAATTCACTGAAATAGGCTGGAAAAAAAATATCTAGGAGTGGGTGCCAGCAGTAAACTCTGCCACGTGGCATAGACAGAGTTTTTGCCAAACTCCGAGCTCTGCTTGGGCAAAACTCCCCAAATTCCACAGGTGGAGCGAAGTTTACCGCCCACCCCTAATTTTAAGCACTACATTTTCATTTATTCTTTAAAAATGCATAACATCTGTTATACATATTGGATTTTTGTCGTTTTGGTCTTTTTTTGTTCATAAAAGTATAAGCTATTTTGCTAAACTGGTGCGGAGTCTTTTTGTGGTGTTTTCACTGTGTTACTGTTCAAGGTGCTGCACAAATATTTTACACGTTGCCTAATAAGTTAAGCCTGCCTTCTCTGTGCCAAGCTACCAGGGGGTGAGCACAGGCTAATTTATGGTGTGTATCTGATTTACTCTGACTACAATTGTGGTTTCTGCTTGGACAGGGTGCATACCTCTGCCAACCAGTAACCCAATTTCTAACATATGCCCATCTACTCTACACCACTGTACTACACTGTATGACACGCCACACAACTTCTCTCTATGATATACCACTCCACAATATGACACAAACTCCACTCTACGACAGTCGCCTCCAGTGTACTCTATGACACTCCACTTGACGACACTTCACTCTATGACACTCTACTTCACCATACTCCACTCGAAAATACTCTACTCCCTTCTCTACTTTTTGACATGCCATTCCACTGTACAACTCGCACCTCCAGTATACATTTCTGTACACCATACCACTACACTATAAAACAGTTTATTACATTGTACGATACACTACTACACTCTACTCTACTTCATTTGATTCCAATCTGCAATGATGTACAATGAATAATTTGGGGAGAGGCTGTGGCCTAACGGCTAGGGTGGTCGATCTCAAATCTGGGGAACCGGGTTCGAGTCTCGGCAATGACGCTCAAGATTCTTAGATTCTGGGCAAATCACTTAGGGGCCGATTCCGATCTGGGTCGGAAAACTCTCCGTCCAAACCGGATCCGGAGAGATTTCCGACCGAGCCGGAGTCCTGCAGTCCGACCGAGCGAGTACGATGCGGCCGCATGCTGCCGGACTCGATTCGGTCGGATTCCCATTGAAGTCAATGGGAGCCGGTCGTACGACGCGTACATGGGCTCCCATTGACTCAATGGGTACGACTTGGATAAGGGTGCCCCCTACAGTGGGTGCGCGTCGGTGCAACAGTGTGCGACTCGCGCAGCTACGGGTGAAGGGGGGTCCGACACGGACCCCCGAAGTACGGCTCCGACAGTTTTCCTGAGCTGGACGGTACGAGTCGGTCAGGCTGTTCGAAGCGCGCATCGTACTGGCTCAGTCGGGGAACGTCTCCATTGTGTGGTGTGAGGCGTGTCCGTACTAGTCGGTCGGTGCGGTTGGAATCCGGAAACGAGTCGGTCGGAGAAAACGCGTACGCTCGCATCGTACTAGCTCGTTCGGACAGCTGTTCGAGTCGGTCGGAGAAAACGCGCACGGCTCGTATTTTTCCCGGCCGAATCCCGTTCGGTGGCGATCCGCCCGAGATCGGAATCGGCCCCTTAATCTCCCTGTTTTCTAACGAAATGAAAGTGTGCTTGTGTAACGTAACTGGTGCTCATGTAAAGTGCTCTGATACCTGATGCCTTCCAGTGTGTGGCAGAGTGGCGAGTTATAGTTAGTGTCTAGTTTGCAAGCTGAAAAGAGTGTGTAACAAGGGCCGCTACTCTTAATAATTGTAAGGTGGTGGATAAATTGTAAATGAAATTTGTAACTATACCTTTAGAATTTTCAAAGTTTGTGTAAATTAAACTTGAATTGTATTGAAGTGAAGGTATAGTTAGGTGAAAATGTCAGTTTAAATGGAACATTTTAAACTAAAAAACACTAAAATTCACCAATTATAGTTATTTCAAATAACTATAACTAGCGCCCAACCCATGCAGTGTTGTCATCAACGATGTAATTTCAGTTGTCATCAGTAATGTTATCAATGATGTCATAGAACATGTCATGGGTGTTGTAACATGTGAGGTCAAAATAGTGCATGGCGAGGGTGTAAAGGCCATGCTCTGCGTGGGGTTTGCTGCAGGTCATGGCCTGCTCCCCAGCCAATGCCCGGCGGTGCATGGCCTTTGGCTATGCATGGCATGGGGTTCGCCACAGGCAGACATCCCCCACGGGCACCCAACCCCCTCCACAGATACTCCATCTCCCCTTTTTTAAATAGATTTTGGTCCTTTGGGACTCTCATGAGAGCCATGTGTCCCTTGCGCTCATGTGGGACTCTCGCAAAAGCAGGGGCACCTTGCTGACTCCCTCAAGTCTGAAAGTCTGGGACCCCCCCACAATGCCCAGGGGTTCAGGGCACCCATTCCCTTACCCCTCCCCTTATCCCTTATACTCTCTTTTTTAATTTTGAGGACAGAGTCCCTATGTCCTGAAGTGGCAGCCGCAACATTTGTTTTCATGTTGCAGCCAGGCAAACAGAGCAGGAGCTCCCACAGAACTCATGGGAACTTCTCCCATGAGAGCCAGACGGCAATGAAAAAAGAGGTCTCTAAGCCAATTAGATCACTCTATTATTTGGAGTTGATTGCTCAAAGGACTTCTGTGGGATTTCTGCTAATGCAACTGCCCAGCTATACATAACATTTCTCCACTGCGCTTAGAGCAGCCCCCCAGTGTTATTACATGACAGATTCGTGAATCCACATCCCAATAAAAAAATACACCCACTCGCAGACCCATTCACACACTCACTTACACACCTACACAACCATTCATACACCCACTCACACATCCATACAGCCACTCACACACCCACTCAGAGACCTGGAGCACCACTCACATACCTATAAAATTACTCATACACCCACTCAGAGACCCAGAGAACCACTCACACACCCACTCACAGATCCACACAGGTCCTCACACTCCCACATTCACACCCATGCAACCACACACACACCCATTCACTCACCTGTACAGTCACTCACACACCCACTCAGAGATGCACAAAACCACTCTCACACCTACTCACAGACCCACACAGCCACTCACACACTCACTCACACTCCCATTTACACACCCACTCACATACCCATACAGCCACTCACACACCAACTCAGAGACCCAAAAACCACTCACACACTCATACAGCTACTCACACACCCACTGAGATACCCAGAAAATGCTTACACACCCAGTCACAGACCCATGGGGGCACTCACACACCCACTCACAGACCCACACACCCACATACATACCCATACAGCCACTCACACACCCACTCATAGACCCACACAGACACTCAAACAACCATTCACAGACCCACAGCCAGTCACACACCCACCCACTTACACACCCACACAAGAACCCCTTACACCCTCTCACACACCCAGGTTACAGGGATGTTATAGTTAGAAAATAGCATTGAAAAACCATAGAAATTCACTGAAAAAACCAAAGGTTACAGGGACGTTATAGTTAGGAAATATCATTAAAAAAACTTAGAAATTCACTGAACAAGCCAAAGGTTACAGGGATGTTATAGGTAGGAAATAGAAATAAAAAAACTTTAGACATTCACCAAAAAACCAAAGGGTACAGGGATTTTATAGTTAGGTTCAGATTTTACACACACGAAACCATTTAAATTGAGCAGCTATAGTTATCTCAAGTAACTGTACCTTGTGCCCTAAGGTAGCTATATCTCATACCCTTACCATGCACTGCTAATTACCCCACATTTAACATTATATCACTCATCTGAAGCCCATCGCAGTACGTCTCAGCTGTTAGAACAACTCATCATTAAAAATAAAGATATTACACGTGAAACGCCAATTGATCTCACACAGAAATAATAAATCATCTGACAGCTAGAGGGTACTTGGAAAGTATGCTGTTATCAGCAAAGAGAAGAATAGCCACACATAAAAGGGAGACCGTGTTATTTCACCTACAAAACAAACATGAGACAGAGGGGTGTGTGCCCACGTTTATTACAACGTATAATAGCCAGCACAACACTGCAACGAATATTCGAAAAACATTGGCACCTCGTGTATACCGACCCTGCCATGGGAAGGGAAGTAGGGAGGAGGCCCCAGATTACATACAGAAGGGCCCGCTCAACTAAAGACACACTGGTCAAAAATGAGGTAAAATCCAAGTGAGAACACTGGCTGGAACCCCACAATGGCTTTACAAAATGCAGCAAGTGCAAAGCCTGTGAACATGGTATTAACAACGCCGTGGTAGCCAGCAGATCCCACAATAAGACAACTATCAGACATGCTTTGAACTGCAAGACAAAGTATGCCATTTATTCCCTTAATTGCCTGTGCCCCAAAACATACATCAGCAGCATCATACTACAAGTGCATAAACATTTTTTTCAGCACTTAACGGTAATTAAAAATCAGGTCAACAGTTTTCCCACCGCATGACATTTCAAGTCAGTACATAATGGAGACCCACACCTACTCACATACTGAGTTATAGACTGTATACCCAACACACCAAGGGGAGGTGATAGAGAGAAAGCTCTCAGAAGATTGGAATTCAAATATATTCTGGAAATGACCACTAAGCATCCCAAATCTAAATCTAAATCCGTATTTGTAAAGCGCGAACTACTCACCCTTACGGGTCTCAAGGCGCTGGGGGCCGTTGTGGAAATTAAGTGAGCTATTGCCCAGAGTCACAGGGTGCTGAGCTGAGCTGCCGCCGGAGCAAAGGATCGAACCGTGACCCCTGTGCTCCGAAGTCAGCTGCCCTGGCCGCTGCACCACACCTCTCCAGTTTTTCCCAAAGGTTTTAACATAGATGAAGAAATGTATACTCATTTGTAAAGCTGCTTTTTATACTAGTAATGTTTTTAACCTGTATTTACTCCACACAAACATGTCCCACATTTAAATTTTATATTTTTTATTTTATCCAGTTAGAGAATTTCACAAAGAGAGGAGAAGTGGCATCCACTAACGAAGATTTGCACAGTTGGGCAGTAGAAGCTCAATGACCAGTTTTCCATAATTTTCTTTAATAGAATTTGCATTTGTTTTATTTTTAGACTTGTCATATTCAAAATAGCCAACAGCTGAGCATGTAAGCCCACTGGGGCTTAATACAATACGACATCTTAATGGGACGATAAAGTACAGCTGTATACAATCTGATAAAACTTTGATCTGTCAGAATAAATTATGTGGATTGAACAAGGCAGGAGCAACATTAGCTATACTGGTTAGCCCCTGGGCTGTTATAATATGTAGACTATTCACACACTTTTATTTCAAATTCTGTTTAATCACGACTTACAATGAGCAGATGATTTGCGCGAGTGCGACAATTGTGATCACAGCTAGCCTACTGATACATTATGTTATGTTTACATGTATGCAACCTTCTCTGTATAATGATATATTGATAGAAACTGTTGCACATTCGAAGATGGCGCCACATTACAGAACTGCAAACTGCCCATCTTTTGTGTTGACAACCTTGTTTGATTAAAAGGGAGTGAAGCAAACATGTCTGCATCTGGATAAAGGCTGATACAGATGAAACGCATAGACGCTTTGTTTCTGTCTGAAATAAATTCTTTGCACATGGCCTAGAGTGCAATTCCTGTTTTTTACATTTCAAAATAGGAGTTGGTGATTTATATGCGCTTGGGGGCAATCACCTTTTCGAGCACCCCCAGTGATTTGGAGCCTGCCGGCTAATGTAAGCCTTCTGTTTGGATATATATATATATATATATATATATATATATATATATATATATATATATATATATATATATATATATATATGCTAAAGGAGAATCCCCACCGCGCTGCTTCACAGGAAACGGGGACACGGACTCTACTTCGTGCTGTTCAGAATTGGTTTATTAGAGATAAAATGGCAGGATATATATATATATATATGCAAAAGGAAGCCCCCACTCCGGTACGGTGAGAAAGACAAGCCACTCCAGTTTTAGGATGCAAAGTTCGTAATTTTAATGGCACAAAAGACGCGTTTCAACATCTCTCAGGGTCTATATATATACTGAAAAAGTGAATATATATATATATAAATATATATATATATATATATATATATATATATATATATATATATATTTACTGAAAAAAACTAAAGGTGAAATGTTCAGTAACAACATAACGTTTTTAAACTATTCGTGGAAAGGGCGGATATTACATTGCACATATTGCGATTTTTGCACATTTCATTGTTTTTACATTTTTGCGACATTTGCACAAAGGGGATTGTAGGATGCAAGTGAAAATATTTGGATTGATAATATGGGGAAACCAGCATGAAAAATGGGTAGAAATGATGAATGATTACTAGAATCCATAGAACTATACATGATTATGAGAGGATTGATTATTGAAATAAATATATTTACCACTCATATAGGTTTGGGCACTGGCCCATAATTGTCTGACCAAGGTATAACCAAGCAATATCTGTACGTATCAATATATTTAATTTTCATAGTGAAGGATTCATTTGCCAGGTTCTGAGATGCATCGTACAAATTTGGAACAATAAAGTTTTTTGAAAAAGCTAATTTGCATAGCTATGAAAGATCAGAAGCAGGAAGTGGTTTATATACTACAATTTCAATCCATGGCATAATGCACAAGTTGTGTTTTGGTTGAGTATTTTTAGAATATAAATAATGTGAATTACATCTGTAGTCAATTTGACTTAATTTCACGAGTGTGGGCTATTTTGATGTACCACTTTCTGCTTAGTCTGTTGTCCATGCCTATGGGGGTGAATGCATCACGTGGGTTTCATTAGTAATCACTATAAAACTAAAAATGGGAGTGTGGCTCCGTTGTGTGAACAAGGCAGGGGATCCTGCCAAAACGCATCATAGCCCGATAAAGTAATGAAATAAAAATTTGGACTCAACTATGTTGGTGTCACCGTGTCTCTGTTCGGTGCGACGTAAGGAGGTGCCGTTCTGTGAGGATGTCCAGCCGCTGATGCAGGGAGCGGCACAGAAGACACGACCTCGTTCAGGAGCCTCACTCATACCCAGCAAAGGAGGACGAAAGTGCGGTGCACATGGTGTGGGGCCCCGCCCGGCGAGAGCAATTCACGTCGGTTGTCTGTCAGCACGTAGACCCGGAAGTGAAGCTGCAGGCGGTGCGTCGGAGGACGCCTGTTTTCAGGCAAGCGACCGGTGCTTGTGTTGCGGACTCCGGCATTCGATTGAAGCGGCAAAACAAAGGGGGAGAGGTGCCGGGGATTTAATTGATATCCCAAACGGCTGACACAGGAGTCTCAAGAATATTAAATTGGAATCATCGAGGGCTGGAAGAGAACCCCGGAAGCGAGTGGGGCGAGGGGGTGGAGCTGAATAGTTTATTAAATTATATGGAAACGGAATCTTCAGTGAACACAGCAGTAGTGTGTGTAATTTAACTATGGATGATCGGATAAAACAGAGAGAGGAGTCAGTGGTCGATGTCTTTGATGAAATGAGACCGGGCACTAGCCGCCATGAGAGAGAAGCAATGGGCGGCGGAAAGGGTAAAACCAATGATACAACAGAGATTATGAAAAGACTCGAGAAATTGCGGCGCAATGAAATCTCCAAATGGTGGGAGACCAAGTCCCTTGACAAATACTTGGAGGTGGGACGAGTTCCAAGGGGTCTTAGGATCTTAATCGCACAAACATTTGAGAGACCTGACCCTGAAATGTTGCAAGAATGGGCAACTAACAGTGCTGAATCTTCAAATAATATGCTGAAGATTTTAACCAAATATGCCAAAAAAGATAGAGAACGAATCCTAGGTGAAATAAAGGATCTACAGACGCAATTAATGGCTTTAACCACGGCTGAAACAATTGAAAAATTTGAGAAGGACCTGTCAGTAAAGTTGGATAAATACGAAAGCGCCATTAAAGAAAGGAAAGCAACCAAGTTCACGCGTGATCGATTGGATTACCAGCATGGCCAAATCTATACATTTGCCAAGCGGTTTGATACCATACGGAAGCAAGCTCTGTCAGATAATTCTGGACCAACAAATAAAAACAGAGACAGGCAAACACAAGAAACAAGTTCTGAATGGAGCTCAGAACCAGATACTGATGGGGAAGAGATGAGAAATACAGTAAGTACCCACTTGAAACGAGCAACCGTAATTCAGGAGTTTGGTTTTTTAGGGATGGACCGCAATACAAACAACAGACAAAGACCCCAGAGAGGAGGAAGGGGTCGGGGATACAACAGAAGCGAAAGAGAAATCGAAAACGACGAAGGAATGGAACTAAGATCGGGTTCCAAAAAGAAGGAATTCAGACGCAAATGACATCTATTAATCAGACCACAGTGATAAATTTATCTAAATTAGAGTTATCCAAAGAAGATCTGGATACTCTGTCACTTGGCTTATCTTACTGTAGTCGCACAAACTTTGATTATCCCCAAATGCGAATAGACTTTTTTAAATTCATACGCAACCTGAAATTACGCAAATACTTCCACAAGAGAAAACGCAGTGACAGTGTTCAAGATACCAACAAGCCACATGAAGGAGCGGGAACACTCACAGTGGCTGACCTAGATTTACTAAGAGATCTGGATGAGCTGGAACGTGAGGCTGACCCATTGGGAAGTTCAGAAAGCGCAGAGGATGTGGTAGAGTCATTGGGGTTGGATGTTCATGGCACCATTAAAACCCAGTTCAAGAGAAAATCAAACTTCACACCGATGATGCCCAAAGATTCAATAGACACATTTCCTGAACTGGTTATCGATGATCTGAAGAAACTAGCCAAGGAATCAAAAGTAAATTTTTATCGTGATCAAAAACCAGAAGATACTAAGTACAATCATGTGATTCAGAAGATCAAAGAGAGAAAAGATATAGTCATCAGGCAATTGGATAAAGGGGGAAACGTGGTCCTTTGGCCTTTAGACCAATATGATGTTGAGGCTAAGCTCCAACTCAAAGAGAAAGACTGCTACCAGAAAGTACCATCCAGCAGTCTGTTAGAGGTCAAGGCAAAGTATCATAAAGAACTATTTCGGTGGAGAACCCTAGGTCTAATATCGGAATCGGAAATGAATTACTTGAAAGTTGACCATCCTGTGATGCCTATTTTTTATCTGATCCCAAAAATTCATAAAGATATCAAGAAGCCGCCAGGCAGACCCATTATATCTGCTATTGGAAGTCTCCTAGAGACAACGTCCAGATTTTTAGATCATTTTTTACAGGATTTTGTCAAGGGTTTACCCTCACATATCCAAGACACTGGAGACTTCCTGAGAATATTGCATGATTTTAAATGGGAAGAGGGGGATCTTTTAGTGACTCTTGACGTGTCGTCTCTTTATACAAGTATTTCCCACAAGGATGGACTAAGAGCATTGAGGCACTTTTTAAGTAGCAGACCCCTTTGTTTGTATCAACATTCAGAAATGCTTTTAAGAATGGCGGAATTTTGCCTTGAGAACAATTTATTCCAATATGGCAATGATACTTTTAAGCAACTAAGGGGAACGGCGATGGGTACCTGCTTCGCCCCCAGCTATGCGAATCTTCACATGGGCTGGTGGGAGGAGCAGGTACTCGGAACCATGTATAAAGCCCAGTGGCAAAACAACATCAAATTGTGGGTCAGATTAATCGATGACCTCTTCGTGATATGGAGAGGTTGTCCAATACAAGCTAAAGTGTTTATTTCCTCTTTGAATGTGAATGATCTTAACTTGACTTTTACCGATAACATGAGTCCATCCTGTGTCCATTTTTTAGATTTGTAGGTTTTTATCAAAGAGGGGCAGCTACACACATGCACCTATAGGAAACCCACTGCTGGGAACTCTGTTTTACATAGTCAAAGTTTTCATCCTCAAAAGTTAAAGCAGAGTATTCCATATGCGGAGCAACTAAGAATGAAAAGGAATTGCAGTGAGAGTAGTACTCTAGAAGCAGCACAGGAGGATCTCAATGTAAGGTTCAGACAGAGGGGCTATAACCAGATGGTTTTAGACCAGGCATTAAGTAAAGTGAACACAATGACTAGACAAGACATTCTCTTTGGGGAAACTGGTAGGACCAAGAAGGATAAGGTGTCTAATTCTAAATCAGAGTTAAGATTAATTATGGGATTTAATACTTACCAGGCGAGGGTGGGAGCCAGCCTGGGCAAGCATTGGCATCTTATCAGAGGAGATCCGGTCCTGAAAGAAATAGTTTCCAAAAAACCTCTCTTGTCATTTAGAAGGGTGAAATCCATGAGGGAACAGTTGGTGACCAACAGTCCAGAATTGGGGGAAAAGGTAAGCTGGTTGAAACCAAGTCCTGGTTTCAGCAGGTGCTCCAAATGCAAAGCCTGCAAATATGGAGTAAATAAAAAAGAAATCCAAATGCCCTTGTGGAAGAGACCCTGGAAAATATTGAAAAGTCTGAATTGTAAAAGTGATCATGTAGTGTATGTTTTAACCTGTACTTGCCCTATGTTATATGTAGGAAGTACTATCCACATGGCCCATGTTAGGATACTACAGCATTTGAGAGCAGTCAAAAACCAAGATCCTAGTTATCCAGTGGCATGCCACATTAATGAGGTACATGGAGGGAAGATAGAAGATCTATCCTATTTTGTTTTGGATTCTGTACCAAAGAAAAGGAGAGGGGACAACAGAGAACTAGATCTGAGAAAATTGGAGTCCAGGTACATTCTAATGTTGGACAGTAAGAACCCTAGGGGTCTCAATGCGGATGAAGGACTCCATGTACATCTGCTGTAGGAGGATGATACATCACTAAGGGCCTATACTTGTGATTTAGGGCAGTTTCCGTGATTTAAGGGGCTAAAATATAGATCATTGCTTTTTCTTAGGTTTTCTCAAAAATTATCAAAAAGAATACCATCTAGTACTACCCTATGACTAATCTCTCTTCGTTAAAAAACAATATATGAACTTTTGATTCCGTTTGTTTTCCTTTTCTTTAGTTTTTTAGATTTTAACACAGGTGGTAGATATTTTAAGGAATTTATGTAGTGATGGACATGATAAAGACTGTGCATATCAAACAAACTGTATTTAGATCCTAAAGGTACAGATGTATTTATGTAATTTTCATGGCAAGTGTTTTTTAGAATGATACAGGATGGACTTGGTTTTAATAACCTTGTGTTGGGTTTCTTTATTGTATAAATGTGGTTTTATATAATATTATCCTTGAGTAGGAACAGGAATGGGTATAGTGTTGAGGTTTTAGTCATCTAGATTTTATTGGTTTAATCAAAATCTTTAAAATTTTACTCATGTGGGTTATCTTAAATATTTATTCAAATTGCTTATTTGCACAATTGTCCGTTAAGCGCATGTTGCACAGAGTGATATGTTTACAGTTGAAGCGTAATTTGCATATGTTATTTATTTATTTGTGGAAAGGGCGGATATTACATTGCACATATTGCGATTTTTGCACATTTCATTGTTTTTAGATTTTTGCGACATTTGCACAAAGGGGATTGTAGGATGCAAGTGAAAATATTTGGATTGATAATATGGGGAAACCAGCATGAAAAATGGGTAGAAATGATGAATGATTACTAGAATCCATAGAACTATACATGATTATGAGAGGATTGATTATTGAAATAAATTAATTTACCACTCATATAGGTTTGGGCACTGGCCCATAATTGTCTGACCAAGGTATAACCAAGCAATATCTGTATGTATCAATATATTTAATTTTCATAGTGAAGGATTCATTTGCCAGGTTCTGAGATGCATCGTACAAATTTGGAACAATAAAGTTTTTTGAAAAAGCTAATTTGCATAGCTATGAAAGATCAGAATCAGGAAGTGGTTTATATACTACAATTTCAATCCATGGCATAATGCACAAGTTGTGTTTTGGTTGAGTATTTTTAGAATATAAATAATGTGAATTACATCTGTAGTCAATTTGACTTAATTTCACGAGTGTGGGCTATTTTGATGTACCACTTTCTGCTTAGTCTGTTGTCCATGCCTATGGGGGTGTATGCATCACGTGGGTTTCATTAGTAATCACTATAAAACTAAAAATGGGAGTGTGGCTCCGTTGTGTGAACAAGGCAGGGGATCCTGCCGAAACGCGTCATAGCCCGATAAAGTAATGAAATAAAAATTTGGACTCAACTCTGTTGGTGTCACTGTGTCTCTGTTCGGTGCGACGTAAGGAGGTGCCGTTCTGTGAGGATATATATATATATTTACTGAAAAAAACTAAAGGTGAAATGTTCAGTAACAACATAACGTTTTTAAACTAAAAAAAAACCACAGAAATTCACCAGTGACAGCTATCTCAAGTAGCTATAACTCGTCCACCAAGGTAACTATAACTTGTTCCCCACCATGCACAGTTTTCTCATCAATAATTTAATTGCAAATTTTGCAGCGATATTATCAATTTTGTCATAGAAAATGTCATCTGTTCTAGTATAAAGTACACGGTCATGGTTTCCCCAAATTCCATGCACCAGAGTAATCACCTTTCCTCAGTTAAAACTAAGCCTGGCTCACATTTTAATTAACTGAAGTAATCTGAGTAATTTCGGAAATTTTACATTACTTTTGTGACATGAATTTACAGAGAATTACATGATAAGGCCTGTTGACATAATTTGGGCAACAACGCCTACCCAAGAGCATAGAAACAAAGCAGTGGCTGCTGTTGCCTGCTGCTGTTTCTGTTCTGTTGCATTTAGTGCTATTTCTTTAGCTCAAACTATATCCGTAAGTTCATTTTGGATGTGAAGTTTCATCTTGCACTAAGAAAATAATGCTAAATACAGGGTTTTGCTCCTTGTGTAATTCTGCATTATCTCACGTAATTTTGCTGTAAATTCACATACATATGCTAAAGCAAATTACGGAAGTCATGTCCACTCCTAGTTAAAGCCACTATTTTACCCAAAAGAAACCCCACACTAAGGCCCCATATACGGTTGGCTTGATTTATTGTGATATGTGCAATAATTGCTGTTACAGTACATGTCTAAATTATGAGTTGTGCGATAAACATCACACTCATTGCATAATTTTCAGCAGGTCAAACCTAGCAAATACACTGGGGGAATAATTGCCCAATAAAAAAAGCGACACACTTATTTTTGTTTGATAAGCACTAACATTTGCATGTTATACCTCATTTTGGGGACAATAATTGTAAATGAGTACTCTTCACTGCACCCAATACGTTCTGATTCCTATGGTGCCAGAATATAACAGGTGCAATAAATATTGGGTTAAATAATACAACATAGGGGCCGATTCCGATTTCGGCCGGAAGGGCACCGAACGATGGCCGGAGCCCTTCCGACCGAATCGGAACGTGCCGGCCGGATTCCTTTCCGACCGAGCCATTCCGATGGGCTCGGTCGGAAAGGAATCCGACTCGGATTTCCGGATGGCTTCTGACGGGCTCACAGAGCCCGTCCGCCGTCCGGAAATCCTTCAGTACTCCCCCGGCCGCCTCTTCACGACCGAGGGAGTACGATGGCAGTTTTTCACTGCCTTTTCGTGCCGGACTTTCCGGCACGAAAAGGCAGTCGGAAACTGTCTTTGGGGGCCCCCAGTAGGGCCCCCATGGGTGCGAGGCCGCCAAATGGCAGCCTGGGGGCACCTATGGTGCCCCTCTGTTGATCCCTGCACCCGGTGGCAGGCACCTTGGGGTGCCGGCCACAGGGTGCAGGGATGAACTGCACCCCTGCTTTTCACAATGCAAGCATGCATTCCGCTCGGAATGCATGCTCCCATTGTGAAGTATACGAGTGCGACCAAACAGGGTTCGGTCGCATCGTACTTGCAGGGCCGTAACCGACGACAGCAGGTCGGTTGGTTACGGCTCCTGACCGATGTCGGACGGACCTGAGTCCGTCCGACATCGGAATCGGCCCCTAAGTCTTTGGTAAAATATCTGTCGAAGTTTGAAAATCCCAAAAATCTCCGAATTTCGTTGACAGTAAGGCGATATGATCAATCCAGCACAGCTTTAGCCTTGTCTACATCCATAGTGATTCCTTTCCCTGATATCTGGAAGACTAGAACATTCATTTAATATAATTCAAGCACACATTTCTCAGCTTTTGCATATTTTAATTCACACTTTCAATCATCAGTATGAGCTGGCTTATGCAAAACTCAAAACTAAAAGCTGCATGGAGAATGAAGAATCCCACAAGCAAGTGACTGACTTACTTCTCCTTACCTTATTACTCAAATTCAATAACATTAGTTGTTCGTATTAAGAAATCACATCACAGAGACATCAAACCCCTTTATGAAAGCAGTCAATATTAAGCCTGGGCGTAGTTCGCGAAGTAGCGCTACGCGAAGCTACGCAAAGTGCAGTTCGCACTACGTGAGCTACGCGTAGCACTACGCGAACTGCGTAGTGCACTGTTCGCAATGATTGCACAGTGCCGGATGCTTGTCCTCACTGTGCAATCATTGAAAACGGCATCTTGCACAGTGCGAGCTGTCTTTTACTGCCGCTCGAGTAGATTTTTACTCGAGCGGCAGCTTTCTCAACGCGGACTGGTAGTTTCTCATCGCGAGCGGTCGCGAGTATATGCGACCACTCGCAATGAGAAACCTGACCTCCCAGCGTTGAGAATCTCGCCGGGAGGTTTATTTTCCACGCTCGCGATCGGCAACTTGATGTTGCTGATCGCGAACGAGGAAAAAGACTCGCCGGGATGTCATTTTGCTTGCTCGCGGTCGCCAACTTGACGTTGAGGACCGCGAGCAAGCAAAAAATGACCGCTGCACTACGCTACGCGTGTTTGCACTGTGCTACGTGCAATTCGCGTTGTGCGAAGTAGCGCAAACTCGCAAACTACGCAAGCGTAGCGTAGTGCTTTGCCCAGGGTTAGTCAATATACACATATTACTATGTAGTGATGTAATTCAGACTCACCCTCAAATGAACCCTTGCAAGCATAACAAAACGAACAAGGAATGGACAATTATACCAAGAAAACAAACACAGTCTCAAAGAAATCTACTAAAATTCTATAGATCTTTGTTAGACCTAACAGCCTTAGGGTGGTCTTCTCCCAGATGTTTTGCCTTCCTCCTCCATTTTTGCTGGTCTCGTTTTTGCTGGCCTTAGGACTCTGTGCACTTTACCACTGCTAACTGGTACTGAAATGTGTGTGCTCACTTCTTAAAACATTGTAACATTGGCTTATCCCCAATTGGCATATTTAATTTACTTACAAGTCCCAGGTAAAGTGGTACTATGTGTACACAGTACCTGTAAATTAAATGGTACTAGTGGGCCTGCAGCACTGATTGTGCCACTCACTTAAGTAGGTGTTTCAAACATGTCTCCGCCTGCCCCTGCAGCCTGTGTGTGCAGATATAAACTGACAAGTTCTATCTGTCCAGGTAGTGAAAAACTCTTAAGTTAATTTTTTCGCTACTGCAGGGCCTGCCTCTCCCATAGGATAACATTAGAGTTACCTATTACATTTAATTATCTGTAACTTCCAAAGGGGAACAGGTAATCAGTTCATGTTTGATGTCTTTGAAATTGTAATGAAAAATCCTCTCTTATGGCAAAGGCAGATATTAAATTACAATTTTGAAAATGCCACTTTTCGAAAGCTGGCATTTTCCTGCCTTGAATCGAAAAGATTATTGTAATGCACTCAAGTGAACAGTGTTTGAGAGTGATCACACAATTTAAAATAAATTTTAACAAACTTTGCGTGCTAATGCTGAAGAAGGGCTCTGCCCTAGCCCCTGCATAAACTGAAATGAAACTCTAAGAGACGAGGTGTCCTAGAATCAGCATGCACAGCAATGCCCTCAGGCTTCCTTGTACACAATGTGTTAAAGCAAATGTCCAAAACAATAATCCATTCTTTGCCAATTGAAACTAAAGTTAATCACTTTGCTTGAAGAATAAAAGTCGCAAATATTGACTTCACATCTGCCGGTAACAAAGATTACCGCAGATTGGCAAAGAATTGATTATTGTTTTGGACTTTTGCTTTAATACATTGTGTACAAGGAAGCCAGAGGGCATTGCTGTGCATGCTGATTCTAGGACACTTCTGTGTCCTAGATTTTCCTTTCATTTTCTTGCCTTAGCCATTTAGTGCCTGCAGCCTGTCACTGAGTCACCTGACTAGGTGTAGTTGGCTGTTGGGCTTCTGTGTATTCCTTCTAAACAGCCACACACAATAGAGAGCTTAGGTGTGCCTGGATGGCCCATCATGGGTAGGATGGGAGAGCAGAGTTGGGCACAGCCCTACTTACCCTTGAATAGTCTGTGTCCTGCCTCCACTCAAAGTGCTGCATACCTTCTGTAGTTAGTCTGGAGCCAGGGGAGGCAGGAAACATTTTCACTGCATAGGGAAACCTCTAGAAGCTTCTTTCACTTCAAAGGAGGCACCCGGTATTAATGCAGGGCCTCAGAAACCACCCCCTTCGGTATATTTCTGGACCTGTTGAAACTCTGCCAAGAAGAAGGACTGCTATGCTGCTGAAAGGACTGCACTCTGCTGGACTGCTATACTACTGCTTTGCTGGACCACTGCCTTGCTGGATTGCTGTCCTGCTGCCCTCCTGCCTAAGTCAGAGGGATTGAACCTGAACCCAGGACTCCCAGAGTGACTTGAAAACCTAGTCTGCTTGCCTCCTGTTCAGAGCCACAGGGACATAACAGGCTTCCAACAACCTGAGCAAGCATCCAGATCCAGCTGGAGCAAGTCCATGACCCCCAACTGGTGCCCCTCAGGTCCTGGACCCTTGGTGTGGCCTCAGTGGAGTTGAATTGAAGCTTTTGAGCTCTTCGCGACTGCAAATGGGCCCATTGTTCTTAACAATGCTCTTGACAGGGCTGCTATATTAGTGCCACTCCTGTGTTATCTATCTTAAATGAGAATATTGATGTCAATATGCACTTAAGTATTGTGTTATGTAGATCTCTCATGATTTTCATTCCATGTGGACTAATTCCTTTTATATGTTCTAATGTTCCTTTAACTTTATTCTCACACCACCAGGATTGGGGCTACCCCAAATCTGTCCTTGGCCCAAGCCTTTACTATCTATTACGTCTCCTTCTGCGAGTTATCATCCATTTTGGACTATCAGATTCTCCATGTTTTTGCCAATGACTCCCAAATATGCTCATTCTTCTAACTCAATGATTCTCTTTAGCTAGCTAAATGACCACCTAATAACAACTATGTACATTCTTTAGAGTCTGCTTTTCTCACTGAAGTCACGTCTTTTCTAAGCAAGAGATGATGCGTCCATGACTTCCTTCTAGAAAATGGCCCTAATGCACCACCTTATATAACTTGAGAATACGCCCAGCCCATGACTGACATCCTGTGCATTACATGCAATTACTAACGTTTTATTACCCAGATAACATAAATATACTAAGTAATGTATAGTTTTACCATAATCATGTTTGATGAAATGGCTATACAGTATGATAGTCCATTTCTGACTTTTGTTATGTTCTTTTGTACCACTCATCATACTCTCTTTTGAGCACTGATCTAAAGATAGGGCCTGAGACTGGTTTGGAGAAAGGTTAATAAATGAGGGGGGGGGAGCAGACAGATAGACATGGAGATAAAACATTTCCTGATCTGCACTGCAATGCAAGGTCTAACATCAGAAGCAGAAGAATGTATGCAATCCAATTAAAACACAGTGAGTTCAAAATGATCCTGGGTAGAACAATCAGAAGAAGAGGAAGGGAAGCCATCGAATCAGGAGCAAAGAAGTGAGAGAAAAAAGAAAGCCATCCATTCATGAGTAAGGCAGGCTCATCCAAACTCCACTCGCTGTCTTGTATTTTTCACAATAGATTTTCAACAGCTAAAGCTATGTGCAGGTGACACTTAACAAACAAGCCCTGAAACAAATAATGATGCCAATTCAGCCTTTGGAAAGCAATTTCAGTTTATTTGAACTCACATCAGTGTAACACTTGTCAGGTAAGAGAAAAATTCAGGTAACAATTCTGTACTATTTCAAGAGCACACTGAACTGAGTGAGGAACAACTAAATAATAATTAGACATCCACAACTATATGACCTGAATATAGAATCCGAACAACGATTAGAGATATGTTATGTGAATAGCATATCTGAGTAATTATTGATAATTATTGGCTCATTATCCATAAAGCCTTGTAAAGGATCAGGTTTTTTGAAGGACTCTATGTTCTACTGTATTCACCTGACAACGCAATTCCAATTGCACCTGAGCAGGGCATGGTTAGTTGTTCCACTCTTCAGCACCATTGTGTATCTGCATCTGATCTTCATCCCAGAATGCTTTCGGCTCATACAAATGATAGGTCCCACCTCACAGTGCAGGTTCCTTGGCATGTATTAAGCCATATATGTTTATGAGGTAGCTAAAGTGATCCTGCTAGAACCACTTGCATCTTGTCTGGATTTGTAGGATAGAATATAACCCCAGAAATTGCAGCCAACAATGCCAAGTGTCCACCTACTTACTCCAATCAAGATACTAAATTGTAATACCTCAATTAGCAACAAGGGGAATAATGGTGGAAAAGATAGGATACAGAAAAAAACAGTTTCAGAATGGCGCTAACAGCAACCTCAGACGAATAGCACTCGTTACAACGCATGCGTTTTCTACGCATGCGTTTTCTACGCATGCCATTACAACGCAAGTCGCTACAATGACGCGTTGTTACATCGCATGCCATTACAACGCAAGTCGTTACAACGGCTTGTTGTAAGGGGGCGCTGGAGTTTTGAATAGTATAATTTACTATTCCAACTCCAGTGTGTGCAACAGCAGGGAAGGTTGAAAATCCAACAAATCCAACACCTTCTGCCCCCTACAGCAAGTCGTTGTAACGACTTGCGTTGTAATGGCATGTGATGTAACAAAGCGTCGTTGTAACAACTTGCGTTGTAATGGCATGCAATGTATCCCACCTCAGACCATCTTGAAACCACTGATCATTAATGGCTAATGCTAAGGAGGATGAGGATTGAGAGGCCATCAGGTACAGGTCCAAGAGAAGGACGAGATTCAGTATGAAAAGTGCTACTTAGTGCTAGGTTACTGCTTGATTCCAGCACAAATCAAGATTTTCCCTGGATAGTAGAAGTTTATTAAGAATTTGCAACTTAGTAGATATGCCACATTTTTTCTCTCTCCCTCTAACGCAATGCAGCACAGCAACTTTGGTTGTGGTGCTATGTTGGGTCAACTATTTTTAAATCTGGGCCCAGAATGCTAGTGATGCTGTATCCATTGAGGAGCATTACGGATAATGGGATGGCAATAGTACGTTACATACTGGTAGATGAAAGTGCTGTTATGTCAAACTGTCTATTGAACACAAGGACAAACCAATATTCCCATGGGACCTGGGTAACTATAAATCAAATAATACAAAACCTTACGTGGGACTCTTTAAAGCTAAGAAACCTCATATGTGAATTACAGGGTTCTGCACATTAATGGAAATTGTTCACTCAGTTAACTCAATTGATCAACAACAGTATTAAACATACACTGTTGGGAGAACGATCATCATGACTTCTTCAGAAAAAAAGAAATAAAAAACAAATAAGTGTTGGACCAGGACAGTTTCAATCATACATGTATTATCTTCGTACATATATAACCATGGGTGACAGTGTGAATCAATAGTGCAGACGACACACTGTACAAAAAGCGGTTCAACACACAACAATCAATAAAATATAAAAACACTGTGTAATCCCCATAGTGCAAAACTTTGAATTCACAAGTACATAAGGAGGCTCAAACAGATCTAGCCACCCTTCTGGTTCAATTTCAGATATCAACCATTAGGGAATATTGGGAAGAAATCATGATGATTGTTCTCCCAACAGTGTATGTTTAATACTGTTATTGATCAACTGAGTTTGACTGACTGAACAATTTCCATTAATGTGCAGAACACTCCAATTCACATATGAGGGCCCTCATTTATGGGTTTTTTGCCGTAGGGCAGCGCAGCAGGCCTTGCTGCTGCGCTGCACTACGGCAAAAGAAAAGGGCAGGAATGCGCCATATCTATTAGGTACGGCGCATTCCTGTCCTTTTCCCTTGCGACGGCGCACAATGGGCTGCTGTGCGCCAACGCAGGCACCTTTGCATAATGGTGCAAGGGTGCCTGCATTGCGGGAATGATTATTTTTGTGCAGGAAGGGAAACCTTCCCGCACAAAAACAATCACAAGAGGCTTTTTCCTCTTTAGAAAGAGGAAAAACGAGGAGAAATAAAGATATTTCTCCTCGTTGTGCCTCCCTTACACCTTCCCCGGGGAGGCTTACGTTATTGGCGCTGCCTCAAACTTACGATTTCTAGTAAATCTGGGACACTGTCAAAAAGCCATGGATGTTGCTGGGAACGCCCCCAGCAGCACCAAATGAACGCCCTTTCACACAGTTTTCTGCTTGAAAGGGGCACATTTGAAAAACCACGTAACGTGGCTTTATGTGGTCTTATGAATATGCCAGTGGCACATTGCGCCACCGGAACGTCAAAAAAGTGAAGTTCTGGCGGCGCAAAAGTGCAGGTAGGGCCTTATATATGAGGCCCGAGGTTTCTTACCTTAAATGAGTCCCACATGATGTTCTGTAATCTTTGATAGGTGTATCAAATGGGCAGAAATGAAAATAGTTACATGGCAGTGGCGCTTTACAGAATGGGATCAATGTAGATACTGTCCTGGTAGTGGTGCTTTACACACTGAGGACATGTTGGAATGGAGTGAAATATACAGCCAATCTTCACACACATTCGTTTTGAAACTGCAAGAGAGTATTTCCTTTTCTGAAGGCAACGCATCACATGAAAGCCGTTCTGGAAGAATATGTTGCAATTTACAGATTTTCAATTTGGCACAATACCCAAAAAGTAATAGAAATGCTGCATGTCGCAAGCAAAATAAATCTGTTAAGATATGCATTTTTTTTTTACTTTCCAAGTTTTCTGTCTAAGGATTATCAGGGAATTCTTGAACTCACCAATAAGCATTAGTTCTGGCAGAGCAATGAACCCGTGCAATGGGAATGAGAAGAAAATATGACAAAATGTTGATGTGAACCATTGTGAAAATATTTGACTTCATTATTAGTAGTTTTATATAGCACCAATTGTACGGACATGCTTAACAGAGTACTTTACCGAGAGAGAAGTTACATGAAAAACGGAAAAGCTCCATGAAATACAAATTTACAAGACCAGCGTCCATGTTAGCGTTGTAAGAAAACAAAAATAAAATAAAAAAGTCTGTTATATTTGGGGGAAGCAGCAATTTAATCTTCCAAAGATAAGGCATGAAAAGGGTTCTCTATTTACACTAGATTCTCATACATTTAATATGCGAGTCAAATGTTTACCCATATGGCACCATGGTCCCATAGACATGCAGAGATTAATCCCTTAAATATAAACTTTTCAACTAACTGTTAAAATTAAAGCGACCGTATTAATTTGAAATTAATATTCGGTGTCTATAAATTAAATGCGCTTCGATCTATGTGTATTTCGTAAAAAATATGTTTTATCTCTATAAACTGATCTATGTTGTTTAATTTAAGGTGCATGCCAGTTTGAAAAACATCTTAACTTAATGATGGACAACACCCTCACCCGTTTGCTTCCAAGACGCCGAATTCGTCTAATATATGACCTGTGAAAGACGAATAGCTGTGCCATTTGGCCGCAGTGTTGAGACTTGCAAAGTATTCCTGTGCGGGGGCGGGGAGAAGGGGGGGGAGCCAACCTGCTCCATGATAGCACATGGCATGAATGCTATGCTCTGACCCAGCAAAAAGAAAGCCTCCCTTTCAATTATCCCGGGGAATAAATCAACCCCCTTTCGCGTTCCAAGTACTTGAGCTGAAGTCAATATTTGTAAATACTGCTACTGTACTTTTCTGGTTTTAGTTTAAGGTAGACGTCCAATCTGATAGTGAGGGATGCATACGGGGTCGGGAGGAGTGTTAAAAGAAACCTTCCATTTCTGTAGGGCTTTTTGTGAAGTAAACTGTATAGCCATAGTTTAGCGCTGTATAAACAAAGCTCAATTTAGCTTAAGGAGACTTTATATTTTATCATCCATCAGCCAAGGTGGAAGCCTGACCATAACTTCGTGGTAGACTGCATTTTTTCGGCGGAATAGCTTTATCTGCATGCTTCCCAAACTGTTAGCTCTTAAATTAAAGTTCTATAAAACAAGATCTGCGCATCAAGATTAAAAACTTCTATCCATGTTTCAGTTTTTAAACATGCAGGAAGAAGACCAGGATTTTCGGCGCTCTGGGTAAACTAGAAAGTTGTGGGCTGAAAGGAGCGCTCCGAGAATCGCCGTTTTCAAGCCTTGCACTTTAGCTTAGTGGTGTCACTAGGGGGCGGTATGGTTGCGCTACCTCCCATAACTAAAAGCACTGTCTGTGTACTGTAAACAGATGTGCAGACTGTTGTCAAAGGTGTAACGAAAGCCGTGTTAACAGCTTTACAAAACAAATACTGCTCACTCTAATCAAAGCCGGGCAAGAAGGCAACTATATGCAGACGTTTTCTTTGCAATTTATCTTTTGAGGAGTTCCTTATGAAAAATGGTAAGTGTATGCTAACCTTTTCTACATAAATTGTTACAAAGTCACAATGTTCACGCAAATGTGACGTAAGGAAAGTCTTTATTTATTTGTTTGTAGTTTTATAGCGCGAACTCGACTCGAAGGTGTCAGAGTGCTTTACATGAGCGCCCGTTGCATTACAGACGGACACCTTCGTTTCTAGGCACGGGGAGAGTAAGTGATTTGCTCAGAATAACATGGTTTTGAGTCTCCCGCCAGACTCGACCCCGGTTTCCCAGCTTCACAGTCGGCCGCCCTAGCCGTTAAGCCACAGCAGGTAAGAAGGACGCCACGGATCCTGGTGTAGAGAAGGGAAACAGGATCCTGTTAGCTAGATGCGTAGTAAAATGCAGCCATTACTGGGGTTCGACGGGCTCCAGATGCCGAGGACCCCAGCAGCGCCATTGTTGCTAGCTACCCCCCTCCCCCCCCCCACCTTCCCCTCACCCTGGCACATGCATCTAATATCTGGGACTCCAACGTATCTTTCTTTAGCTGCTCGAAATATCTCTTTATATGTCCTTTCTTCTTGTCTTAGTTCACTCTTGACGTCTCGAGATTTTGGTCTTCCTCGGTCTTTCTCATTATAGACTCGAAAGATGCTTAATTCTCCCCTCTCTTTAATGTGTTGCCTTCCCAGGTGTTCTTTAAAGAGCAGCTGAACGCCAATTCTCTCTCTCCGGCAGAAATGTGGAATAAGAAACGATTGCCACGGGGCCTGGTGGTTCAACTGGTCACTGGAAATTATGAATGAGATAACTGCTCGGACCGACTGGCACAGAATGTTACTTTTGCATCAGTTAATTATTTTATGTCAATTTTACACCGGTCGCCAATGTGAATCTCAATGCAAACTATCCAGAACCCATGCACAATTAGAACTATTGATGTCTTTCTTGGCATATTCATAGACTGAACATCTCAGTAATGCAAAGAAGAGTTCAGGCTGCAGGAAAAACCGGTGAATTAATACATGAGTACAACAAAATGGCGATGGTAGTAGCCATGTAATCATGCACATTGTTTTATTTCTTTCGTATGGTTTGTTGGTGTTGGACTTTGCTGCTGTTTATTTGTTACATATGTGCAGCTTACATCTGTAAAACGTGCTAGTGGTTTCTGAAAACATGAGGCTTTCAATCACTGAGCAAAATCAGCTTTTTCATTCTTTTTATGTGCATTTGAGATTTTCGGACTTCTGGCATTCCAAAGTGTAAATATTTATATATCCGAATGTAGGTACAGGAAAGAGTGAAAGAAAAAAAGGAAGGACAAAAATAAGACAACACTAGGTAACATGGAGAGAAGAAGCAGTAGGTAAAACATTCCAAGCAGCTGCTCATGTTAGTTAATGATGGGAGGACCTCTAAAGTTCATTGCTGCAGGTGTGGTTGCTTCTCAGTGCCTTTGTCTCAGGCATCATTTTTTGTCTGATCGAACTGTAGATCTGCGTAAGGCTCAGCATGGTGAGATCTCCCATGGCCAACATTGCAGAGGTAATTAAGATGTTGGTTTCCATTTCCTTTGTTGTGGTGACATTGGTCATGTTGCACAGCACACAGCCTTTTGTCTAATCGTTGATACATTTAATAGTGAGGATGCCACGTTCTATGTGACGTAGGTGACCTTGTCTCCTGATATCTTGTCACCCATTGGTACTGTTATCATTTATAAGAATGTCACTTTCCTCTTTCATGGCGATAATACACAATGGGGCATATTCACAAGAACGTGTGATAACCACCGCAAGTTTAGCTTAACGCAACTTCTCACATCGCAGTCCATCGCGGGAAAACAACGCCGTGCTAACGTAGCATTCTCAACCTGGCGTCACCATGCGAAAGTCTCACGATAACGCGTCAAATGACCACGTTAAAAACAACGCAACGCCCAAAAAATGAGAAACACCAACGCAAATAAAGTTGCGATGAGGCCAACGACGAAAAAAAAAAACCAGCGACAACCAGCTACAGGCCTGCAATCCCCACGCGTCTGGCGGGAAAATGCACCATAAAAGCTGAACAAGAAAAACACACCATAAACAAATCAAACTGTGCAGCAACATGGATGCACCCGGAACAAGTGCCCAGGTCAACGCAAACCCCACAAGCCCCACAGACCACCAGCAATGAACCTCGGGGTCGGGGAAGGCCAAGGAGAAGAGGAAGAGGAAGACGGGGTACAGTCCGCAGGAAAACCCAATCGTCGTCACAGAGGTGACAGAGCACCAACAACAACTGTCCGTCACCAACACTGTGTCATTGGCAATACAGACGGAAAAATGGCGTCCCGTCGTGAATGCAGTCGGAGTGCCGAGGAGGCCAAGATGCGCAGGCACGATGTGAAAAGCCAAACCAAGCAGAAAGCCCCTGCCAAAAGGAAGGCAGCAACGGCGAATGGAGGTGGGAGTCTTGCGCCACAGGAGGAGCTGGAGCAAATGGCGCCCACAGTCATCAGTGTGGAGACGGTGCAAGGAGTCGGGAGTCCGGACACTGCTCGACATGACCTGACACAACAGCAACAGGGTGAGTAACGAACAGGGACTGTGGGGACGGGCACAATGGCACACATGCACAACGACGTGTAGCACACCGCACACCCACAATAACCCTGGGTCATGTCCCTGATCCCCGTGGCACACTGCAGCACACATACAAACATCAAGTAGGCCCCCTTTCACCATGTGCCCAAAGGGGTCCCACCCCACACAACACCAATTACACAACCCACACATGCACCCGTGCGAAACACAGCAAAGATGCGTATGTGAGAGCCACACTGACAATGCAAGTGACACCACATGACCAGCAGCATGGCTGGAGTACAATAACCATGACACTGTGCACGCCACGAGACTGAGGTGGCTGAGTGTGGACCACATTCGGAAAGGAGCAGGTCACACTCTGACACATCCACCTGCACAAACAACCACTGATGTCAACAACACATCTGCAGACAAACAATGCACAAGAGTACAAAAACCGTCCAAGAGCACAAATGACCCAAGTCGCCAACATCACAGCACCTCAAAAGCACAAAAGCCAAAGGCACACCTCCTCCAAGGGATAAGGGGCAGCAAAATCACAGCTGTAGTTGCGACTCCCACACAAAGCAGCACACACACATAGCAATTACAGCACACCCACATGGACGACAATGTGGTACACAGCCCAACACCTACACTGCAGAACAGAGGACACAACTGGGTCCGCCTGTGCGTAGAAATGGGCCAATCACATCTGACATAGCAGGAAACTGTGAGATGCAAATGTACATGTACAACCTCACCTACGTCATGTAGTCCAAATGTCCACTGTCCCGCATCAAATAGTCCGCCCCTCCCAAACAGTCACAATGTACATTGTCATGAGGTCTGAATGTAAACTTGAACAATGCGGCAACATACATGCCAACACAATGTCAACAAGCATCTCCCATTCACATTGCAGAGGGACAAACAACACCTCCAGCAGAGCAGACCAGACAACTCTACAGTGATGATGAAGAGGACCACCACACCTCCGACACCTACGCCCCACAACAGTCCATGGACATCTTAGGCAATCGACCTCCAGGAGCAGGGCAGCACTGCTCCATCGAGGATACCCCACCCCCTGCACAGACAACACAGCTGGACACACCCACCACCCCGGCTGGTTCCCAGCAGCCCACCCAAGCACACATCGCATTCCAAGGCCAGGTGTCAGACTGCCAGAAGGGGGTGGCCGAACATGTGCAGGTGGGGTACTACCTCATGGAAGCCGAACCAGATCACATACATGGGTGTCTAAGTCCCATCAGGGCCCACCAACACTCCCCAGCGGAGACCCACACTGCGACAGAGACACATGCCTTTGCACATTTTCAGTACTGAACCACACCCAGTGCTACCTGCTTTTTATTCACACCCCTGCGCTGGCCTGGCGTCCTCCGGGCCAGCACACTCCGCACACGCTTACAGGGGGGACGTCACAAGCTACATTACCACGACCTTCCCCACTGGCTGGGGTGACATGGTTGCGTCCACTGTCCACTACACTCCAAACACCAGCAGTGCATGTAGACATGGCTGTGTCTGTGGTCTGCATACTGCAGTCTGTCCAGCACATCTCCGCCACACTTGTCATTGTGTACATACTCATTCATGGGTCACTTGCCTCCTTCGCACATGCCTGGTTCCCACCTCTCCCCACATTCCGGTATTGTGTGGCTGAGGTGCCATGCGGTCGATGGCTCATGTACATGGCTGACCAAGGTTGCCACAGTACGTTGTGCTGTCGTGTCTGGTGGGGGGGCATGTTGTTTGGCATGTTGTATGTGATTTTGTGATGTGTGCAGTGCCAGAGTTGTGAGTTGCATGATTGTGGGGTTGAGGTGTGTAGTGTGTTCATTTGGTACTTGCAAACGGGCAGTGCATTCCCATGGGTGCCATCCTGGAAGTGCTGGTTGATGTTGGACTGTCGGAAGATGAAGGGATCATGCACACTGCCTGGGTAGTTGGCCATGACATTGGTGAGGAGTCCCCTGTGGTCCACTATTGCCTGGACGTTGATGGGATGCGTGTGCTTTCTGTTGGGGTATTGTGTGCGGTGTTGGCAGGGGGCACAAATGGGACAAGTGTGCAGTCGATTGCCCCCGACATGTGCGGGGATCCAGCTATGGCGTATAGTCCTTGCTTGGTCTCCAGCTGTTCCTGCACATTGTGGGGGACGCATGGGTGCTGGGGTCCCTAGCTGGTGAGGGCATCCAGGACAGGTGTGAGGAACTTGGATGGGGCTGGCTGTGGGACTCCTCCGACTCGGGCGGTTGTTGTTTGGGAGGATGCCAGAGGCCAACAGGTGCAGCACAGCCAGCAGCTTTGTCTGCAGAGGGATGTTGGTTGTCCGCTGTGTTGGTACAGTCAGCCTGTGGGCAATGATGTTAAGGATGCGGAGGATGGTTGTCCTTTTGGGCCTGTAGTGGGCATTGGCATTGTCTGGTGTTAGGTCTGTGGGGCTGGTGCATTTCCTGAAGGTCCGCTGTCTTTGTCTGCGCTGCCTCTGTGGTGGTCTGGGGGAGATGCGGGGGGGTCCGTTGGGGGATGGCGGGCCTGGGGGTGGTGGCGGTGGGTGTTGTTGCCCTCTCGGTGCTCCGGGGTGCATGGTGAGTGGCTCCATGGCATCTGTTGTTCTTCAGGTGTGGCTGTGGGCTGGGCTCCCTTTTCTTGTGCAGGTTGACGTCCGACTTTGCACCAGGTCAGAGCAGGTGTTCATTTCCTGCTGGTAACGCGCCGTATCGCCTGTTTTGTGTTCCTATCGCCGATGTGGCTGGTCGTTGAGAATGTTGCGTTGTGGTGTTGTCGCGGGTTTTTGCTCGGGAATGCCTACTCTGCATCTCATTAGCGTTAGTTGCCGGGGTCATCTGTGGCGATGTTTTTTTAGACTGCTTTCACAGGAAAACTGGTGTTATGGGCTGTTAGCACCAGCTTGTGAATGGGGCGATAAATTTAGCGCGACTTTGGATGCGTTAAAGTGCCGATAACTCGGCGATAGCTCCTTGAGAATATGCCCCAATGTGTTGTAGCTCTTAATTCTCCCAGTTGGACAGGGGCATAAATCAGTGCCTGTGTTGTCTAATCTCCCGAGTTTGTCTTTAGTAGATCGACCCTTGCCTAGTCATACCAGCATCTCATCCTTAGTTTTTCGAAGCTGGTAATGTTGGGCAGGGTTTAGGGATCGAGGTAAAATATTTCCTCTCATTGGATGTCTCTCTGCTCTAATATTCTGTCCTACCCCGTTTGATCACTCATCACGGGCATTTATTAGAGTGATTTTCGTTTGCTTTTTTTTTACTTACTGGTTTAGTGGTTTATGCCTATCTGATCTGGAATTCATGAGTTTTCTACTTCTTTTATACATGTCTTGTGTTTGGTGTGCAAATGTCTCTTTACAGTGTTTGTCAATTAGATGATTTGTTTCAGGCGAGCTTCTTTTTAGAGCACATTTCAGGACTCCTTGCTCACCTTGATTTTGATGCTTTGATAAACACTTTCCACATTGATTTTTAATATCAAGTAAACACCTCATAAATAAATGTATTTTGGCGTTTCCATTGATTTTTGAACTATCACTTTATTACGGGCCCCCACTTAGATTTTAGAAGTGCCTCCCTGTCTCCAGGTGTAGGTCCGCTCTCTACCAAATGCGGTTTCGAGCGAGCGAGGACTGCCAATGATGAAGCATGACACCTGGTGGTGTGTGAGGACAGTCCTTCACATTTTTTGAGATGCCCAGCACACCACTAATTAGTGCCTAGTGCTTGTCAGTTTTTGTGAAATCAGATATTTATTCAGGGTAGCTTCTTTTTGTGTGTGCATATTAGGTTTGGAGGCCAGCTCACCCTGAACACCCCGTAGCCTCTAGTTCCCTCCCCTAGAAAGCTCTAGGGTTTTGTGTGTAGATTTTATCCTTTGAGGCCCTCCCATGATGTAGCAAAGTTGAGTATCTAGGGACAATTTGTTCTCATTAATGATTTTCTCTTCTGACTTAGAATCTTCAATGGAAGTCAACATCTGATGGCAATGCAAGATGAAGGGCAACAGTAGAGCAGAGTTCCACAGGGTTCCGTCAGATCAGATATCTTGTTTTCGCCACCCAACAGTTCTTCAAACCTTATGGGGGAAGGGCATGAGCACAACCAACAAGGTAATTGTGGCCTCCAGTGTCACATCTTTATTAGACAGACCTTGTTCCAACTTTTGTCAAAGTTGTGTAACTTTCGCCCTGGTGTTCCAAAAGTCTCTAGCATTCCAAGGAAGGTTTCTTGGAACCCAGTCCACGGGTTCATGTAGAAAGAAGCTTTCCCTCACTTTCCTCATTCTCACATCAAATTGTGCTGTTACCCTGGTAGTACTGGTTTTCTTCCAAAAGATGCATCTCTCTTTGTTCCAAGGAATTTCCACGCTTTCACAGTCCAGGACAATAACTTAAAAACAGAACACAGACTTCTTTCGATAGGTCCTGAACCTCTTTTTCTTTTAGCGTTCTGAAGAAGTCTCACAGTGACAAACGAAGACAACACAGTCACCAAATTAGACATCATCAGCACAAAGGGAACCACAGAAATCATGAAGACCATACACTACGAGGGCCTAGTGAATCCCTGCCCCATCACACCTTTGATAAAGGAGTGATCCCTATTGATGAACCCCTCACCCCATCTTCCTTCCTCAACAAAGAAAAGAAACCATCAACATGCTCCCTTTGAAGCACGAGAACTTATTGATGGAGTCCTGAGGGGCTCCTAGCTCAGCCCGACATTCTTCAACATCTACATGACTCTACTGGCTGACGTCATAAGGACTCACAACATATACATTCCCTCATACGCTGATGACACACAACTGATACTGTCCCTTTCAGACAAAGCACCCAACACCAAGAACAAGTTCACCACATGCATGATTGATGTGGCCACCTGGATGAAATTCAACTGCCTTAAATTACACTTATACAAGGACGAAGTAGTGGTCTTTGGGAAAGACACCTCACCGTGGCCCACAGACTTCAACGCTGTGGCCTCATCCTTGTTCAACACCCTAAGAATGCTAAAGAAGTTCTTCAAGTGGCTATCAGTTAACTCCAGAAAAATGATCACCCAAGCCCTCATCACCAGCAGACTAGACTATGGGAACACCTTGAACACAAGGATAACCAACCAGCTCACAAAAAGAATGCAGACCATCCAAAACGCAGCAGCCAGGCTGCTCCTCAGCCTCACACATCCAGCCCACATCACACCACACCTTAGGGAACTTCACTAACTCCTGATACACAACTGTGTACACGTCAGACTCCTCACCCACACCCCACGCATACACAAAAGCAGAGCAGGAGGTTGCGCCTTCTAATACCTGGCTCCTAAAGCCTGGAACAACCTCCGACACATATTAAAGCCTCCTCCTCCTCTCTTCTTGACTTTCTCAAGAAGATGAAGACCTGGCTCTTTTAGGAAGCCCTTCAGGGCTGGCATCATGTACCAGCTACAGAGATCCTGGATACCCTCACAAGTGATTAGCGCACTATAAAAAACCAATATTGTAACATAATGTAACACAACATAAAATAACATAACATAACATCTATCTTTATAGTAGCTGCAGCAGTTCATATAAGGTGTACTTACCTGTGAATGGCAACATTTCCTAAGCAAATCCAGTTAGCAGTATCACACAGTCTCCTATTACCTTTTACAGCATTGTGACCACAATGCTTTGTTCTGAAGTTTTGGAAAATGACAGAACTGAGCTTGGTATAGAATTCTTCCTCCCTCTCTCCTGCTCTCAAAGCCTACTCACTCCAGGCCCTTCTGGATCATAAAAAAAATACCCCTTCCAGGCACACCTTTTGCCTACACCTGAAAAGAGAGGTTTTCTTTAAAAAGAAGTGTTAGTAATAAGACAGCGTTTGTGAAGCATAAACAGTAACTTCTAAATCAATGAAATGGACTGTTTAGACCTCTTTCTGATGACTGAGAAACCAAAACACACCAACCCTCAACACGTTTTAGCATTGATTGACATCTGAACTAAAAATCATGGAACACACAGAATATTAATATTTCTTGTGGTCAACTCATATCTTGATAATCATCAATCTAAATGATAAACTCTGACCCAGACCAAAGCATAAACCTGCTATAACTCCAGCTCTTCCATAAAACGTCTTTTGAAAATCAACAAAATAATATTTTCAGAAATTCTCATAGCTGTAAAAGATAAGCTTATGATTCTCACAGAAATCAGAGCCCACAAATAAAATACACTCATTAAGGTATCCTTTATTCTGATAATATGCTGTCCATCAACAAAATGATAAAACTGTAGAACGTTGATCTCCACATCATGAATTAAAACAGCAGGCCCTTGAATGACAGTTATTTAAACAGGAATCTGAGGAAGACTACACCTTAAGACACATTCACTCCTTGTTTTGCAAAGCAATTTGAAGGGGGTTAAAAAGGCACATTTCTGCCTGCACCAGAAAAGCTACTCTCTAATCAATGATCTAGTCAGCATCTACAAAGAACTAGTGATACTCAAATCACCAGTGTCTTTCACCAATCCTTCACCCTGACCTCAGTTTTTCCATTTTGTATGAAGCTGCTTTGGGGTCTCTGGAACTTTTGTCACTAGAGACGGATACAATCCTGCCTCTAACAGGCAGCATAAAGCCACCCCGCCCTGAGGTGGGCGTGGTACAACTTCTGGCACAGCAGGCGGGTGTGATTCACAGGTGCACACTGATCACTATTTCTCTCAAAACTGGAATGTCTTGGAAATCAGCCATTGCCTCTAGGTTTGCCGACCAGGGTAGTAACTACAACAGAAGAGCAATGTCTGAAATCACAGCTCTGAGAATGATAAAATGCCCAACAGCATGCACAGTTACAGCAGAAGCCTTGGAAAAAATACTGATATGCTTGATCAGACACATTGATTAGTGACTCAGAGAGATGGTGCTCTTAGCAGAAAAAGGTAGTGAAAAATGATGATTGAACTATTACTAGAACATTTTCCAAGTGATAAAACAAATAAGGTAGTATAACCATCTTACTTAGGTCACTGTCCTCATCACATACAGGAGTCTCTTTCAGCTACCAGAAATTTGGATATATTTTCCTCAAACATCAGTGTGGTAAATGCACACGTCAAGTTATCCAAAAGTGGAATGTGCTGTCAAGAGGTGACATCAAGACAGTTCCCAAATCCTTAGTCGTCATTGCTTTTATTGTAAATTGGATTGATTTGTTCAAAATGACAGGTAGACCAGAGAGTAAACTGAAGTTGTCTACAGCCTCCATCACCAGCACAATGGCAGTCATTGGATCCTGGGCACAAAGCAGCACATCGGTGGCATATAGATATCTAAGATGTTGTGAACCTGATAAATTAATACCCCTGTAAATTTTCAAAATTTGAGCAGAGCACAGGAGTGGCAAAAAATCCATCAAAATAAACCTGCCGCGTAACCAATATCCTTATCCCTGTTTGTACTTCCATTAATGGCTCCAGTTACTTTAGACCTATCCAGCGAATTAGCTCCTCTTCAAAGCTCCTCGCATTCAGTACCATATACCCCAGTGTGCCAATTGACTTCTTAACATCAATGGAGGCCACCAATGACAATGATCCATCTGCT
This sequence comes from Calotriton arnoldi, assembly GCA_963921515.1. Lineage (NCBI taxonomy): Eukaryota > Metazoa > Chordata > Amphibia > Caudata > Salamandridae > Calotriton > Calotriton arnoldi. The sequence goes on along the minus strand of CAWUFW010004449.1, from coordinate 1,388,606 downwards.
GATACACAGGCGATTACATAGAACAGTTGAAGAAGCCGATCTGATCAGGTGCATCTGGGATAGCAGGACTGTCAGGAGTCTGGTTATTAGGAGAATTTTGTAATCCTAGTTCAACACGAATGGGAGTTGTTGGAAGGTGGATTATCAGTAAGGGTAAGAATGCACCTACCACTAGCAATAGGGCCACCAATGAACATAGGGTTCAGACAAGGTCTCAATAAATTATTCCCTTACTCAACCCTTCGTAGCTGACAAGAGCAGGCAGGCTTAACTTATATTAGGAGACAGGTGTTTGAAGCATTTAAAAACACCAATACATTAAATAAGTAAGACACAACACACAATAAAAACCCACAACTAATTTATAGAAATAGGAAATATTCTTATGATTAAAATGACACCAAAATGACAAAAATCCAATAAAGGGAACCAGAGATATGAATTTTAAAGAATAAACACTTACAAGTGCTTACAAACATATAGTGCCATCATGGGACATCTGGTCACGCTTGACCAGGGCAAACTCAAAGTTTGAGGCCGACCACAACACACATAGAACCTTTTCTGGAGGATTTTCTCTCGACGTCGAGTAGGCCTCTCCAGCAGGCCAAATTCCCAGCGGCTTCGTCGGTTTGATTCAGCAGGAGCACCTGATCAACTCCTGGAAGTCTTGAGCTCCGGAGCTTTTAGTGGGACAAACCCAAAATCGAGGCTGGGTCGCGGTACGAGGTAGTTGGCTTGCCTCTCAACATCGGGTCAGTCACTTTATGGAGCTTTTTCAAAAAGTTGCTCCAAACTTCTCCAAACGTCTGGAACTTCTTCATGGAGGTCCTCTTGATGGTTCAGTGTCCACAACACAAATGCAAGGTTCCAGAGCTCTGAATTGCTCCTCAGAAGTTGGGACCACAGTTCCCACAATGCACCTGCCAAATCCTTCAAAGTTCACTGGACGCACTCCAGGCTGGGTACTTCTTGCGGGAGATGGTGCAAGGAAGTTCTGTTAACCTGTTGCTTTCAAGAAGTCCACTCCTTAATTCTTTTTAAAGCAAGGCAAAGTCCTCAGGGCTGTAGTTCTAAGTGTGCAGGTGGCGCAGCCCTTCAGAGTGCAAGCCTTTGGGGTGGAGACCAGGGTTCCAGCCGAGCAGTCCTTCTTCTCCTTGTAGTTTCAAGCAGCAGATCTGAGTTGCTATGCAGCTCTCACATATTTATTCAATCTTCTTGGGCGACAAGCAGGGGGGCACCCCTGATCAATGGAGTACAAGGTGCCACCCAAAAGCATGACAGCTTCCTTCAAAGTGTGACTTTTTCTTATCCCACAAAGCACCAATTCAAGATGGAGAATTCCTCTCCTTGGCAGTAAAAGCTGGCGAAACCAACTCACTGGTGTGGCTCATTTTCTTTAATACTCCCTTTCCAGACCTCCTGCAAATTCCACTATTGGGGTTGTCATCTGGCTGGGGGATACAGGAAGAGGGGGTAGGCCTGGCTGGCATTCCTTTCTGTCCTGCTCTCTTTGAAGCCCAGTTTGATTTACCCAGCCCTCGTGCTGGCCTGGTCTCTGCAGCTGCAGAGCTCATCCCATCAGATCACCTCTGTCTGTGGGCAGGAGCCTTATCACCTCATCAAGCACCTCATCTGCATGAGCCACCTGAGAGGTCTGTAGTCAGTTTGAACACAGAAGTGAGTACCAAACAGGTATGGTCTCAGCTTTTTCAGGGACCAAACCACAGCAAAGACTTCCCTCGTAATGTTACTCCACCTTTGTTCTCGGGGGAGAAGTCACCTGCTAATGAAGGTAACTAGCTGATCTAGGCCCTCCTCGTTCACTTGTGCCAACTCTGCCCCAATCCCTTGTTCTGAAGCATCTGTCTGAATCACAAATTCCTTTGTGTAGTCAGGGGCCAGTAACACTAGTGCTGAACACATATCCTCTTTCAGAGTGTCAAAGGCCTTCTGACACTCTGGGGTCCACATGACTTTCTTTGGGTGCTTTATAGAAGTAAGATCTCTCATGGGAACCACAATGGTCCCATAGTTCTGAACAAATCTTCTATAACACCCCGTCTGACCAAGGAATGCCCTAACCTGTGGCTGGGTTGTAGGAGCTGTCCAATCCAAAATGGATTGGATTTTGGAATGGAGAGGTTGCTCATGGCCTCCACCTACAAGGTGGCCCAGGTACACAACTAAACCCTGCCCTATTTGGCACTTGCTGGCCTTAATAGTCAGGCCTGCCTGCCGCAGGGCCTGACGCACTTCCTTCAGGTGGCTTAAGTGATCCTCCCAAGTGGAACTGTACACAACTATATCGTCCAGATAAGCTGCACTGAGCTGCTCAAGCCCAGACAGGACCCTGTTCACCAACCTTTGAAGGTGGTAGGGGCATTCCTTAAGCCAAATGGCATTACTTTAAATTGGTAAAGACTCTCTGGGGTGGAGAATGCTGACCTCTCCTTTGCTACTTCACTGAGGGCAATCTGCCAGTAGCCTAAGGTCAAATCAAATTTACTCAAGTACTTAGCAGCCCTAACCAATCAATGAGCTCTTCAGCTCTAGGTACAGGGTGAGCATCAGTCTTAGTGATTGCAATCAGTCGTCTGTAGTCCACACGGAACCTCAACTCTTTCTTTCCCCTCTGGCAGTTAGCTTTGGGAGCCAGCACCACTGGGCTGCCCATGGACTGTCAGAGGGCTCAATTACCACCAATTCTAGCATCTGAGCTACTTCAGCTTTTATGCTGGCTCTGGTCAGACAACCTATACAACTTGTTCTTGACAGGTAGGCTGTCACCAGTGTCAATGTTGTGAATACACCAGCTGGTGATACCTGGGGTCAGAGAGTGCAGACCAGCATACTGCTCCAGCACCGGTTTTCAGTCTTGGTGCTGTTGGTCTGTCAATTTGGGAGAGAGTACATCCCCCTCCAGTGACCCATCTTGCACATTATTGGAGAGGAAGTCTGGCACTGGCTCAGTCTCCTCCTTTTCTCCCTCATCTGTGACCAACAACATGTTCTTGTCTGCCCAGTCTTGGTGGTGTTTTAACCTATTGACATGCAGGACCCGGTGAGGGCCCCTGGGGGTGTTGAGGTCTACCAGGTAGGTAACCTCACCCTTCTTCTCTAGGATTGGATAGGGCCAAATCCACTTGTCCTTGAGGGCTTGTGGCTCCAATACCTACACCAATTGTCCTGGGGTGTACTCTGGCATGGTAGTCTTTTGGTCATACCAGAGCTTCATGAACTCCTGGCTGGCCTCCAGTTTTTTGCTTGCCTTTTACATGTACTCTCCCATGCGAGATCTCAGGCCTAGCACATAGTCTAGCACTCTGTCCTTGGATTCTTTGAGAGACTTTTCCCAAGACTATTTCACCAGGTACAATGGCCCTCTCACAGGGGGCCAAAACTACAACTCAAATGGGCTAAAGCCAACCCCTTTTTGGGGGACCCCCCTGTAGGCAAACTGTAGGCATGGGAGGAGAACATCCCATCTCCTCCTGGGTTTGTCAGACAAACCATTGATCATGCCTTTCAGGTTCTTATTGAACCTTTCCACCAGACCACTAATCTGGGGTTGATATGGGGTGGTGAACTTGTAGGTAACACCACATTCTTCCCACATTGCTTTCAGATAGCTGGACATGAAATGTGTGCTCCTATATGAAACAACCTCCTTTGGGAAACCCACTCTGGTGAACACACCAAGTAGGGCCATAGCCACCGAAGGTTCTGAGGGGTATTGCTTCAGAGTATCCTGCGGCATGGTCTACTATCACCAAGACATACTTGCTCCCTGATTCCATTGGTGGCTCTAGGGGACCAAAAATGTCCACCCCCACCCTCTCAGAGGAAGTCCAAACCACATGCAGTGGTATCAAGGGAGCCTTTGGCTTGCCCCTTGTTTTTCCATTGGCCTGACAGGTTGCACAGGAGCTGCAGAACTCCTTCAATTTGACAGTCATATTGAACCAACAGAAATAGTTAACCAACCTTTTCCATGTCTTACTCTGCCCTAAATGACCTTCCAAGGGGATGTCATTGCTTAAAGTCAGGAGGAATTTTTTGTACTTCTGGGGGACCACCAACCTCCTGCAAGCCCCTTCTTTGAGGTCTCTAGCCTCAGTGTAGAGAACTCCATCCTCCCAGTAGACTTTGTGGAAGCCACTGACATCACCATTCTCTTGCCTGGAGGCAGTCTGCCTCAGGCCCTCAAAAGTGGGACACTCTCTCTGTACCTATCACAACTCCTCTCGGGAGTGTCCACCAGTTCCTTGCAACTCTGCCAAGTCTGAGATATCTTCCAGGGGAGGAATCCCTACCTCAGAGGTCAGGTCCTCCCCCTCAGGGTTAGATTCCTTCTGCTCCTGTGGAGTTCTTTAGGCTGGCTCACCAGACCCAGTGCCCTTTCTGTTGTCATTGGATGCTTGGCCCATTGTTCCAGGGTCCTAGTATCCAGCATTTCCCTGCTGTGCCGTCTGTGATGTGGTCGCAGCACATACCAACTCAGGGAGATCCAGCATCCTTGCATGGGTCATTCTCTCTACCCCTGACCAGTCAGATGCTTCAAGATAATTTCCCAGTAGGCAGTCTACTGGGAGTGCAGGAGACACAACTACTTGCTTAGGGCCTGTCACACCTTCCCATTTCAAACTCACCATATGCTGTCTGTATAGGTTGCCTGGTGATACACACCAGGTATGAGCCACCCTAGGGAAACCAGTTTCTCAGTGACCATAGTCACACTGGCTCCAGTATCTCTCAGAGCCTCAAGCTCAGTTCCATTGATTTGAGGCCTCTGCCTATGTCTCTCCATGCTGGGAGGCAAGGCGGCCAGGGTTGCAATTTCCACCCCACCCAAGGACACTAAGGTTGCATCTGTCAACCCCTTCCCCATCCCTAGGACAATCTCCACCCCCACCCTGATGCCGACAATCCCCTGGGACTGCCCACCAGTGGGGTTCTTCTTTTCGCAGACAGCATCTCCTCTCTTGTGTCCTGACTGATAACAGTCAAAACACTGACCTACCTTCATAAGATCACGGAAATGTCATGCCTTTGCAGGGTCAAAAGACTTTCCCTGATACCCCTACTTCTTTAAAGTGAATTGGCTCGGGGTCGCTCCCCCTTCCTCAGGTTTTTGTGGACCTTGTGAGGACTCTTTCTGTTTTTGACCTTTTTTCCCCTGGGCTTTCCCCTGGGGGGACCTGTCCTCTCTTCTGATCACCCCCCGGGGCTGATTGGAAACCAGGGTTCTCAACCACTCATCAGCTAGCTACCTCAGCTGTCTGGGGCTACTCATCTTAGAGTCTACTAGCTTCTGCCGTTACGTCTCTTGTACACAATGAGTCAATATGTGCTCTTTCAGCAACAAATTGAACAGCCCTGTCATGTGTTCCAGTTAGCACTGGAGGGAAACACTGCCATTTTACATATACACAGATCTTTCTTAAAGTTGCCTTCACTTTTACACAATGACTCCTGACACACATTTGCATCCGTGACAGTCTGGATTAGTTTCTTGGAAACTATGTTCGATTACAGAATCAACTTCGCAAGAACACTGTCATGCTACGTTGACACCATGTACAAGGTTTATACACATGTTGTGCAAATGTGCTTGTTGTTTTTGTACATATGGCGACATAGCTATCTATAACAGACAAACAATGGCAGCCTGATCAAGATCTCGGCCCAAGGCAAGGATGCCTTTTGTTATAAATAAACATCTGTTTCCGGGTATTGGCAGAGGAGCAGATTCCAGTCATTAGCGAGGTCACTACATGCTGATGCTTTGGTCCAGCAGCCCGCTGATATCTCTATGAGGGGTGTCCAGCTCGTGACTATGATGGGGATCTACATTCTTTCCATTCAGGTACTGGGGGTTGGATCATCCAGTATGGGGATTCTTGACAGAACACATACACATGCCCTAGGCACTTAGGTTAGGGGACGCATAGTAGGAGTGCGCCACATTTCTATTTTGTTTTATATGCTTGCTTATATACATTGTTTTAGCACGATGGTGGAACTTTTCATTCTGCTCACTGTCCTAATACTTCTAATAATTTTCATTTGCTTCTGTCTATTGGTCATTGCAGCACATATATTTTATTCAAGAATCATGTTGGTTCAATAAATATTGAAAACGTCTCACTGTGTATTCCTGTATATTTCTCTGAGAGAAAGAGAGCACGAGTGACTGAGCAAAAGGGTTCTAGATCTGTTACCTCGATTCCTGGGGGATCAGTGTGGTCATGTTCAGTGGTTGCCAGAGCCATTTGCTACCCACCTAGGGTTAGGGGGGCTTATGGTGGCACTCTGAGCTAGCTGCCCTGTAGGATGACATATCCTGAGGGGGTGCACGGAATCAGTCTGGCACCATCCCAACAGTTATGCTGTCCACAAACATGCAGCTCCTACCATAGGATAGAAACTACACGACAGCCCGTCATAAGTACTCACTCCGTTACCGCTAATCCAGCCCTCTAGTGCCTTCACTGAGTTGTCCACAAAGTCCACCCAGAATTGTGTGTGAACTTCTGGTTGTCCCTGAGTTTCACCCTGGACTGCTCTGCTCAGACTAAATTTCATGTTTAAACAATGCCACATGTGGGATTAAGATTTTGCCTCATCTCCCTGTAGGGTCAGGAGCCTATCCCTCCCAGCTACTGGGATCAGTTGCCATAGTAGTGGATGCCAATACTTAGAGTGGACCCCTCTCATCTCAAGGGACCTTTCAAATGCAGTCAGCCATTTACCAATATCATCCCCCTCAATACCCCTGGGAAGTCTGGGATTAAACCCAGCACCCCTAGGCATCCCATCATCTTCCTCATTGTTGCTGCCACAATTCCTGTTTATTTTCACCTCCTCTCACTTTTCTCTAAATAATTCTAACTTCTTTTCTTCCATGTCTATGGAAGCTAATTGAGTTCAAAGATATGCTCACCAAGCCCCCTGCCTAGAAAGCAGAGCAGCCTCGTGATGCCTCACCCACTCTGTCCGCCTCAAAAAGAAGCAACAGACACACACTGTCCAAAAGGGAAAGCCCCGATCAAGCGCCCCTATATGGAGACCCTCTTCAATACGCTACAGAGTGACATAACTGCACTGAGACACGAGATGACCGCAGAAGTTAAGGAAATCAATAGAGATATGTGTGAAATAGGACAATGGGTAGTCACCCTGGAACAAAGCAGCGATGCAAGAGAGGATGGAATTGATGACCACCAACATGAATTACTTGAACTGCGAGACATAAACGTGGAGTTGCAGCTTCATCTAGAAGATCTCAAAAATAGATGCCGCCGGTCGAACATTAGTATTAAAGGAGTCTCTCTTCAGGCTTTTTCTGGGTCCCTCGAGGATTATATAATCTGCCTCTTTTGCCGTATCCTACTGGAACTTGCTGGGAAAGACATTATTCTGGACCGCACACATAGAGCGAGCCATCCAATTACGGCCACAGGGACACCTCAGGATATCCTGACCTGTGTGCACCGGTATCGACAGAAGGAAGCCATAATGTCAGCAGTGAGGGACAAGAGTTCCATCATGTTTGAAGGATCAAAAGTGTGGCTGTTCCAGGACTTATCCACTATCACGCTACAATGGCATCTAGTGCTCAAGCCAGTCACCACGCTCCTGCGGGAGAAAAGATTCAGATATAGATGGGGATATCCCTTTAGACCGATCTTCGCCTGGAACAATGAGAAACACATGATCTGCACCCTGGACAAGGCACAGATGATTTTGGGCCTGGTGGCCCAGCATGGGGAGGATGCAGGATCTTCGACACCGAAGGGCTTGCCAACACTGCTGATGCACCCGCCGCCCATCATGGAAGAAAACAGGCAAACCAACCGTGGCTGAGAGCCACAGACAGAGATCAGTTTTAATTCAACAACTACAGCACAAAGACCCTCTCTAAACCAGGACTCCACCTAGCATGAGCATCAACGATAGTAAACCTGACAGTAGAGGTGCTGCCTGTCATATCCTTGATAGTGACGGCGCCTGCCTGGATGGGCGACCCAGGGCCTGGTTGTGTCCTCTCTTTCTTTCAAATGTATACCAGTGCAGAGACAGCAGAGCTCCACCACACCGTTGCATGCTCCATAGAAGTTGCTCGCCAGTGGCATGTGCCTCGACCATCTCATCTGTCTAGCTCCTGAAATGGGAATGCTTGAGCTAGCGAGTTTTGTTTACTATGCCCCTACCTCTTATTCAATGACTATGCTGCATGGCAATTCGTCCTACACTGAGACAAACTACCTAAAAGTGGAGGGCCACAACCAGTTGATTCCGCCGGCAATACCACCCCACTTAGGAATACATAGTTAAAATCCTGAGTCTAAAAGTCTGCGGACTCAATTCTCCTGTAAAATTACTAGTGCTTTTCTCTATGCTCAGAGATTCCAACTGTGATATCTGCCTTCTACAGGAGACCCACCTCCTTAAGGCAGACTGGAAGGGTATGTTCTCCCGCTGGTTCAATCAACAGTACCTCTCCTCAGAACAAGGAAAAAAGGCTAGAGTAGTGATTCTACTTGCAACACATTTCCAGGGTCAGGTACTTCAGATACAAAGTGAAAAGCCGGGCAGGCTCCTCTCCTTGAGACTTTCAATGCACATATGCATCTTTACCTTTGTCAACATGTACGCCCCTAATGACCACCAAGAGAAGTTAATTCTAGATGCAGTAGGGCATGTACTCACCACTCCAGATGCAGATGTACTCATAGGGGGTGACTTCAGTCTGGTCCCAGGTACACTTTTAGACTGCTCTGCCCACAGGACAGGTCATACAGGGGCTATTATTGCTGCTGGCCTCCGCTTTAATTTGGGACACTCTAAAAGCTGTCCTGCAGGGCACCTTCATAACCATCTCTGCACTATTTAATAGAGTTATTAAGGACAAGCACACCAGCCTGAAAACCCAGGTGAAGGAGCTGGAAGATGCCCACAAACAATCGGACTCTTATAATGTGAGGAGACAGCTAACACTAGTCAGAAATGAACTCAAAGCACTTGACATGGATAAAGCAGAGTACACTCTCCTCTGTACCAAACAGAAATATTATGCATGGGCAATAAATCAGAGTGATTACTTGCTCACTGGCTAAGAGCCCAAGCACACAAACAGAGAATAGCTGAGATTCACGGACCACAGAGCTAACATGCGCACAACGATTAAACAATAGCCTGGAATTTGAATGCTTTTATGCTAACTTATGCTCGGTAGAAGCACTAAATTATTCGGACGCAGCAGATTAAGTAGCTCAGGCCCCTACTGCATGCCTCCCACCCACAGACGCCCTCCAGATGGAGACTGACATACGAGAGGATGAAGTCCTTATGTCTATAGCTCAGCTCCAAGTGGGCAAGGCTCCAGAGCAGACTGGTTCACCACCGACTTTTACAAAACATTTGCTGTGTAATTGGCACCTATTATCACCTGCCTCTATAACTCCTGCAGTTGTAGGGGCACACTCACTGGCACGATGAGGGAGGCCACCATCACTGTGATCCCTAAGTCTGGGAAAGATCCCACCCTCTGTTCATTGTACAGGCCTATCTCCTTACTCAAAGTCAATGCCAAAATCTTTATAAACATCCTTGTGGCCTGACTAGGCCCCTATATGGAAGGGTTGGTTGATCCAGACAAGGCTAGATTCATACCCAAAAGAGTCTGTAGAGACAATACGAAATGACTCTGCATCTTACCGATAAAACGCACCGTTCCCAGATCCCAGCTCCCAACTATCGATTGACGCTGAGAACGCATTTGACCGTGTACACTGGCCCATCCTCCAGCTCATGCTGGTTAAGGTAGGATTGGGTGCCTGTGTCTGGAAATGGATGTAGTGTAGTTACATAAAGCCCACTGTCACAGTGAGGGTTAACGGCTTGACATCACAATCCTTCAAGAACACAAGTGGGGGCGATACAGGGTTGTCTCTAGTTCCCACTCCTGTTTGCCCTTTACATGGAACCCTTTGCTGAGTGGGTCCGCAAAAACTCCCTCATCACGGGGATCACCATGGGGCGCTAGGAACAAAAACTCGCATTATATACAGACAATGTAATGATCACAATCACACAGTCCCACAACTCCATACCTCCACTTCTGCAGGAGCTTGAGGCCATCCGCAAATCTTCTGGTTTCAAGGTTAACCTACAGAAATCCCAGGCCCTCAACATCCCCCTGAGCGACAAACTTCAGCAAAAGCACCTTTTCCTATTCCCATTAGCTACACATAGGTTCCCTGCTAGAAATTGCGGTCTCTAGTTGGCAAAGGTTGGCACCCTGTCCAAGTAGGGACCACAATCCTAGTCAGAGTAAGTCAGGTACACAACCTAAATTAACCTGTGCTCAGGAAGTGGTTGTTTTGCTCAAAGCCCTCAGGCTTAAATGAAGAGACAATGTGTAAAGTATTTGTGCAAACACTTAAATTACAGAAACACAGTGAAACCCCCCCCAAAAATACTCCACACCAGTTTAGAAAAATAGAGAATATATATCTGAGAAAAAGAATACCAAAATGACAAAAATCCAAAATGTATAACTTGAGATATGATTTTTTAAAGATTAAATCCAAAAACAGTGCTTAGAAGTCAAAAGCGCTAAAAGTCTACTTGAGGTTGCACTAGACCGGGGTAAATCCAGAGTTCCAGGCTGAACCATGATGGAGGGCAGGCCGGCTTCAGAACCCATGCAGGGCCTGCTGAAAAAGTACCTTGGATGGAGCAACCGTTGATGTCAAAGACTCGATGCGACGGTTCCTATTCACGCAGTTAGGTCAATACGTCAATTCGAGCTTCGCAGTCGGGACCTCAGATCGATGCTGAGTCGTTGTCGAACCTTGAAGTTGGGACCTCGTATTGGCGCTGCATTGTCATCGAACATTGCAGTCGGGTCCTGCGTGGTCGTTGAGCTGGCCAGGGATGTCATTTGATCGGCACTGCATTTGCATGAAAGTGCACTGTGTCGATTCCGATCAGCAAGGAGGTGATAATGCATCCATTTTGGAGCAAAACAGCTGCAGAACACACTTCTGAGGCCCAGGAATGGAGGGGCACCTCAGGCAAGGGACGAATCAAAGATGGCGGTGTCTAGCAGCTAAAGCAGAGTCTTTGGTGGCCCTGAGACTTCAAGAACAGGGGGCAAGCCGGCAAGCCCTTGGAGAAACTTGGGTTCTTGGTTGTAGAGAGCAGGTCCAGTCCTTTTCAGTCACCGGTAAGCAGCAGCAGGCAGAAGGCCAACACAGCAAATCAGGTAGCAAAGTGGCAGTCCCTCATGCAACAGAGCAATCAGCAGGCAGCAGACCAACACAGCAAAGCAGTTAGCAGAGTGGCAGTCCCTCCCAGAGCACAGCAGCTCTTCTTCCTGGCAGAATGTCCTTGGTTCCTCAAAGTTCTGATTTTGTGCTGTCAGGAGTCCAGTACTTACACCCAAATGTGCCTTTGAGGTGTGGGAGACTTCTAAGAGACCTTTGAAGATGAAAAGGTCCCTGCCTTTACTGTGTAGCTCCAGACTCGCAACAGGTGTGTATGCAGCACCTCGGGGTGGGGACAGTCACAGCCCTATTCAGGTGCTCCTCCCTCCCAATCTACCTCAGGAAGGCCCATCAGCCTGGTTATGAGCCATCACGATGCGCATGTCACACCCCAGCTCCCTTTGTGTGACTGTCTAGAGGATTGCACAAAGCCAAGCTGTCACCCAACCTAGAAGTGTATCCAAAGACAGGCAGAGGCACAGAATGGTTAAAGTAAGAAAATGCCAAATTTCTAAAAGTGGCATTCTTAGACTTACAATTTAAAATCCGTCTTCACCATAAGTTAAATTGTGAGTCTAGAGGCACCAAACTCCAAATTTGTGTCTCTTTCCAATTGGAGATTATACTTAAAAGATGTTTTGAGACAATACCAATGTTAACCCAGGGGAGAGATAGGCCTAGCATTAGTAAAAAGCACATTTAGCAGATTTTCACTACCAGGACATGTTTAACTCAAAATTACATGTGTTATCTTTCAAATACACTGCACCCTGCCCTTAGGGCTGTCTAGGCCCTGTCTTAGGGGTGACATATATGTAATAAAAGGGAAGGTTTGTGCCTGGCATGTAGGTTAACTTGCCAGGTCAAAATGGCACATACAGGCTCTGCAGTGGGAGTGACGATACATGCTTAAAGGGTTACTGAAGTGGGTGGTACAATCAGTGCTGCACATCCACTAGTGCCATTTAATTTACAGGCACTGGGCAAATATAGTGCATTTTATTAGGGACTTATGAGTACATTAAATATGGCAATTGGGGATAAGCCAATGTGACCATGTTTTGAGCTCAGAGCATATGCACTTTAGCACTGGTTTGCAGTGTTACAGTGCCCAGAATCCTAAAGCCAGCAAAAATGGAGTCAGCAAATCTGGAGGTCAGAAGACAAAAAATCAGGGGAAACCATGCCAAGGATGGCAGGTCTAACAGTCCCGTATTTAGGCCTTCAACTATATTCCACGATAGAAAAGACAGCGGAGTGCAGTTATGCTGCCTTGCTGATGACTACCCCCACCAACATACAGTCTTGGAGGGACGGCCCCATCTCTTGGCTGAGAACGATAGCAGCGATTAAAATGGCCCTTCTTCCAAAGATTCTCTATATCATGCGCACCCTTCACCTACAACCCTCCCACACATCATTGGGAAACTCCAGATCCTGATTGAAACCTATATATGGGACGGTAAGAGGTTGCGAATGGACAAGAATCAAGCCTACTTACTGGTGGCAGAGGGTGTCTTTTGCATTCTCCATTTGACTTGTTAATACCAGGCGGCCCAACGGCAATATAAAGTGGAATGGATTAGGACACATATACGGAAAAGCACTGTTGTTTCATTGATCAAGCGAATGCCGGGATTCACAAATGGAAATTCCCTTGGCTGCTCAAAACCCATCGGCCATCGCTGGTGTATATATCTCCAGTGGTAAGGGCAACAATAGGGATATGGGATAGGGTTAAGTTGTCCAAGAAACTCACCACCCACATCTCACTGCACACACCCATTCTGGGGAACCCCGACTTCCCCCTGCTGTATAAAGTACAGCATTCCTAGCATGGCTAGATGCTAACTGTAAAACAATAGGGCATTTCTTTGATTACTGCAGCCTTATGAACTTTCCCCAAATCAAGACCAGCTATGGGGGCCGGACACCGAGTACTGACACTACGTTGCTATCAGACACTGGGTGACGCACCCCCAAGTGAGGAAGCATGCCACCAGACCTCTCTCGCCTTTTGAGATGTGGCTCCTCGCCCGTCACAATGATAAGGGCCTTCTTTCTGATATCTATAACTTCCTGAACATACCCACAGCTTCCAATAAATCTCCAGACCAGAAGAGATGGGAATTGGAGTGCGAGCACTCCTTCACTTCCAAAGAGTGGTCTGACATTTTACACAGGACCCACAATTCTGCCTATAGTTCCTCTGGGAAGGAGATCCTCCTTAAACTGATGCACTATTGGTACTACACCCGAGCCAGGATGGCTAAATGGAAACACGACGGAAATGATAGCTGTTGTACTCAGGTACCCTAACTCACCTTCTTTGGCACTGTCCTAAACTACAACAATACTGGGCAGATGTGATGGCAGACATTAACAAAATGTACAAAACAGATATCCCTCAGTTTCCCAGCTACATACTGCTAGGGATCCCCAACGCTATGACTTACCCTTTGCGCTCGGCAGAAGAGAAGGCGATAACCCTAACACTCTGCGTGGCCAAACACGTCATTTTGTCCAAGAGGGGCTCAGAGACAACACTGACGCATGGTGACTGGATAAATAGACCGTGGGACCTGTTAGGCATGGAAAAATTGACATCTACTGTAGATCGAAAAGCCTTCAAATTTGACGAGATATGGAGTCCATGCATACAAGTCCTTGCACAAACTTTCCGGGAGTTCACTTGCCCGGCATAATTTGTGAATACTTCGACTCACGAGCATGGAAAACAACAATGAGTGACTGAGAAAGTGCGGACTAGAGACATCCACGCTCTCCACGAAACCCAATACCATTGTTTCCTCACAGCTGCTACAATCGTTCAGTAGTTCCCTTTCCCCACCAGCCTTTACTATCCCCTTCATTTCTTCCTCCCCATCCCCCAAACAGTTGTGCCAGATTCACCCTGCTCTCCTGAGGTCCCCTCCTCCCCGCTGCCTCCCCTAGTTTGTCTATTTCCTTAACTTCGTATTACACCTCGCCAGCCAGTGGATGTAGGTGAGGTCCATGTTTGTATCCTTATATTTCTTTGAAATGAATAAAAAGAGATTTAAACCTAAAAAGGGATACTACTGAAATATTCGGTGCAATATATTGACTACCAGAAATATCATAATGATCCGTATAGATAGGCATAATATACTTAAATTCAGTTACCGTTTAATAGACTTTAATTGCAGCTAAAACGCAAACACTGGAAGCAATGGGGACTAAAAGTACCCAATGTTAGAAGACTAAGGGGCATATTCACAAGGACTCATCGCCGATTTATCGCCACCTTAACGCAACAAAATTGGAGATAGATTTAACGCCCCATTCACAAGCGTGTGCAAACTGCAGACATCACCAGTATTCCCGCGATAACTTCCCCCAAATTTACCCCCAGGGGTGGCACCACCAACTAACCCTAATGAGATGCAGAGTAGGCGTTCCCGTGCAAAAACACACAAAAACACCACTACACCACTTTCACAACGAACTGCCAGATCTGCGATGCGAGTCAAAACCACGCGATAAGCCGCGGTAGCAGCTGGTATTTAACACCTGCCTCTTGCTGGTGTAAAGCAGGACGACTACCTGCAGCAGGCAACGGAGCCCCGCACACAGCCACACCCGAAGAACAACCCACGCCATGGAGCTACTCATCATGCAGCTCGGAGCCCCAACAGGGCCACAACACCCACCGCCACCACCCCCAGGACCGCCACCACCCCCAGGACCACCACAGAGGCAGCGCAGAGTAAGATAGCGGACCTACCGAAAACGCACCAGTCTCACAGACCTAACGCCCGAGGAAGTCATTGCCCACTACAGGCTCAAAAGGACAACCATCCTCCGCATCATGACCCACATCGCCCACAGGTTGACGGTCCCAACACAGGTGACCACCAACATCCCTCTGCAGACAAAGCTGCTGGCTGTGCTGCACCTGTTGGCCTCTGGTACCTTCCAACCAACAACTGCCAGAGTCGGAGGAGTCTCACAGCCAGCCCTATCAAAGTTCATCACACCTGTCCTGGATGCCATCATCAGCTTCATACCCCAGTACCTCACTTCCCCCACACTGCGCAGGAACAGCTGTAGACCAAGCAAGGCTTCTACGCCATTGCTAGCTTCCCACACGTGTTGGGGGCCATTGACTGCACACATGTCCCACTTGTGCCCCCTGCGGATACTGCACACCACTACCGCAACAGAAAGCACATGCATTCCATCAATTTGCAGGCAATAGTGGACCACCGGGGAATGTTCACCAATGTTGTCGCAAACTACACAGGCAGTGTGCACGATTCCTACATCTTCCGACAGTCCATCATCAACCAGCGCTTCCAGGATGGCACATATGGAACTGGACTGCTCGTTGGTAAGTACCAAATCTACACACCACACACCTAAAAGCCACCATCACACAACGCACAACTGTGGGAATGCACACGTGACCAAACCACATACAACATGTCAATCAACATGCCCACCTACCAGACACGACAACACAACTCCATTGGGATCCTGGGCTTCCCATGTACACAATCCAGCTATATCATGGCACCACAGCCACACAACAGCTGAACCTGTGGAGATGCGGAAAGCAGGCATGTGCGAAGGATGCAAGTGACCCATGAATGGGAATGTACACAACGACACGTGAGGCGTGAATGTGCTGGACAGACCCGGGTATGCAAACCACAGATATGTCCATGCAGACATCAACTGCTGGTGTCTGGAGAGTAGTGAACAGTGGACGCAACTATGTCACCCCAGGCCGTGGGTCAGATCGCGGAAATGTCGCTTGCTGCGTCCCCCCCTGTATGCGTGAGCGTAGTGGGTTGGCCCGGATTACGCCAGGCCTGCGCAGGGGTGTGGACAAAAACCCCATGGCGCATAGCGTGGTGCTCTCCCGGAAAGGACAACGTCACTGCCAGGGAGGCACCTCTCAGTCCGCCACGAGGCCGACGCCGTGAGCAGCGGGGCCTGCGAGCCTGTGTGCCTGCTGCACCCCAGGACGCTGATACCCAGACCAGGCCTGCCCGCCCCAGCGCTCCAAGGCCGCACTGCTCACCTGCCGACACCATCGTGTTACAAAGTGGGCCCACCACGTGCCGGTGCTAGCTCCAAGACTCATGCCCGCGACCTTGGCAGCCTCCTCAGGCCATCGCTGTCCTCCGTGACACTGGCCCCCAGGAGTCCTCATTCGTTGACATACTCCACCGCTGCAGCCGGGCTACACTGCAGTCCAGTATGTCCCACATCTTGAACTGAGTCATCATTAACCAATGGCAGAGTCCATGCCAGTGTACGCAGGGTGAGGAGTGAGAGGAAGATGCGTCTCAGTCCGGTGGAAACACGGATCACCGTTACGGAGGAGGTCAGCCAGTAGCAAGGACTGACCTGGTGCCACTAACCCTGTGCGCCGTGAGTGACCGTCAGCCTCCGGCCGAACATTGTTGGTGTCTGAGCCTGTGGCCTGGGGGTTGTCATCAGCAATGGGCAGGTACGGACTTGGTGTTTGGCATGAGTCTGTGGCATCCATATCCGCCATGTTGCCGGACACAGCTGGCATGTGCCCTCTGCATCATGCCCTGGGGGTACACCTCCCATTCTCCCCCGAGACACTCCGCAGAAACCACCTCTGATACATACGAGACCCTGCTCTGCCCTCATGACCCTACCCCAGTCTCCCGCAAGTCAGCGTCCCGTGGCGGTAGGCCTGTGTCGCCCGCTGTGCATCCGGGGCCACTAACTCTGTGCGACTCAAGTCATGCTCCCTTGTTGTTCGGACATTGCATTTCTGAGTGCCTGATGACTGTTGGAGTTGTTGCCAGCACCAGCTACTCCCTGAGGGCTGGCTTACACTCACCCCACATACAGCCAGCACATGCGTCACTGGACTAGTGGGCCTGCCATCACATCATGCCAAACCAAGTATTGACTCTTTTCTCTCTGCACTGTCACAGGTGATCAAGGATATGCACTCTGCCCTTGGATGATGACACCCCTCCGAGACCCGAACACATCCGCCCAGAGGCAGTAGAATGCGGCCCACATACGCACCAGGGGCATCGTTGAACGCACATTTGGCGTGTTGAAGTCACGTTTCAGGTGCCTGGATGGCACAGGTGGAAAGCTCCTGTACAGCCCAGACATCGTGTACAAGATGGTCGTTGCATGTTGTGTGTTGCACAACATCTGTGTACGCACCAATGCCCCATGGATCCAAGTTCCAGAAGTACTGGACGATGATGAGGACGATGGGGCAGGTGGCCCACATCCCACTGTAGCTGCGGCAGGAATGGCCCGTAGGAACACCATCATTGCCAATTTCTTCTCATGAGCACGTCACATTGTGGCCGTCCCTGGCAATCATGGGAAAGTACAAAATGTCCACAAGCACAGCATGTCTGAATAAAAATTATTTGCAGGTTTCAGGTTGTACTTGTACATTGTCATGTCACAGTTTCCTGCTGTGCCAGATGTGATTGGCCATGTTGTGCACATTTGCGGCACCAGTTGTGTCCTGTGTTCTGTTGTGGAGGTGTTGCTGTTTGTACCAGGATGTTGTCAATGTCGAGGTGCACTTATCATTATGTGCGTATGCTGCACGGTGGGTGAGTCGCTCCTGCGGCCCTGATTTGGCTGCCACTTATCCCTTTCATGCGTTGTGCCTTTCAGTTCTGTGCTTCCACAGTGCTAAGATGTTGCAGACTTGGGTAACTTGTGCTCTTTGTCGAGTTGTGGCTCTTGGGCATGGTTTTTCCGCAGATGTGTCGTTGATGTCAGGGGTTGTTTGTGCAGGTGGTTGTGTTGGTTCAATAAATATTGAAAACGTCTCACTGTGTATTCCTGTATATTTCTCTGAGAGAAAGAGAGCACGAGTGACTGAGCAAAAGGGTTCTAGATCTGTTACCTCGATTCCTGGCGGATCAGTGTGGTCATGTTCAGTGGTTGCCAGAGCCATTTGCTACCCACCTAGGGTTAGGGGGGCTTATGGTGGCACTCTGAGCTAGCTGCCCTGTAGGATGACATATCCTGAGGGGGTGCACGGAATCAGTCTGGCACCATCCCAACAGTTATGCTGTCCACAAACACGCAGCTCCTACCATAGGATAGAAACTACACGACAGCCCGTCATAAGTACTCACTCCGTTACCGCTAATCCAGCCCTCTAGTGCCTTCACTGAGTTGTCCACAAAGTCCACCCAGAATTGTGTGTGAACTTCTGGTTGTCCCTGCGCTTCACCCTGGACTGCTCTGCTCAGACTAAATTTCATGTTTAAACAATGCCACATGTGGGATTAAGATTTTGCCTCATCTCCCTGTAGGGTCAGGAGCCTATCCCTCCCAGCTACTGGGATCAGTTGCCATAGTAGTGGATGCCAATACTTAGAGTGGACCCCTCTCATCTCAAAGGACCTTTCAAATGCAGTCAGCCATTTACCAATATCATCCCCCTCAATACCCCTGGGAAGTCTGGGATTAAACCCAGCACCCCTAGGCATCCCATCATCTTCCTCATTGTCGCTGCCACAATTCCTGTTTATTTTCACCTCCTCTCACTTTTCTCTAAATAATTCTAACTTCTTTTCTTCCACGTCTATGGAAGCTAATTGAGTTCAAAGATATGCTCACCAAGCCCCCTGCCTAGAAAGCAGAGCAGCCTCGTGATGCCTCACCCACTCTGTCCACCTCAAAAAGAAGCAACAGACACACACTGTCCAAAAGGGAAAGCCCCGATCAAGCGCCCCTATATGGAGACCCTCTTCAATACGCTACAGAGTGACATAACTGCACTGAGACACGAGATGACCGCAGAAGTTAAGGAAATCAATAGAGATATGGGTGAAATAGGACAATGGGTAGTCACCCTGGAACAAAGCAGCGATGCAAGAGAGGATGGAATTGATGACCACCAACATGAATTACTTGAACTGCGAGACATAAACGTGGAGTTGCAGCTTCATCTAGAAGATCTCAAAAATAGATGCCGCCGGTCGAACATTAGTATTAAAGGAGTCTCTCTTCAGGCTTTTTCTGGGTCCCTCGAGGATTATATAATCTGCCTCTTTTGCCGTATCATACTGGAACTTGCTGGGAAAGACATTATTCTGGACCGCACACATAGAGCGAGCCATCCAATTACGGCCACAGGGACACCTCAGGATATCCTGACCTGTGTGCACCAGTATCGACAGAAGGAAGCCATAATGTCAGCAGTGAGGGACAAGAGTTCCATCATGTTTGAAGGATCAAAAGTGTGGCTGTTCCAGGACTTATCCACTATCACGCTACAATGGCATCTAGTGCTCAAGCCAGTCACCACGCTCCTGCGGGAGAAAAGATTCAGATATAGATGGGGATATCCCTTTAGACCGATCTTCGCCTGGAACAATGAGAAACACATGATCTGCACCCTGGACAAGGCACAGATGATTTTGGGCCTGGTGGCCCAGCATGGGGAGGATGCAGGATCTTCGACACCGAAGGGCTTGCCAACAATGCTGATGCACCCGCCGCCCATCATGGAAGAAAACAGGCAAACCAACCGTGGCTGAGAGCCACAGACAGAGATCAGTTTTAATTCAACAACTACAGCACAAAGACCCTCTCTAAACCAGGACTCCACCTAGCATGAGCATCAACGATAGTAAACCTGACAGTAGAGGTGCTGCCTGTCATATCCTTGATAGTGACGGCGCCTGCCTGGATGGGCGACCCAGGGCCTGGTTGTGTCCTCTCTTTCTTTCAAATGTATACCAGTGCAGAGACAGCAGAGCTCCACCACACCGTTGCATGCTCCATAGAAGTTGCTCGCCAGTGGCATGTGCCTCGACCATCTCATCTGTCTAGCTCCTGAAATGGGAATGCTTGAGCTAGCGAGTTTTGTTTACTATGCCCCTACCTCTTATTCAATGACTATGCTGCATGGCAATTCGTCCTACACTGAGACAAACTACCTAAAAGTGGAGGGCCACAACCAATTGATTCCGCCGGCAATACCACCCCACTTAGGAATACATAGTTAAAATCCTGAGTCTAAAAGTCTGCGGACTCAATTCTCCTGTAAAATTACTAGTGCTTTTCTCTATGCTCAGAGATTCCAACTGTGATATCTGCCTTCTACAGGAGACCCACCTCCTTAAGGCAGACTGGAAGGGTATGTTCTCCCGCTGGTTCAATCAACAGTACCTCTCCTCAGAACAAGGAAAAAGGCTAGAGTAGTGATTCTACTTGCAACACATTTCCAGGGTCAGGTACTTCAGATACAAAGTGAAAAGCCGGGCAGGCTCCTCTCCTTGAGACTTTCAATGCACATATGCATCTTTACCTTTGTCAACATGTACGCCCCTAATGACCACCAAGAGAAGTTAATTCTAGATGCAGTAGTGCATGTACTCACCACTCCAGATGCAGATGTACTCATAGGGGGTGACTTCAGTCTGGTCCCAGGTACACTTTTAGACTGCTCTGCCCACAGGACAGGTCATACAGGGGCTATTATTGCTGCTGGCCTCCGCTTTAATTTGGGACACTCTAAAAGCTGTCCTGCAGGGCACCTTCATAACCATCTCTGCACTATTTAATAGAGTTATTAAGGACAAGCACACCAGCCTGAAAACCCAGGTGAAGGAGCTGGAAGATGCCCACAAACAATCGGACTCTTATAATGTGAGGAGACAGCTAACACTAGTCAGAAATGAACTCAAAGCACTTGACATGGATAAAGCAGAGTACACTCTCCTCTGTACCAAACAGAAATATTATGCATGGGCAATAAATCAGAGTGATTACTTGCTCACTGGCTAAGAGCCCAAGCACACAAACAGAGAATAGCTGAGATTCGCGGACCACAGAGCTAACATGCGCACAACGATTAAACAATAGCCTGGAATTTGAATGTTTTTATGCTAACTTATGCTCGGTAGAAGCACTAAATTATTCGGACGCAGCAGATTAAGTAGCTCAGGCCCCTACTGCATGCCTCCCACCCACAGACGCCCTCCAGATGGAGACTGACATACGAGAGGATGAAGTCCTTACGTCTATAGCTCAGCTCCAAGTAGGCAAGGCTCCAGAGCAGACTGGTTCACCACCGACTTTTACAAAACATTTGCTGTGTAATTGGCACCTATTATCACCTGCCTCTATAACTCCTGCAGTTGTAGGGGCACACTCACTGGCACGATGAGGGAGGCCACCATCACTGTGATCCCTAAGTCTGGGAAAGATCCCACCCTCTGTTCATTGTACAGGCCTATCTCCTTACTCAAAGTCAATGCCAAAATCTTTATAAACATCCTTGTGGCCTGACTAGGCCCCTATATGGAAGGGTTGGTTGATCCAGACAAGGCTAGATTCATACCCAAAAGAGTCTGTAGAGACAATACGAAATGACTCCTGCATCTTACCGATAAAACGCACCGTTCCCAGATCCCAGCTCCCAACTATCGATTGACGCTGAGAACGCATTTGACCGTGTACACTGGCCCTTCCTCCAGCTCATGCTGGTTAAGGTAGGATTGGGTGCCTGTGTCTGGAAATGGATGTAGTGTAGTTACATAAAGCCCACCGTCACAGTGAGGGTTAACGGCTTGACATTACAATCCTTCAAGAACACAAGTGGGGGCGATACAGGGTTGTCTCTAGTTCCCACTCCTGTTTGCCCTTTACATGGAACCCTTTGCTGAGTGGGTCCGCAAAAACTCCCTCATCACGGGGATCACCATGGGGCGCTAGGAACAAAAACTCGCATTATATACAGACAATGTAATGATCACAATCACACAGTCCCACAACTCCATACCTCCACATCTGCAGGAGCTTGAGGCCATCCGCAAATCTTCTGGTTTCAAGGTTAACCTACAGAAATCCCAGGCCCTCAACATCCCCCTGAGCGACAAACTTCAGCAAAAGCACCTTTTCCTATTCCCATTAGCTACACATAGGTTCCCTGCTAGAAATTGCGGTCTCTAGTTGGCAAAGGTTGGCACCCTGTCCAAGTAGGGACCACAATCCTAGTCAGAGTAAGTCAGGTACACAACCTAAATTAACCTGTGCTCAGGAAGTGGTTGTTTTGCTCAAAGCACTCAGGCTTAAATTAAGAGACAATGTGTAAAGTATTTGTGCAAACACTTAAATTACAGAAACACAGTGAAACCCCCCCCCAAAATACTCCACACCAGTTTAGAAAAATAGAGAATATATATCTGAGAAAAAGAATACCAAAATGACAAAAATCCAAAATGTATAACTTGAGATATGATTTTTTAAAGTTTAAATCCAAAAACAGTGCTTAGAAGTCAAAAGCGCTAAAAGTCTATTTGAGGTTGCACTAGACCGGGGTAAATCCAGAGTTCCAGGCCGAACCATGATGGAGGGCAGGCCGGCTTCAGAACCCATGCAGGGCCTGCTGAAAAAGTACCTTGGATGGAGCAACCGTTGATGTCAAAGACTCGATGCGACGGTTCCTATTCACGCAGTTAGGTCAATACGTCAATTCGAGCTTCGCAGTCGGGACCTCAGATCGATGCTGAGTCGTTGTCGAACCTTGAAGTTGGGACCTCGTATTGGCGCTGCATTGTCATCGAACATTGCAGTCGGGTCCTGCGTGGTCGTTGAGCTGGCCAGGGATGTCATTTGATCGGCACTGCATTGGCA
Source organism: Calotriton arnoldi (assembly GCA_963921515.1). Taxonomy (NCBI): domain Eukaryota; kingdom Metazoa; phylum Chordata; class Amphibia; order Caudata; family Salamandridae; genus Calotriton; species Calotriton arnoldi. The sequence continues at coordinate 1,365,669 of CAWUFW010004449.1, read as the reverse complement.
TGAAAGTGCACTGTGTCGATTCCGATCAGCAAGGAGGTGATAATGCGTCCATTTTGGAGCAAAACAGCTGCAGAACACACTTCTGAGGCCCAGGAATGGAGGGGCACCTCAGGCAAGGGACGAATCAAATATGGCGGTGTCTAGCAGCTAAAGCAGAGTTTTTGGTGGCCCTGAGACTTCAAGAACAGGGGGCAAGCCCTTGGAGAAACTTGGGTTCTTGGTTGTAGAGAGCAGGTCCAGTCCTTTTCAGTCACCGGTAAGCAGCAGCAGGCAGAAGGCCAACACAGCAAATCAGGTAGCAAAGTGGCAGTCCCTCATGCAACAGAGCAATCAGCAGGCAGCAGACCAACACAGCAAAGCATTTAGCAGAGTGGCAGTCCCTCCCAGAGCACAGCAGCTCTTCTTCCTGGCAGAATGTCCTTGGTTCCTCAAAGTTCTGATTTTGTGCTGTCAGGGGTCCAGTACTTACACCCAAATGTGCCTTTGAAGTGTGGGAGACTTCTAAGAGACCTTTGAAGATGAAAAGGTCCCTGCCTTTACTGTGTAGCTCCAGACTCGCAACAGGTGTGTATGCAGCACCTCGGGGTGGGGACAGTCACAGCCCTATTCAGGTGCTCCTCCCTCCCAATCTACCTCAGGAAGGCCCATCAGCCTGGTTATGAGCCATCACGATGCGCATGTCACACCCCAGCTCCCTTTGTGTGACTGTCTAGAGGGATTGCACAAAGCCAAGCTGTCACCCAACCTAGAAGTGTATCCAAAGACAGGCAGAGGCACAGAATGGTTAAAGTAAGAAAATGCCAAATTTCTAAAAGTGGCATTCTTAGACTTACAATTTAAAATCCGTCTTCACCATAAGTTAAATTGTGAGTCTAGAGGCACCAAACTCCAAATTTGTGTCTCTTTCCAATTGGAGATTATACTTAAAAGATGTTTTGAGACAATACCAATGTTAACCCAGGGGAGAGATAGGCCTAGCATTAGTAAAAAGCACATTTAGCAGATTTTCACTACCAGGACATGTTTAACTCAAAATTACATGTGTTATCTTTCAAATACACTGCACCCTGCCCTTAGGGCTGTCTAGGCCCTGTCTTAGGGGTGACATATATGTAATAAAAGGGAAGGTTTGTGCCTGGCATGTAGGTTAACTTGCCAGGTCAAAATGGCACATACAGGCTCTGCAGTGGGAGTGACGATACATGTTTAAAGGGTTACTGAAGTGGGTGGTACAATCAGTGCTGCACATCCACTAGTGCCATTTAATTTACAGGCACTGGGCAAATATAGTGCATTTTATTAGGGACTTATGAGTACATTAAATATGGCAATTGGGGATAAGCCAATGTGACCATGTTTTGAGCTCAGAGCATATGCACTTTAGCACTGGTTTGCAGTGTTACAGTGCCCAGAATCCTAAAGCCAGCAAAAATGGAGTCAGCAAATCTGGAGGTCAGAAGACAAAAAATCAGGGGAAACCATGCCAAGGATGGCAGGTCTAACAGTCCCGTATTTAGGCCTTCAACTATATTCCACGATAGAAAAGACAGCGGAGTGCAGTTATGCTGCCTTGCTGATGACTACCCCCACCAACATACAGTCTTGGAGGGACGGCCCCATCTCTTGGCTGAGAACGATAGCAGCGATTAAAATGGCCCTTCTTCCAAAGATTCTCTATATCATGCGCACCCTTCACCTACAACCCTCCCACACATCATTGGGAAACTCCAGATCCTGATTGAAACCTATATATGGGACGGTAAGAGGTTGCGAATGGACAAGAATCAAGCCTACTTACTGGTGGCAGAGGGTGTCTTTTGCATTCTCCATTTGACTTGTTAATACCAGGCGGCCCAACGGCAATATAAAGTGGAATGGATTAGGACACATATACGGAAAAGCACTGTTGTTTCATTGATCAAGCGAATGCCGGGATTCACAAATGGAAATTCCCTTGGCTGCTCAAAACCCATCGGCCATCGCTGGTGTATATATCTCCAGTGGTAAGGGCAACAATAGGGATATGGGATAGGGTTAAGTTGTCCAAGAAACTCACCACCCACATCTCACTGCACACACCCATTCTGGGGAACCCCGACTTCCCCCTGCTGTATAAAGTACAGCATTCCTAGCATGGCTAGATGCTAACTGTAAAACAATAGGGCATTTCTTTGATTACTGCAGCCTTATGAACTTTCCCCAAATCAAGACCAGCTATGGGGGCCGGACACCGAGTACTGACACTACGTTGCTATCAGACACTGGGTGACGCACCCCCAAGTGAGGAAGCATGCCACCAGACCTCTCTCGCCTTTTGAGATGTGGCTCCTCGCCCGTCACAATGATAAGGGCCTTCTTTCTGATATCTATAACTTCCTGAACATACCCACAGCTTCCAATAAATCTCCAGACCAGAAGAGATGGGAATTGGAGTGCGAGCACTCCTTCACTTCCAAAGAGTGGTCTGACATTTTACACAGGACCCACAATTCTGCCTATAGTTCCTCTGGGAAGGAGACCCTCCTTAAACTGATGCACTATTGGTACTACACCCGAGCCAGGATGGCTAAATGGAAACACGACGGAAATGATAGCTGTTGTATTCAGGTACCCTAACTCACCTTCTTTGGCACTGTCCTAAACTACAACAATACTGGGCAGATGTGATGGCAGACATTAACAAAATGTACAAAACAGATATCCCTCAGTTTCCCAGCTACATACTGCTAGGGATCCCCAACGCTATGACTTACCCTTTGCGCTCGGCAGAAGAGAAGGCGATAACCCTAACACTCTGCGTGGCCAAACAAGTCATTTTGTCCAAGAGGGGCTCAGAGACAACACTGACGCATGGTGACTGGATAAATAGACCGTGGGACCTGTTAGGCATGGAAAAATTGACATCTACTGTAGATCGAAAAGCCTTCAAATTTGACGAGATATGGAATCCATGCATACAAGTCCTTGCACAAACCTTCCGGGAGTTCACTTGCCCGGCATAATTTGTGAATACTTCGACTCACGAGCATGGAAAACAACAATGAGTGACTGAGAAAGTGCGGACTAGAGACATCCACGCTCTCCACGAAACCCAATACCATTGTTTCCTCACAGCTGCTACAATCGTTCAGTAGTTCCCTTTCCCCACCAGCCTTTACTATCCCCTTCATTTCTTCCTCCCCATCCCCCAAACAGTTGTGCCAGATTCACCCTGCTCTCCTGAGGTCCCCTCCTCCCCGCTGCCTCCCCTAGTTTGTCTATTTCCTTAACTTCGTATTACACCTCGCCGGCCAGTGGATGTAGGTGAGGTCCATGTTTGTATCCTTATATTTCTTTGAAATGAATAAAAAGAAATTTAAACCTAAAAAGGGATACTACTGAAATATTCGGTGCAATATATTGACTACCAGAAATATCATAATGATCCGTATAGATAGGCATAATATACTTAAATTCAGTTACCGTTTAATAGACTTTAATTGCAGCTAAAACGCAAACACTGGAAGCAATGGGGACTAAAAGTACCCAATGTTAGAAGACTAAGGGGCATATTCACAAGGACTCATCGCCGATTTATCGCCACCTTAACGCAACAAAATTGGAGATAGATTTAACGCCCCATTCACAAGCGTGTGCAAACTGCAGACATCACCAGTATTCCCGCGATAACTTCCCCCAAATTTACCCCCAGGGGTGGCACCACCAACTAACCCTAATGAGATGCAGAGTAGGCGTTCCCGTGCAAAAACACACAAAAACACCACTACACCACTTTCACAACAAACTGCCAGATCTGCGATGCGAGTCAAAACCACGCGATAAGCCGCGGTAGCAGCTGGTATTTAACACCTGCCTCTTGCTGGTGTAAAGCAGGACGACTACCTGCAGCAGGCAACGGAGCCCCGCACACAGCCACACCCGAAGAACAACCCATGCCATGGAGCTACTCATCATGCAGCTCGGAGCCCCAACAGGGCCACAACACCCACCGCCACCACCCCCAGGACCGCCACCACCCCCAGGACCACCACAGAGGCAGCGCAGAGTAAGATAGCGGACCTACCGAAAACGCACCAGTCTCACAGACCTAACGCCTGAGGAAGTCATTGCCCACTACAGGCTCAAAAGGACAACCATCCTCCGCATCATGACCCACATCGCCCACAGGTTGACGGTCCCAACACAGGGGACCACCAACATCCCTCTGCAGACAAAGCTGCTGGCTGTGCTGCACCTGTTGGCCTCTGGTACCTTCCAACCAACAACTGCCAGAGTCGGAGGAGTCTCACAGCCAGCCCTATCAAAGTTCATCACACCTGTCCTGGATGCCATCATCAGCTTCATACCCCAGTACCTTCACTTCCCCCACACTGCGCAGGAACAGCTGTAGACCAAGCAAGGCTTCTACACCATTGCTAGCTTCCCACACGTGTTGGGGGCCATTGACTGCACACATGTCCCACTTGTGCCCCCTGCGGATACTGCACACCACTACCGCAACAGAAAGCACACGCATTCCATCAATTTGCAGGCAATAGTGGACCACCGGGGAATGTTCACCAATGTCGTCGCAAACTACACAGGCAGTGTGCACGATTCCTACATCTTCTGACAGTCCATCATCAACCAGCGCTTCCAGGATGGCACATATGGAACTGGACTGCTCGTTGGTAAGTACCAAATCTACACACCACACACCTAAAAGCTACCATCACACAACGCACAACTGTGGGAATGCACACGTGACCAAACCACATACAACATGTCAATCAACATGCCCACCTACCAGACACGACAACACAACTCCATTGGGATCCTGGGCTTCCCATGTACACAATCCAGCTATATCATGGCACCACAGCCACACAACAGCTGAACGTGTGGAGATGCGGAAAGCAGGCATGTGCGAAGGATGCAAGTGACCCATGAATGTACACAACGACACGTGAGGCGTGAATGTGCTGGACAGACCCGGGTATGCAAACCACAGATATGTCCATGCAGACATCAACTGCTGGTGTCTGGAGAGTAGTGAACAGTGGACGCAACTATGTCACCCCAGGCCGTGGGTCAGATCACGGAAATGTCGCTTGCTGCGTCCCCCCCTGTGTGCGTGAGCGTAGTGGGTTGGCCCGGATTACGCCAGGCCTGCGCAGGGGTGTGGACAAAAACCCCATGGCGCATAGCGTGGTGCTCTCCCGGAAAGGACAACGTCACTGCCAGGGAGGCACCTCTCAGTCCGCCACGAGGCCGACGCCGTGAGCAGCGGGGCCTGCGAGCCTGTGTGCCTGCTGCACCCCAGGACACTGATACCCAGACCAGGCCTGCCCGCCCCAGCGCTCCAAGGCCGCACTGCTCACCTGCCGACACCATCGTGTTACAAAGTGGGCCCACCACATGCCGGTGCTAGCTCCAAGACTCATGCCCGCGACCTTGGCAGCCTCCTCAGGCCATCGCTGTCCTCCGTGACACTGGCCCCCAGGAGTCCTCATTCGTTGACATACTCCACCGCTGCAGCCGGGCTACACTGCAGTCCAGTATGTCCCACATCTTGAACTGAGTCATCATTAACCAATGGCAGAGTCCATGCCAGTGTACGCAGGGTGAGGAGTGAGAGGAAGATGCGTCTCAGTCCGGTGGAAACACGGATCACCGTTACGGAGGAGGTCAGCCAGTAGCAAGGACTGACCTGGTGCCACTAACCCTGTGCGCCGTGAGTGACCGTCAGCCTCCGGCCGAACATTGTTGGTGTCTGAGCCTGTGGCCTGGGGGTTGTCATCAGCAATGGGCAGGTACGGACTTGGTGTTTGGCATGAGTCTGTGGCATTCATATCCGCCATGTTGCCGGACACAGCTGGCATGTGCCCTCTGCATCATGCCCTGGGGGTACACCTCCCATTCTCCCCCGAGACACTCCGCAGAAACCACCTCTGATACATACGAGACCCTGCTCTGCCCTCATGACCCTACCCCAGTCTCCCGCAAGTCAGCGTCCCGTGGCGGTAGGCCTGTGTCGCCCGCTGTACATCCGGGGCCACTAACTCTGTGCGACTCAAGTCATGCTCCCTTGTTGTTCGGACATTGCATTTCTGAGTGCCTGATGACTGTTGGAGTTGTTGCCAGCACCAGCTACTCCCTGAGGGCTGGCTTACACTCACCCCACATACAGCCAGCACATGCGTCACTGGACTAGTGGGCCTGCCATCACATCATGCCAAACCAAGTATTGACTCTTTTCTCTCTGCACTGTCACAGGTGATCAAGGATATGCACTCTGCCCTTGGATGATGACACCCCTCCGAGACCCGAACACATCCGCCCAGAGGCAGTAGAATGCGGCCCACATACGCACCAGGGGCATCGTTGAACGCACATTTGGCGTGTTGAAGTCACGTTTCAGGTGCCTGGATGGCACAGGTGGAAAGCTCCTGTACAGCCCAGACATCGTGTACAAGATGGTCGTTGCATGTTGTGTGTTGCACAACATCTGTGTACGCACCAATGCCCCATGGATCCAAGTTCCAGAAGTACTGGACGATGATGAGGACGATGGGGCAGGTGGCCCACATCCCACTGTAGCTGCGGCAGGAATGGCCCGTAGGAACACCATCATTGCCAATTTCTTCTCATGAGCACGTCACATTGTGGCCGTCCCTGGCAATCATGGGAAAGTACAAAATGTCCACAAGCACAGCATGTCTGAATAAAAATTATTTGCAGGTTTCAGGTTGTACTTGTACATTGTCATGTCACAGTTTCCTGCTGTGCCAGATGTGATTGGCCATGTTGTGCACATATGCGGCACCAGTTGTGTCCTGTGTTCTGTTGTGGAGGTGTTGCTGTTTGTACCAGGATGTTGTCAATGTCGAGGTGCACTTATCATTATGTGCGTATGCTGCACGGTGGGTGAGTCGCTCCTGCGGCCCTGATTTGGCTGCCACTTATCCCTTTCATGCGGTGTGCCTTTCAGTTCTGTGCTTCCACAGTGCTAAGATGTTGCAGACTTGGGTAACTTGTGCTCTTTGTCGAGTTGTGGCTCTTGGGCATGGTTTTTCCGCAGATGTGTCGTTGATGTCAGGGGTTGTTTGTGCAGGTGGTTGTGTCCGAGTGTGACCTGCTCCTTTTCGGTTGTGCTCCGCACTCAGCCACCTCAGTGTTGTGCCGTGTACATTGTCATGATGATTGGCCTGCAGCCAAGCTACTCGTCATGTGGTGTCTCTTGCATTGTCAGTGTGGCTGACGTATGTGCATGTTTGCTGTGTTTCGCACGTGTGGATGTGTTGGTTGTGTGATTGTTGATGTGTTGGGTGGGTGACCCCTTGGGCACATGGTGTACGTGGGACTACTTGGTGTTTGTGTGTGTGCTGAGGTGTTCCCGTGGGATCAGGGACATGGTCCTAAGTAATTGTGGGTGTGCAGTGTGCTCTGCTTGATTGTGCATGTGTGCCATTGTGCCCATCTCCCCCCGTCTCCCCACTCCCTGGTCGGTACGCCCCCTGTTGATGTAGTGTCGGGTCATGTTGGGCAGTGTCCAGATCCCCAACTCCTGTCACCGTCTCCCGACTGGTGACTGTGGCCACCATCTTCTCCATGTCATTCAGCTCCTGGTGTTCTGCTGGCCCCCCTCCTCCGAGGTGCGTTGCTGCTTTCGTGTTGGCAGCGAGTTTCTGCCTGGTTTTGCCATTCACAGCAGTCCTGTGCCTCTTGTCCTCTTCCATTGTCCTCCTCGGCGCTACGACTGCATTCACATGGTCCGAGAGGGTGTGCCATCTTTGCCTCTTTGTTGCCAATGACACGTTGGAGGTGACGTACAGTTGGTGGTGGTGTTCTATCTCATCCGAGGCGATAATCGGGTTTTCCTGGGGACTGTACCCCATCTTCCTCTTCCTCTTCTCATTGCCCTTCCACGAGCCCTGGATTCCTGGGTGTTCCTCCGTGAGGATTGTGGGGTTCATGTTGTCCTCTGCAGTCGGTCGGGTGCATACGTGTTACTTCGCAGTTGATTTCCTTTTTAGTGGCATTTTCCGTATGCTGTTCTTGTGCTTTTTCCCGCATTACGCATGGGTATTGCTGGCCTCTCGCTGGTTATCACTGTTTTCTTATCGCGTTTGGGCACTTCGCGTCTTTTTATGCATTGGGGTTTGTGTTTTTATCGCCGTCGCGGTGGTTGTATCGCGGACTTTGGCCGCGGTTTCGGGAGGATATCGCATGGTACCGCCGTGTTGTGAATTCCACGTTAACACAGGGTTATTTTCCCGCGATGGACTGCGATGTGTAAAGTTGCGTTAACATTTTTTGGGGATGTTTAGCGCACATTCTTGTGAATATGCCCCTAAATGATGGATAATATCTTTTCTTCTTTGGCATAAACATTATACAAATGGAGACATAACTGAGACATATAAAATATTGACAGATAGGCTTAATAGCGAACAACAAAATTGAACATCCATTAAAATCTATCTATATGATTTATCACTCCCTAGATATAATATGTGATGTTGTAATATTTATAAACACACTGCTGCCCAGAAAATTACATTAAGGCTGTTGATGAAGCCAGGTGTTTAATTTTTGTCTTGAAAGGAGGAATATTGATTTCTTGTCCAATGAAAGAGGGCAATTCATTCCACGTTTTAGATGTCAAGAAAGATTAGGCACAGGTGCCAGTACGACAACAGTAAATGCAACGGCGGGCAACTAATTTAACGTTCACTAAATGTAGGTTTTGCCTGGAACAGTAAAGATAACATGTCCCAGCGAGATTCCTAGGGCAAAGACCATTTATTTAAAGTCCTTAGAACTAACCACAGGGGCTTGAAAAAGAGCCCTATTGCGAACTGGAAGCCTGTGTAATTCCATTAAAAAGGTGTAATATGAGCAGTTCTGAAAAGGTTAAGAACCAGCTTGGCAGTCGCGTTTGAAACCACCTGCAGCATAGCCAACAGAGAAAACCAGATGCCAAGATATCATGAGTTCTGGCAGTTTGGTCTGGACACAATCAGGGCTTTGGTGACAATTTTACGAGCCTCAGTAGAATGAGCCCTGAAAATCTTATGAAGCATTTCCAGAATGGAAAGCAAGTACCTACTACTTTGCCCACTTCAATGGCCAAACACAATTATAGTCCACATTAACACCCAGATTTCTGACATTAAGGGGCATATGTACGACAGAATGACGGAGCGTGGCGTTAAACAAAACTAGCAAACACCACGCTCTGCCATTCTGAAAACGCAGGGACGCACTGTATTTACAAATATATGGTGGACCCCTGCGTTTTCCCTAGCACTGGCACTAAATTAAGCTGCCTAGCGCCAACGCAGGCCTTCTTGCTCCATAGTGCAAGGGGGCCTGCATTGGGGGGAATGATTGTTTATGTGCAGGAAGGTTCCCTTCCTACCCATAAACAATCACAAATGGCGATTTGTAACTCCTATGTGTGCTACATTGTGCAACACACATAGAAGTTACAAATCGCCATTTTTTTAATAATTGTTTATGTGCAGGAAGGTGTACATAAACAATCATTCATGGCTTTTTGCTGTTCTATGTGTGCTGCACAATACAGCACACATTGGAACAGCAAAAACGAGGAGAAATAAAGCCTTTCTCCTCGTTTTGCCATGTTAAGACCAGGTTTTTCCTGGTCTGAATTTTGGCGCTGCCCCATATTTATGCCACCCTTGTAAATATGGGGCAGCGTCAAAATCGATGGGTGTTGCGTTGGAACACCCACCGCAATACCCATTGCCCACCGCTTTCACGCTAAGTATAGCATGAAAGGGTGCCTTATTTAAAAGGCTTAACGCCGCCATGTAAATAGGGCAAAGCACCTATCGCCACAGGAACGTCGTAAAAAGTGACATTCCTGTGGCGATATGGGCTTGTAAATATGCCCCTAAGTATATGTACTGGAATGGCACTGTGTTCCACTGGCCACCACTCTTTGTTTCAAAGATGCATTTGTCTTCCAAGCAGAAGAACTTCTGTTTTATTAGAGTTTAGCTAGGGACAATGTGAAATCATCTATGAATGCTTGAATCTTATCTTGAGTAGCAGTGACATCTTTATGAATGGTGACATTAATCTGGGTGTCATCCACATAAGTTAATATCTGGAAGCTGAAAGAGCGTACCAGTTCTGCCAAAGGAAGCAGATATACATTAAACAGGGTGGGACTCAGAGAACATCCCTGAAGCACCCCTTGCATCTTAGATACTTTAGCTGAGAAACAAGTATTGGAAAATGCAATAGGTTTCGCCCATGTGATTAATAATACTTTTTTTTGGTTACGTTTTACCTTGGTGAGCAGTTGTGCAATATAAGTTTAAAAAAACTCTGTAAAAGTATGTTTTGGAGTGTTGGCGATGCAAGGGGTAGAAGTTAATCTGTGCAACTGTAATTTTGCAGTGGAAATCTGCAACGTATGAGAGTTCAGCAGCCAACATACAGTAAATGCAGGCTAACACGGGGAGATTAGGCAGAAGGCAGAGTCCATAAATAAAAGAGAATGTAGGAGACACCAACCATATCCTGCCCTCAGGAATATATGTGTTTATAATTATTTATTTTTACATTTTTTTGCAACACAGACATGATCCACAAAGGCATGAGAGCGCAAGATAGTACATATTCTGATACAACAGATGCATAATTTGTGTTGATGAATAATAAATTATAACAGACTAAGCACTGTAAAACCATACTATCAATCCCTTATCCTTTCAGCTTTCAGCCTCATTTTTCCAACGTCACCCCTCCACCAATCAAGAGTCAGATGAGTAAACTGTTTGGGGGGATCAGAGGACTGTGGTTTACCAACAACGGAGTGCCATGCTAGTAGGACTTAAAAGGAAAACAATTTGAAACAAAAGATCAACCTCAGTATAGCTACATGCCAGAACAATATTTGAGGACTACACTGTCCACAGTGCTATGAATCATACAAGAACTAGGCTACTTATGATTAGTCGCACCAGCACATGAATAATGCTTAAACGTTTTGGGGTACTGCGACCATTTGGATGAAGCAGCAAGGAGAACGGCATTACACAGAGGACAAACATTTCAAGTTCTAAACAAGCAATCATGACTGTCCAGCACAAGCACTCCCTAAAAACAATTAAACATCTGCAAGGTAAATAAACAAGCTGTTGTAAAGGACTTCAGAGTGTGCATGCACACCTTCAAATAGACGCCTAGATACTAAACATACTATTTAAACTGTCTGTGGAATGAATCATGGCAACAAACCAGAAAGTCTTGTGTGGAAGCGCACAAAAAATGTGTTGTTTTTGCTTGCACAGGTGAATACAGCATTAACGTTTTGCATAATATCTAAGCTAATCTGCAGGCTCTGTTCAAATCGGAACGTATTTGAAACATCTGGTTTGTAAAATTTACTACGTGAGACTTCATCTCTCTGAAGTACATGGCTTCTTATTCCTTGTTCGGTGATGGGGCGTTGAAACACACTCAAAAGAGAAGGTGCCTCAATTTGCATAAACACAGGTCACCCCAAAAGGTGGTTCATTGTGAGCAGGTTTCTTTTTGGGAGGAGTTTCAGGCTAGCTGGTACCTGCTGAACAGAATAGGGGTGGGGGCTGTAGTGGACCTCGCAGCCCTGCAGCCATCTGGCGGCTGACCTTCCTCTGCACGGACTCTTAGTGAGGCAGTTATGGGTGTTAGATGGCTCAGTAGAGCTATTGAAAGAGCCCCAATCCTTGCATCGCTCCAGAGCACGCCTTTTCAATCCAGACATCCCTGTTGTATTTTTTTTCCACGCGCATTAAAAAGAAACTGCTCTGCATGATGGCTTGGTCTTAAACCACCGCCCCTCACCCAGCAGGTGCCACATGGCAGCCAGAGTGGCACATTTTCATTGTGAAGCAGGTTGGTGCCTGCAGTCAGTAGCTCTCATCAACATGCTGCATTCTCTTCACTGTGTGAGCCACTGCAAGCTCCCATCATACAAAGCAAGGGAGATTTGTTCTCGAGTCCACAATGAATAGTTTTTTAATTTTTACCTTCGTGGTGACTTCCTCGAGCTTCCAATGAGGCTGCAGATCCTTAAGCAGCTGCATCGCTCCTTCGCGACATGTATCATCCTAGGCATGTTGGAAGAGCCGGGTGGGTTGTGAATGTAATGGAACAAACAAACAAACAAATTCTCTTTTTTAAACAGTAAATGGACCACACACTGCCCAGTGATTAAGTGCTGCAGGTATAGAAACATGGGCACAATCCAAACAAGCAATAATAGAGTAAGCTGATGACAGGAAGCAGGTGAGGAACTAAAGGGAGCACTAGAGTGGGTCCCTGCTTCGGCCCCAGGTGACTGGTGAGTGCGCTGCTCGGTTTGCAACACTAGAGTGGGTCCCTCCTTCGGCCCCTGAGGGACTAGTGAGTACCCGTTGCAATCAGAGCATTGGCTTCCCAGCAGAGGTGCTGCCATGCTTGAAAGTAGTCTCAGCAAAGTGGATGAAAACAGTACTTGGGCCACGGGAGACTGATAAGAGAAAAACACTCAAGGAACAACAGGAAATAGTATACTACAGCCAATAGAAATGGAGGAAAAGTAAGTGGCAGGCACACGAACCAATGAAAAGCAAGGGTGAGATGTAAGCCCCTTTTAAGATTTATATTAAATACAATAGATTTCACAAGCACAGTGCAAGCGCTGTGCAGGTGCAACCTAAAAAGGAGCTAGAGATACATCTTGCATTCTCTCAAACAGAAAAAATGCAAGCCATTTGATGGTCTGATGAAAGACACCAACTTTGAAGAGTTGTTGTATTCCAATAGAAGGGTAGCCTGTATCGAAAGCCAGGGAAAATGTAAAATGACCGGGGCTGCTGAGCCACCCTGGTCCAGTATGCTTCACAGATTATCAGTGCTAGCTGCCAAGGCAATTTCCATGCTGTGGTTGGCACAGTAAGCCAAATGAGATGAATCAGAAAAGGGAGTTAGCTTCTAAGGAGCTATGGAATTGTCTATTAATAGCATTTTCTAGTAATTTCATTGGTAAGGCCAGTAAAGAGATCAGGCAATAGTTCAGCATAAATTCAGGATCTGTTATAGATTATGTTCAAAAGAGGAAGCGTTCTAGCGTGTTTCAAGGCCTCGTGGACTACTGTCAAACTAATAGAGGCATTGCACAGAGTAGTGAGTGAACTAGAAAATCAAATGCAAAGCCATGGGGGACAAGGATACAACGGAGAGCCAGACTTAATTGCAAGAAGAATGGCCTTTGTGCCTGATGCAAAAGCAGAAAAAAATCTGAAAGAAAGAGATGCGGAATTTGGAGCTTGAAAGTCACTCTCTCAGCATTTTAGATAACTTAAAAGGAGATGTTTCTTGAAATTTCTATAGAGTTTGGTCATTTAGTTTGGGAAAAAAGCAGAATATTTGTTGCAAAAATCTGCAAAGGAACAGTACCATGCATTACGGCCTAGGGCTGTGTAATGCTTTTAACGATATTGGAAAATTCACAGAGAATTGTCCACTGCCACATTTTGTTGGCAAAATATAAGCAGCATTCCACACAAATAGGCTTATGATATTGCCTGATAGATGATCTATAATAATAGTTGGGGGTAAATATAGAGTTTGGCAGACAGGACACTCCACTGTAAACAGGCAGACCTTAAGTTTTCCATTGAATGAGCGCCCGTTGGCCCTGTTGATAGAAAACTTCCTTTGATGGCCCTCGAGATTAGGTACCATCAGAGGGACATTACACCACCCATCCTATTTAGGGTCGACACCATCAGAAGGACATTACACCACCTGTCCTATTTAGGGTGGACAGTTGAATGTCTTTCTTTCCTGTCTCTCACTGCCAGGAAAAACCTTGTGGTGAGGGACAGAAAACAAATAGTAACCCCTACATGCTGGGTGGAAAATTCCAGGGTTTGGGGGTCATTAGTTCTTTCATTTTCTGAAACAAACCCCTGCTTTTCTCCACCTTATAGTCTCAAACCCAAAAGTGTCAAAGTGATAGTCTCTCTCGCCCTCCTCTGCACAAGCCATAGCTGGTCATAGCCTATTTGTACATTTCTGAGGTACATAATTAAGTTCAAGAATTTGAGACAAATTGGGTCCCTTAGCATTATTTCTTTTATGATTAAATTTAATGTTCATAAACATTACATACAGTGGCACTCTTAGGTCCTTCTTGAACATTAGAACAGTAGGGATGTTATGGGGCTTGGCAAACATTTTCAATGTACTTGCCGTTAGGATTGTGTGCAAAGTGTGTTTGAATGATAGAAGATGAATGTTACCCAGAAAAGATTGTCTCATCTCAAATTTCTCCTTCTCTTTATTTTCCAAGCATGTCTGATGGGTATTTACAGAGTTGCTTGCAAATTTAATATTCTGGAAGGGGTACCTGGTCTTCTGCATATTAGAAAAGCCCTCTGTTTTGCAATATAGGGAGAATACCTTCTCAGACTCCTCTCTGTAAAAGTAAATTGTCTCCGCCTTGTTTGATGGATTTTGAACTTTTGTGACTGGTCTGGCAGTGATTGGCAGTGTGCAGTTGTTCAACCGCCAGACTTAGAATGAATAAGCTGGATCATTCCTTAAACTTGGTGAACAACTTTTGGACTTAAACCTGCTCTTTATGTCTGTGTGGAGAGAACTGAGGCTTAACCTGCTATCCCATGTATCCAGGAACTGAAAATGCTTCTCAAGGGTAAGACAAGTTATCATCCTCTGGTCGCAGGCATGTAAAAACAAGAAGCAAGAAGAAACAACTAACCACTGCACAGAACTGTGGCTGGGTCCTGACTGAAGTGAGTGGTTGAGCTTTCCTCATATTGTTGGTTGTGCCAGGAACCCTAGAATTTGTCCCTTTCAGCATGAGATCTTGAATAGTGTTTAGGAGGGGCAGCTTCTGCAGCCAAGAATAGTGGGATTCCCGAAAGATCAAGAAGGATTACTGAAGTTACTTGAGAATGATGCATCTTTGGTGCTCAAGATTTTCTGGTTCATCTCATTCACAGATTTTTGCTGGCCAAGTTTAAAGCTTCAGCAAAACCTCCAAATCAAGGTATCAACTCGCATTGAGCCATTTCGGTCTACTCAGCACCATCATGCTGGTGGATGCTTAGTTCTACAAAATTGTTAAAATTAGCAATGCCCAATGGTAGAAGGTAGAAGCAGATGAAGGCAGCAACCTAACCACAGCAATGACTTTAGCAGCTATGATTTCAGTCTTTTCCTATTCTGAAGCTTTGTGTCCAAACTGAAGGCTTAAGCAAGACCTCACATGAAGTGCATCCTGCACCGTGGAGCCATCATATGCATCCTGCCTCTTCCAGCTGACAAGCTTTGAAGTCCAGAAAAGAGACTAAGTGTGAATGTGGAAGAAGCCATCGAAAAAGGTGACCTTGTCTTCCCCATATCCAGCTTCTTGAAACCATTTCCAGCCACATTGCCCTGCATTTCCCTGCTGGAAGGAGACCTTCAAAGTCCTATTTCTTGTAGATCTCATCGACATACTCAACTTTCTCAAAGTTACTTCTTATAAAAATGGTATCTTACCCTCAGCCTTCATCAAAGCACTCTCTGGGGATGGTCTCTTACTCCAACTCACCATTGTCAATGTCTTTATCACTAAAGGCATCTTCCCAAAAGCTCTCAAGACATGCAGCTCCTTCCACTCCTAAAGAACCTACACTAGATCCAGATGACCTCACAACTACCATCCCATCACTCGCCTACCATTCATCAGCAAGATCATTGAGAAAGCAGTCTATGTTTAACTCCAAGATCACATTAATGCTAAACATCTTCTGCACCACCAACAGTCTATATTCAGATGGTGCTTCAGCACAGTGACAGCTACTTTACACACTGTAGAGGATGCCCCCCTGACCACAGATGAAGATGGCCACTGCCTCCTGATGTTGCAGGACCACTCAGCTGTCTTTGACAATTGACCATCCCACACTTATACACCCCCTAGAATCATAAATGGGATTCACTGCAATGTACTTCACTGATTCTCCTCCTACTTTTTCACCAACACCAGTTTGTTCACATCGGCACCTTCAGGTCCCAAAAGATCACTATCACCTGCGGAGACCCCTAGGGTTCCATATTATCCCCTGTCATCTTAAACCTCTACACTGAGTCACTTGGTGCTCTGCTCACAGATAACAACATCAATAGTCATCAATGTGCCAATGATACACAACACTAGTTTGAAAGTCTTCTCTGCTTCAGACATCCAATGCCTCAAACACTGCCTGCACATCATCCAGACCCGGATGTCCAACTCCTTCCAGAAGCTCAACCCAACCAGGTTTGCTCTATAAAAATGACACATACATATATTAAGAGTCAGATTTTGCAATCATAAATAGAAGATCAGGCAAACACAAACAAAATAATGCTGGGGCCAACAACCTGCCTCATTTTCTAATTGGGATGTCATTGGTTCATGAGACATTAATCAATACCTCCACTATAGTCCAGTTATTCATGTTTAGCAAACATCTGGTTAACAAAAGCCTTGACAGAATCGCCCTTCCTCCAAATTTCGATCATAACTAGGAGCGGTCAACAGTATCAAAAGCAACACAATAGAGGCCTTTTTTCCGCTATGGATTTTCATACCACATCCCAAAGTATAGAGCACTGGTCCATTGTGGAATGGCCTCATTGGAAGCCTGCTTGCTCAAAGGGAATTCAACATTTTTAATACACCAGTCATTTAAACCTCTCAAAATGTGTCAAATTCATTAGTGAAATGACTTGGTAACATGCAGGATTATCCCTGTTCCCTTTTTAAAAAGGGTTTGGTAATGATTTCCTACCAAGAATGGGAGATTCCACAAAAACGGCCTGACATGCTTGTGCTCTCTCCTTGAAGACCCTCTGCCCTGCCGATGTCCCTGCCCTTGCCCAAGCAGAATCTGAGGAGCACTGTGTCAGTGCTGGGGTGCCAGCGATGAGGGATGCTGATGAAGCAGGCAGATGGGTAGGGACGGGCAGGTGAATGTGAGCTAATTCTGTAAAGAACTTAGGGGCATATTATCTAAAAAGTGCGCTAAACATCGCAAAGCGTGTTTAGCGAGCACTTTTTTATCGCCGGCTATCGTCGGAATAATTTGCCATGCTAACGCTGTATTAGCGACATTTAGCGCTATGGCGATAATTATTCCAGCCATAGCGGTGTTTTCCATGAAACATCGCTGGTTTGCCAGCGATGTTTCATGGAAAACGGCGATATACCTTGCTGATACGACCCTGTGGTCGTATCAGCATAATCCCCCCTATGTTAGATATGGCTAACACCTGCTAATTGCAGGTGTTAAATAAATAAGCGATGACCCCGGTTAGCGCGACTTTTCACGTCGCTAACTGGGGCCATGGCCACCTTGCTAATAGGCGATTGGCCTGTTAGCGGGTGTTTCCCAGGTTTGTTCGTCGGGAACGCCCACTTTGCATGTCATTAGCGATAAATATCGCTGACATGCAAAGCGGTAAAACACGGGCGCTAATGCCCGAAACTGTCTCTAACTGCTGTTAGAGACAGTTTGCTGATGGGGCGATAAGAATATCGCCGCTTTAGCGGCAAAAAGTGCCGCTAAAGCGGCGATAGTGCCCTTGCTAATATTCCCCTTAATCTTTGCACAAGTGCACCGAAAAACATTTTTAAGGCCAAAAACAGATGGAAACAAACTTTTGAAGCCAAAGTTATATACGGGAGTCCAGCCCTGTATTGTTCTGTCGTCGAGCAGTGCAGAAAGATGAGTTTCTCTTCTTTTCCAGTCCTCTCTAGATACCCATCACTACTTTCCAGGTCCCAGAGTGGACCTCAAGCAGATACCTCATGAGGGGTAGTGGAAGAGGTAGAATGAGAGTATTCAGAGCCTCATTTTAAAAACTCCCTACACAACTTATTAGGGAGTGAAGTATAGAGGTCAGGGGTATAGGCAGATATGGCACTAAATTTAACTCCAACCATCCAGAAATTAGCCTGGATGATGTTGATGCAGGCCATGCACCAGGGGATTCTAGAAATCCTCAACACACAAAAATGGAATCAGAGCGCCTACTTAGTAAATATTCAAAGTGAACTAAACAATGTAACCACCTCCTTAAATCAAGGCAATCCGTTAACAAACAATCCTACATGGCCAGACTTATTCAGTCCTAGACTAAGTACCAGGCTGGATAGAGTACAAAGGCAGAAAGACAACAACTATGTTTTAATCTCACAGCATCCATATATGATTTTCAAAACTGCTATGTCTGGCCGTTTTTGCAGTCCCCTTGAACTGCATGACATCATAGGTAGGTCTGTTCAGATATAAGCTACCAAGGCTAAGACCAGGGATTATCACAGAAGTCCACTTCAACTAAACAAGGCACCTGCTTGCCAATTTGGTTGGATCGCTCACCTAAAATGATAATTCTGTGTCTTAGGGAAAATAATACCAGATCCTAAGAGCATTGGTAGAGTAGGTCTGGCACCTTGTCCTCTCCATCCTGTGTTTTTATGGTTGACACTTGATGAAGTTGCTGCTGTGAAAGTTACACAGCTCAATAGTGATTTTGATCTTTCTTGCTAAATATATTATGCTTAAGTCCACTCATTTGTATGTGATTCGGTAGACCTTGAAGGTGGTGAGGGGTGCTAAAGAGAGCCAAAGAAGGGCTTTGAGGGTGGCTGAGATTTTGGCAAGCATCTTGATACCTTTAGTTATTAAGATAGTGGCATGATAGTTGCTATGTATGGGTGATGCTAGTGAGCAGGATGTTGCCTTTTCTAGGTGAACTCGGACTATGGTTTGTTCTGTTGTTGTGTAGGAAGAGAAGGTTTCATATTGAAGAGCATAATTAGTTGGTGGCAGGTAATTTGTGTCTTTTTTAGGAGGCGTGCCCTTATGCTGACTTTGTAATTGGTGTGGATCCCTTGGGCTCTGGTGCAGTTCACCAGTTCTGGATTGAAACTATCAATATGTATTGTTGTGAGCAATTCCTGCAGATGTTTCCAGTTGATTGTCACTGGCGGTCAGCACAAACTATGTCTTCAGGGAGTCGAGTGCAGTTTAAGCATCCAGCCAAGGCGGTGGTGAGAGAGACGTTTTAGATGGTTGCTGATGCAGTGCTCTATTGGGATCTAGATCTATATCAGTAGTGTTAGTGCAGAGTTCTGTACATCGTTTTTTCATGTAATCGACTGGCAACTTTAATTTCAATTATCTTATCAGCAGTGGTAGGTGTGCAATGGGCTGGAGGTTGGTCAGTTTCTGATGGTATGATTGTTTTCTTCAGGAAGTGGCAAGAGTTGACTGGTCGAGTGAATTACAGAAAATGCGTCAAGGGAGGTGCTGATGATGTTGAGAAGTGGTTAGACTCCATCTCCAGTTATACTCTACCCTACTGATGTTGGGATGATGCTTTCCTCATTATGATGTGGGTTTGCGTGAGTTAAGGAGTGAAAAAGGGTGTATGTAAGAATATTGAGGACAGAAATATCATCCTACAAAAATATTGTGGCCTAAATATCAAGAAGCAAACTTTGTGAAGGTAGAAAAATAGAGAGAAGTCTTTACTGTTATTAAATTCACATCCACGTACCTTGAAGATTTATTATCAAGGTATGTATATGGTAGATATTTCATCCCCAGTAGTTTTCAAAGATGATATTTCATGCACAATTTTCTGGTGCTAAACTGGCTAGGACTTATGTTCAGTCAATATTCTGTAAAAACATGTCAGTCCTCTCAAAAGAAGTTGTTGTTGGAAATATATGGTAGTTCGGGTCAAATTTATACAGTGCTTGATCGCTTTGAAGAAGTCCTGCATATAGGTGCATGTACCCATTGTAATAGTCGTGTAGTGGGTCACCTGGGTGTTTGTGAAGCAAGCTGCAAGATGTATTGGGTCAGGGCCGGCTCTAGCGCTGGTGGTACCCGGTGCGGCAATCATTTTTGGTGGCCCCCCCCATGACCACCTCCTCAGATTCCCTCACGACCACCAGGCAAAATTGGTCCTCTAGCACATGTATTTCATTTGTTTTAAAGCACTGGTAAAGGCTGCCTTTACTAATAAGAATGTAAATCTACCCAAAGGAACCTTTTTTGGCAACATTAGGAAGGGAAACGGCCACTACAACGCGGCCGTTTCCACGCATAACTTAACCACGCATGCATTACAACGCATGCGTGGTTACAACGAATAGCCTTTAGCACGCATACCTTTACTACGAGATACGTAGTAAAGGCATGTGTGTTAAAGGCTAAAAAAAAAAAGGGGGACTTGGGGGGTCTCCCCCCCAATAAAAAACGCACCTGTTGAAGATTCTATGTGGAGGGAATCGGGAGGCAATCGGCGTCGCTAGAGGAAACGGAAAGACACTTCCGTTTCCTCTTAACGACGTGCGACGTCAACACGGAAGAACATTGAGAAGAGACGACGTGGAGAGGTAAGGGGAATATTAGATTTAAGAAAAAAAAAAGCAGGGGTCCGATTTAAGGCTTAAGGGCAGGGGAGGGGTATTTGTAAGAAGGGTTTAGGGGTGGGGGAATAACCTTTACCATGAGTATGCCCTTACCATTCATGAATTTACAACGAAAATCGTTGTAAAAGTATGCGTGGTAAAGGAATATTCGTGGTAAAGGTTATGCATGGGAAAGGCATTCCGTTGTAACGCATGCGTGGAAAAGGCATGCGTTACAACGGAATGCGTTGTAACATCATACAACCCATTAGGAATAGATAATGAAAGACTGGGGAAAAAACAGACCGTCCTACCCTATTTTATGCAGTTTGCATGCAGCTCTTTGATGACAGTTTTTAACAGTCACACTTCTGTATTAGGGATGTATCTTATGTACTGCGGTAACAAAAGGATCTCTGTGAAAAAAAGCAGTAATCCACTCAGCTATCCATACAAAATACAGATTTGTGGTCTGCACAGTACACGTTCTTCGCTGCAGGCATATTAGGGGCCTGATTCTGATGCGGTTAGGAAAGCATTCCCACCTAGGGCCTGATTCTGATGCGGTTAGGAAGGCCTCCTAATGGCATTTGCTCCTTCCAAATCGGATCGGGAACGTGTCTTCCCGACCCAGGGCCCAATTATGATGCGGTTAGGAACATATGCTCCCATTGAAGTCAATGGGAGTCCAACCAAATCGTATCTGGAAGCATCCGGATGCATCGTACTCCGTCGGTCGGACTCTCCCGATCCGAGTGGGTCGGAAACCATTTCCAAACCGATTCGGTCGGGAAGCTTTCCAACCCGCATCAGAATCAGGCCCTATGCCTCTGCCCTACTTTTTAGGGAGTCAAAACTACCCCTAGACTAAACTCTGATCTCTCTCTCTAGCAGGCACATTAATCACAAGAGATATCTTCACATTTTTAATGCTGCCTGAAAACTGGACGGACTAGGAACTCTGCTGAAGGTGTTTTTAAATCATAAGTTATTGCTAAACACAGCGCCCCCCCTTGAGGTCAGCGCCCCTCCCTAGGTCAGCGCCCGGTGCGACTGCACCAGTAGCACTTTCCTAAAGCCAGCCCTGTATTGGGTTCTTCAATGCTGTGAGGTGTTTTTGCGTCTGTGATGCATGTATGCCACTGCTTTTGCTGCTTTCTGTTTGAATGTGTCATTTCTGTGAGTTTGTATGTGTACTATGGTGCAGATTGCAAAAAATGAGTTCGCATTGACAGGGAGGTAGGCTTCAGCCGTTGTCTAGAAGTTGTGTTTGAGGTCTCAGACCTGGAAGCTGTCATTCGCGTCAGGGTTAGAAATGTTGGTTAGAGCAAATAAGTCACATAGCAGTGTGTTGATGTGAAGTACCTGGATGAGAAAATGTCTGTTTTTACAGTCTTGCTTGTCCTGTTTGTTCTGCTCTAGAGTGGAGAGGTTAGAAGGTGATAGTTGTGAGGCCAGAAACTGTACTGCGTGTCAGGCGGGATTAGCGCTACTGATATGTTGTCCTTTATGTTTATTGGTAAAATTAACTGTAGTAAAAATTATGCATTTTTCACGGTTTTTACTTCTAAAGTGTTGTTTTGCTCACTTTTTGTATCTAAAAATCATCGACATATGGGATATGAGTATGACAATGTAAAGACGCTGCTTTAAATTCTCAATTATGGTTTGTTAAATGTTTTGAACATTACTAGTAGTAGAGTAGCAGGACATATTTGTGCACTACTTGCAGAATAATTATCTTATATTTTACTTGTCATGCGTTTCACTTCGTGACTAATGCCACCATATGTTAACATTTAAGAAAACTGCATCTGTGTATCCATTTTACCATGAGTCCACATGAATGAATGAATGAATTTATAGAGCACACTAGTACCCAAAAAGGCGTCCTGGTGCTACAAAGGAACCGTTTTACTTCATTGGGCCACATTAGAGGAAACCAGTATTTGACCGATAACGGGAGTAACAATAATTCCAGCTGCCTTGTTACTACTGTAGTTCATCCCTGCGCTATGTTATGAGGGCCTTTGTGGACAGGCACTATCTAAGGGAGATTACAGGACTTTTGAACTATGACGGATCACGTGTGCACATCCGCAGAAAAAGAAGTCTAGTTTAATGTTGTGACTGATGGTCCCGAACTTTAGTTGTCAATGCTTTTTTTCATTTCATTCATTCTCCTGATTTTTATTTGTTTTGTCGGGATTGTGTGTTTGAACTATTTCAATTTCCAGTAATTTAAAACCTCAATAATAATTGCAATTTCCTGTGATAAAAGGGTTTCTATTCTAAGTCGGTATACCTTCTAGCAAGCTCCCGTACTGTTCGATTAAAGTTATATACATTGGTTATATTAAAAAAAAAGTTAAATATTCACTGTAAGAAAATGCAGTGATATGTTTTCTTTTTTCTTCTTTGCTTTGCACTTGCGCGGAATAAAAATAGGGCATTGCCAAAGATTGGTTTTCTTGTGCATCATTACACCCTGATATAGCCATACAAAAACACCCCACCGCGCCCACTCCCCAAACATACACACATGGCAGGTTTCCGTTTTATTGTAAACTTTTTGACACTGTGTATCAAACCCCTTTTAGCGAGCATTGATGAATCAAGAGTGGATGGTAGTGAATGAAAAGCTTAGCCTATTTTCTCTCTTAGAGACATGCACTCAGAAGCCTTAGAAAGACAGTGAGAGAAAGTGAAAAATTACAGATATAAATGGCAATTAACTTGAATGAATCACAAACTGTGTGCCGATGGCCTACCCAAGACTGTTGAAGATTTCAAGAAGGCTTTTAAGTGATGCTGGACGGGGAGGAGAGCCCTGTTTGTGACGTGCAGAAAATGAGCAGCCTTCGAAAGTACCAGTGTCGGTTAGTGAAAGAAAATAGAATTTGGAAGAACATTCAAGTAGCTGTCAGAGATCTGAGATCAAGGGCTAACAGCAGGCTGTCCCCGGCCCGGGTACCACGCCAGCAGCTGTCAGTGGGTCGGGGAAGGGAACGGAGTGCCTAGCCAAGAAGCAGAAGGCAGCACAGTCCTTCCTTTGACTAGGGTGGCACCAAGCGATGGCTTGGCTGCGGATCCCTCCTGACAACCCAGTAAACAGCTTCCACTGATTTATGACGACCAGAAAATAGCCGTGGTGCTGAAAGTGTCATTTTCAGGATACTGCCAATTAAATATAAAGTACCAAATCTGTCCTGCATTTCGGTAAGCAGGGGTAAGCAGAGGTCAGCTGAAGCAGCTTTATTCAACAAGCACTGGCATAGCCAAATGATCTGGCTTGCATTTTCACTCATAACCCAGACCAGTTGTGTACTTCCAGCCCTTCACAGGTTTGAATTCCATAAGTGAGATACATACAAAGAGGAAGATGGTAGTTGATGGATAATGGGTACACTGCTACAAGGACACAAGACAGAGGCTGTCAACACTAACATTTTGTAGTCTGAATTTGCTTTTACAAGTTTCGGGACAATCCCACACTGCCGGTAGGGCAGCTGTATTTTGTAACCGAGTGGATACCCAGAGGAAGGACTTTAGACAGCACTCGGGTGACGACAGACCTAACAATGTAACGCCATCGGAAAGTGATCCAAAGATGAGAGAGGGGGGAAAGGAAGAGGGTTCAAATGGTCGACGGAGTAGAGAGGATGAGAAAGTGGGAGAGAGATAGAAAAACCTGAAAAGAAGAGAGAGTGGAAGTTGGAAAGGGAGATCTTGAGAGGTGAAGATAAAGGTAAGGAGAGGGTGATTGAGACAGATAAATAGAGGAATAGACGTCGAGGAAGAGAGAGAATACGTGCAAAATTGATTTAGAGAAAGTTTAAATGAATGAAAGAGAAGGTGAGGGAAAGAATACTTAGGTACAAGAGGAAGAGAGCGCGAGAGAGATACAGAACAAATGAGCCAGTAAGATGTTACTTCAAGGTAATGTACAGATAATGAAACAGAAGATGCACTTTTCAAACGGACATATGCACATCCCCTAAAATGAAATTGCTTTTAATATAAATCCAAAATCCTCATTCGATGGTGGGTTAGCTTGCTTGCTTAATGCACCTGCGGCAGAGATCTGTTTGTCACCAAGGGCCTGATTCTCGCAGGGACACCACACTCATATCTGAGGCCCCTCAGTCGTGTTGGGGGCCCCGCAATTGTGGCGTTACCTCCGCATTGTAGTTTCTCATTGCGAAAGTCCCACCACGAGGGTGGGCCCCCCTCCACAACTGCCATGAGTGCAGAGGCCCTTTGTGAATCGGGCCCCAAGCATTCACTGATTTGGATCATGGATTTAAAGATAGTGTCCTCACACCCATTTAGCACACTTTCTGTCAAGAAATCATTGATGAGAAGCTGGTGACCACTGCTATGCATCTTAATATGCAAAATAGGTGATACCGAAATTTAGCTTGGAGTTCAGTGACTTAATTAAGGCACTCTGACCATGACCATGTGCATTTAAATCAACACCGAAATCATCAGTGGCTTGAAATACTATTATTATTGTTATTAT
Source organism: Calotriton arnoldi (assembly GCA_963921515.1). Taxonomy (NCBI): domain Eukaryota; kingdom Metazoa; phylum Chordata; class Amphibia; order Caudata; family Salamandridae; genus Calotriton; species Calotriton arnoldi. The sequence continues at coordinate 1,340,680 of CAWUFW010004449.1, read as the reverse complement.
TATTATTTGTTAGACTTGTTCTTCTCTGCATGGTCAGCCCCAAACCTTTCGCCTTCAGCCCTCCTGTTTTCTGAATTTAGTTTTTGTTGACATTAGGACTCCATGCACTTTACCACTGCTAACCAGTAATAACATGTTTGTGCTCGCCCCTTAAAACATGGTAAAATTGTCCTACATCTGATTGGCACATTTAATTTACTTGTATGTCCCTAGTAAAGTGGTACTGCATGTACCTAGGCCTGTAAATTAAATGCTACTTGTAGGCCTGCAGAATTCATTGTGCCACCCACTTAAGTAGCACTTTAAAACATGTCTCAAGCCTGCCATAGCAGCCTGTAGTGCAGTTTAACACTGCCAATTCAACCTGGCAAATGACACATTTGCCAGGCCTAAACCTTCCTTTTTAATATATACGAGTCACCCTTAAAACGCCCATAGGGTATGGTGCATTTTATGAAAAATGTAGGACATGTTTTTAAGTTTTACTTGTCTCTCCTAAATTCTTTTTTTACTACTATAATGCCTATCTCTTCCATTCGATAACATTGTGCCATTTTATTACATTTAATAAGTACTAACGTTTGATTGGGAACAGGCAGAAATATCATGCTAAGACTCAAATTAATTTTAATTTAATGACAGTGAGACAAAGGAGACTGGGTGTAGGCATGATGGGTCATCCTTCTTGGATTGCCAGGAGCGCAGCTGATCCCTACTTCACTTACATTTCAAAGGGCTGCTTCTAGCTCACACACAAAGGAACCTGACACTAGACTTTTGTCACACCAGACTTCTTGGAGCCTTGACGGAGAAGGGAAGTACTTTCTAGAACTAGATGCAGGAATAGTCTAGAAGATTCCCCCACTTTAAAGGCTGGCATCAGCTATAAATATTGGGCCCTCGGAACAATTTGTCAGTACACTCATGGACCTCTGGACATTACAGAAGAAGGACTGCCTGGTTCTCCAGAGGACTGCTCTGCTGCTTGAAACCTTCCTTGCTCCTCAGCAAACTTCCCTGCTGCTACCAGAAGAGTGTCCTGCTGCTTGAGGCTTGCCTTGCTTTGTCAGATGGAAGACTGGATCTGCCTCCTTCATCCTAGGCTAAAAGGGTCAGTTGGCTGACTTCCTCATCTGAGCTACAGGGCTACAACAATCTCCAGAGGCCTCCCTGTAACTGGCCAGTTGACCTGCTGCACTTGACTTGCCTGGACCTGCAACTGGACCTGCCTGAGCCCTAAAGCCTCTGCTGCAGTGAGCCCCTGATCCTCAAAAGGTGCGCCCCAGGTCCTGGACCCTTGACTGGCATCAGAGAGCACTCCTCCTTGCTTAACTAAAGGTCCCATCAAATCCGCTGCTAAGCAACGTGAAGCCCCGCAAAGCCTCCCCGCACAACTGAAAGTTTCATCGGACCCGACTGCGAGCTATGCAAAGCCCTGCAAAGCCTCTCTGCACAGCTGCAAGCTTCATCGGAACCAGCACAGAGTGATGCAAAGCCCTGCAAAGCCTCGCAGCACACCTGAAAGCTTCATCAGAACTGATGCCAAGCAATGTAAAGCCCAGCAGTTTTATCAGAACTGGCGCAGGACGACAAAAAACCTTGCAAGGGACCACTGCACTGACCTTGCACTAAATACATAAGGCATAATTTCAAGTGGGTCAGCAAGCATTGGTCTTGTGCCAGGCCTGTGCTCCATTGTAGTCGGGCAGAAATTTGTTCTGGTCCAGCACAACCAGATACCCACAGTTAGTGTTTTCCGCTTCTTGGTGTTCATAACTCTCGTTCTACTGATTGGATTTAATTTGTTTTGTGTCATTTTATTCATTAAAAAGATTTTCTCTATTTTTCTAAATTGTTTTGGTACTCTTCTTGTGTTGTGTTTTCACTTTATTACTGTTTGTGTGCTGCATAAATACTTTACACTTTGCCTCTAAATTAAGCCTGACCGCTTTTGTTGCAAGCTACCAGAGGGTTAAGCACAAGCTGATTTAGGGACTTTTTGTGGTTCACCCTGACAAGGATTATGGTTGTTACCTGAGTGGTGTTTACCCCTCCCTCCAGCAATAACCTAATTTCTTACAATGGTGTTTATTGTTGGGATCCAGAACTTGTTTTTTTGCAGGGCCACTCAGTGATTTTGTGTAACACTAAAATCCCTAAAATAATCTGACATTAAATTTGCATTTTTTACTAAATCCCTTGCTTTTATCATCATTTCCAGAATACCTTTTTACTCTTAAATCATAGCTATATCCTAGAGCTTATGGTATCAATTTGAATTCATTTCAAGCATGAGGCAATTTATTTCCAAAGCTGATCTCAATTTGGCAAAGTATGGACATTTCTAAAATTGATTACGAGAATATTCTTGTCACTGGTCTTTCCAAATCATGTTTTACCCCTTTGTCTTCTACTCTGCTGCTCGACATGTCTGAAATACCAAAAATTCAACCATTTAACTCCTGCCTCTCATTGATGGGTACCTCAGGAACCAAGATACATGTATCAATTGGCAGAGACTACCCATGAAGCTTTCCATATGGCCAATCCCAAATATCTCACACAAAAACTGTATGTATTCTATGTTGTGAGATATTCATGGAGTAAGACACTTCTACGTTTGAAACTCTCCGCTTCAGAAAGAAGGGCATTATGAAACACTCCATGCCCTCTCCCCTTAATTTACATATCAGTCCAGGGAGATGTGGTCCCGAGCCTCAGGGATGCTCAGGAAGGAGAGCTGCATGTCCCCTCTCTTTAATATACATAGGAGCCCAGGGGATGAAGTCCCTGAGCCTTTAAGAAGGCTCAGGGAGGGAGCAGAGTGCCCCCTCCCCTTACTTTGCATATTGTCCCCAGGGCAAAGGGTCCCTGGGGCCTCAGGGAGGCTCGGGGAAGGAGGCTGTGCACCCCAATCATCTTAATTTACACTCAGGGAGGTTATATATATATATACACCAAATGCTCACTTCCTGGTAAAAAGTAGGCGGGACACAGCTCCGGGTTTCAGGTGGATTTATTGAGCAAATACGAGCGCGGCTGCTCTCGCAAGTCCGTGAAACGCTGTGGCAGACGCGTTTCTAGCCGGAACGGCTTTCATCAGTGCCGGTTTCACAGGTAAGATGATTCACCTGGGGTCTCACTCTGATAGTCTCTCGGCCCCTCCTCCTCTTTAGAGGTAAATACCTCCTCGCGCAGCATCTCCCAGCAAACTGCATGATGGGTCGTGTAGTCGTGTAGTCCATCGTAGGAATCCATACAGTGATGAATTACATCCACAAACACCCAGTGGTGTCCCAAAGTTTGGGGATGGGCCACACTCTGCCGCAATTTCCAAGGGATACTATAGTCCGGCTCATACCACCTGTGGTCCCCTTATCAGGCAGTACATTACCGCCTCCTCTCTCCCCATGCAGACGCTTACTGCACCATGGCAATGACTCCGCTCGGGGGGGCTCCGCGTTGCATTTTATGTGCCAAACCAAGTTTGCTGACCCACGCGGTGCTCCAGATCGAGCGGGCGTTATCCCTGCCGGTGTCAGCAATACCGGCCCAAAATATACACCAAATGCTCACTTCCTGGTAAAAAGTAGGCGGGACACAGCTCCGGGTTTCAGGTGGATTTATTGAGAAAATACGAGCGCGGCTGCTCTCACAAGTCTACAGTACATATATATCCAAACATAATCAGGTGCTCTGTCGCGCTCCGGTTTTATTTGGAATAAGCAAACACAAAAAACTTTCCCTGGTGAAGGAGACTTGTGGATTTTTTGGGGAGTGCGACAGAGCACCTGATCATGTTTGGATGTTTTTTGGCATCACACGCCGAACCTCAGGTCGCCGAATCAAGTGACCGGGGCATTGTGTGAATATAGCGAAAGAATCTGGACAGACCATCAGCATTGGCGTGTTCTGTTCCAGGGCGGTGTTCCAGCGTAAAATCCATTCCCTGTAGGGAGATGGACCCCCCTCAACAGTTTTGGGTTCTTACCCCTCATTTGCTTCAACCATCTAAGGGGCCTGTGGTCTGTCTGAACCCGGACGTGAGTCCCAAAGAAGTAGGGCCTTAGCTTCTTCAGTGCCCAGAGCACAGCAAAAGCTTCTCGCTCAATTGCACTCCATCTCTGTTTCCTGGAAAGTAGCCTCCTACTAATTAAAGCTACAGGTTGGTCCAAGCCCTCGTTGCTCGATTGTGAGAGAACTGCACCTACACCATGCTCTGTAGCATCTGTCTGCACAACAAATTCTGGGGAGAAATTGGGTGCCTTGAGCACGGGCACCGTGCACATGGCAGAGTTCAGGGCATCAAAATCCGTCTGGCAGGCAACTGTCCAGATCACTTTCCTTGGCTGCTTCCTTGAAGTCAGCTCTGTCAAGGGGGCAACAATGGTGCCATGCCCCTTGACAAACCGTCTGTAGTAGCCGATGAGACCTAAGAAGGCTCTCAACTCTCTCTGTGTCTTGGGGGGCTTCCAAGCCAGAATGGTGTCAATCTTAGGTTGTATGGGTGCCACTTGAACGCTTCCTACCTGGTGCCCTAAGTACACCACAGACCCCTGCTCTAGCTGGCACTTACTGGCCTTGATAGTGAGGCCTTGCTTCCGCAAAGCCTTCAACACTTCACATAGGAGTTGCAAGTGTTCCTCCTAGCTGGAGCTTAACACTGCAATGTCATCCAGGTAGACGGTGCTGAATTTCTCCACCCAGACCTGTTTGACCAGTCTCTGGAACGTGGCTGGGGCGTTCTTCAACCCAAAGGGCATGACACAGAACTGGTAGTGCCCCTCTGATGTTGAGAACGCAGAACTCTCTTTAGCCCCATCAGTCAAGGCAGTCTGCCAGTACCCAGATTTTAGATCTAACGTGCTGAGGTCCCGGGCAGCTCCCAACCGACCAATGAGCTCATCAGCTCTGGGACTGGGGTGTGCGTCAGTCCTGGTGATGGCATTGAGCCCATGGTAGTCCACACAGAACCAAAGTTCAGGAGTGGCACTGGGTGCAGCAGCTTTTGGAACCAAGACCACTTGGCTAGCCCATGGGCTGCTGGGGGGCTCTATCAGCCCTAATGCCAGCATCTTGGAAACGTCTTCCTTGAAACTAGCCTTGACCCTGTCAGTCAACCTGTAGATTTTGTGCTTCACAAACAAATTGTCCCCAGTGTCCACATCATGGACACACCAATTGGTGATTCCTGGGGTCAGGGAGAACAGGGAGGTGAAATGTCCCATCACCTGGCGGCGCCCCTCTGCTGCTCTAGGGGGAGGGTAGGAGAGGTTCACACCATCCACCTACCCATCATGCTCTTGGGCCGACAGGAGGTCAGGAAGAGGCTCACTCTCCTCTTCTATTGCATCATCTGTAGCCAGGAATATAGTTACTTCAGACCTCTCAAAGTGAGGTTTGAGGTGGTTCACGTGCAGGACCCTCAAAGGGTACCTAGGAGTCTGCAAGTTCACAAAGTAGGTTACTTCACTCTTGCGCTCCACCACCTCAAATGGTCCAGTCTACTTGTCTTGGAGCCCACAAAGCTCCACTGGTGCCATCACCCACACTTTTTGGCCAGGCTGAAACTCTACCAGAGTGGCATTCTGGTCGTACCAATGTTTCATCTCCTCCTGGCTGGCTTCTAGGTTCACCTGGGCAAGTTTCCTGAAGCGCTGAGTCTGGTTTCTGAAGGCCAGCACGTAGCTAAATACATCCTGGGAAGTTTTACCAGGAGTTTTCTCCCAGCCATCCTTCACCAGTCTAAGAGGTCCTCTCACAGGGTGTCCATACAGCAACTCAAAGGGACTGAACCCGAAGAATTTCTGCGGTACCTCCCTGTAGGCAAACAACAGGCATGGTAAGAAGATGCCCCACTTACGTCTCATGGGTTCTGTGAGACCCTTTATCATGCCTTTCAGGGTTCGGTTGAATCTCTCAACCAATCCAGTTCCTTGGGGATGGTAAGGAGTGGTGAATTAGTACATTACACCACACTCCTCCCACAAAGACGTCATATGCCTAGATATGAAGTTAGTACCCCGGTCAGATACCACCACTCTGGGGAACCCCACATAAGAAAAGATCTCCATCAATGCACGGCTCACCACAGGGGTCATGGTTGTCCTGAGAGGGACAACTTCCAGATACTGGGTGGCATGGTCCACCAAGACCAAGATTACTTGTTGCCTAAGGCAGTCTTGGGTTCCAGTGGCCCCACAATATCAATGCCTACCCACTCGAAAGGGCTGCTCACGACATACCACAGGGAAAAGCTGGAGGGGAGCCTTACACCTCCCCCCACTCTTGCCGCTTGCCTGGCAAGACCTACAGTGAGTATCAGTGTGCCTTTGCATCTGGGGCCAAAAGAAGTGGGTGACACACCTGTGAAAGGTCTTGTTACACCCCAAATGTCCTGCCAAATGCACCTCATGAATCTGTCCCAGTAGGAAGGTCCTGAAGCAGTGGGGTACTGCCAGTGCATGGGCTGACCCGAGCTCAGCAACCTTAGTCTCACAATATAGGAGACCATTCTCCCAATAAATTCAATGTGATCCAGTCTGATCACCTACTCTGTGGTCTGCAGCCTGTTGCATACCATCAAGAGTAGGGCCCTCCATCTGTGCCTTGCAGGACTCCTCCTTGGTGGGACCCCATTCGTGCTGCCAATTGGTCAGCTCAGGTAGGTCTCCCAGTTTGGACACTTGCTCCCCTGTAGGTTCCATGATATCTCCCTCAAGGTCTGCCTCCTCCTGGACCTTGGGAACTTCTGGGGTGGGTTTCCAGCACCCCCTGCCCCTCCTCTTTCTGGCAGGCACCTGGGCCACTTTTTCAGGCTCCAGGTTCTCTTGATTACTCCTACAGGCTGCCATTGACTGAGAGGTCACACATGCCCACTCAGGCAGTTCCAGCATCCCCAAATGAGCCCGGCACTCCACCTCCTTCCAAGGGAAACTCTCCAGGTCATTGCCAAGCAGCCATTCAACAGGCATGGATAAACTCACAACGACCTTCAAGGGACCTGAGACCCCCCTCAAAGAAAACCTGCGCAGTAACTACAGGGTGAAGTACATTGGGGATTGCCTGCTCTTCAGACATCCATTGGCACCTCACAGATGTCACACTGGCCCCAGTGTCTCTCAGAGCTTCCACCCTCCGCCCATTGATGGTCATCCACTGCAGGTACTTTTTAGTGTAATCCAGTAGACAGGTTTCCTGGACCATCTATCTATCTCCTAGCGAGATAAGGGTCATCACAGCTGGCTCCCCCATCACTAGAAACCAACTCCTCCCCCAGGGCTACACTAACTAAGCTCAGTGATGGTCCACCAGTGGGTGCTGGTGTGGCCTTGGGACACCTGGGATCCCCTTGCATGTGACCCTCCTGATCACATACAAAACAGGTGTGAGAACTCTTATCGCCTAGCTTACCTCTAGGGGCCCATGGCTTCTTGACACTAGGGGGCTGGGAATCTTTACCCTGGGAACTATTTTGGGGCCCTTTAGATAACTCCCTTTGGTTTCCCTTGTCCCCCCCACTCTTCTGCTTGGGACCTTGCCCACCCTTGGCTGGGTTTACCACATACCCCTTGTGGACCCTGGTACTCGACCAGCGGTCCACCTCCTGAGCAAGCTTCCTGGGGTCAGTCAGCTTACTATTCATCAGATGCTGGCGCAGCTCTGGAACACAAAGACTAGACAGGTGCTCCCATCTAATTAAATCATACAGCCTCTTGTAGTCAGTTACCTTGCTGCCCTTTATCCAACCATCCAGTGCTCTGCAAAACAAGTTCACACATTCCACCCAAGTGTTAGACTCAAGCTTTTTAAAAGATCTGAATTTCTCACTGGCCTGCTCAGGTGTGAGCCCATACCTGAGGCATAAAGCCTCCTTCATAAGGGGATAGGTGAGCGTACCCACCTCCTCCAAAGGTGTCAGGGTGTTCCTCTCTTTGGCCTCAAAATGTTTCCACAGGCCCGCCCCCCCCCCCAATGTTTCTCAGGGACCTCATTCATGCAGAGTGCTGCCTCATAGGATGCAAACCAAGCATAAACATCCTCCCCCTTCTGGAAGTTCTGCACTAGATCTTTAGGAATGCAGGCCTTTTCCCCAGACTGTACTGGCTGTACGCTGCCACCATTTGAACTGGACTCTGCCTGCTTGGCCTTAATGTCCAGTTCCCCATGGTCAACTCATGGGACCAAAGCAATTTCTTTTCTTCCAAGGCACGAGCTGTCTCATTCTCAATTTCTAGTTTCTTCATCTGGACTTTCAAAACCTCTAACTCATGGTTCCTAACCCTCTGCCTTTCCTCCATCTCTTCTGGAGACAAATTTCTGGAAGACACACTGCTGTCTGCCACAGGGGCGCTCTTCCTACAAGCAAATCCTGGGACACAAAGCCCCCTTCTGTCAAATCCATATCCACAACTGCATCTCCTGTCCACCCACATTCTCTAGCCTCTCGTCAGGCACTCAACGCCTTCTGCAGCTCCTCTTTCCTAGAGGCGCTGCTCATGGGGCATCCAAAGCTTTTGCAAAATTGTCTGAGTTGATCCACTTTGTATGTAAGCAATGTTCCAATATCAAACTGCAATTTTACAACATCACTTGCTGGTTTACCATTTAGAGGCATAGTGCATGGATACTTCAGCGGTCAATCAAAAATAGAACCAAAAAGACAGTATGTTTTGCGTAGTGGTCTGCACTACACTAATGATGTACATCAATCACTGTGGGTCAAGTATATATACAAGTTTAATCCTGAACGCTGACCACCAATGTTAGAAATGGGGGTCTCTAATTGGCAGAGGTATGCACCTTTGCCAAGTAGGGACCCTTGCTCCTAGTCAGGTTAGGGGAATTACACACTTAAGATAACCCCTGCTCACCCCCTTGGTAGCGTGGCACGAGCAGACAGGCTTATCCCAAAGGTAATGTGTAAAGTATTTGTCCTCAAAACACACACTAACACAGTGTAAAGACCACAAATGGACACCACACCAGTTTAGAAAAAGAAAGTATCTTTATCTAAAGAATACAAGACCAAAACGACAAAAATCCAACATACATGTATCAAATTATGACTTTAGAACAGTTATTTCAAAAGTAGAACTTGTAGAAACAAAATTGCTTCAACTGGGGCTATTACGACTGCTAGGTGCTCGGCATCAGGCACCGAGTCACATGGACCCCCAAACAACAGTACCTTGGAAAACAAAGTCTATGGATGATGCACAGAGTGGAAGTGAGGTGTGGGTGCCGAGGTCTAGGCCGGTTCCCTGGTTGCCACGGGGGAGGTGAGGTGTTGTGTCCATGAGGAGGCGGTGCATCAAGTCCAGGACAGGGTAGTTTAGAGGGCGTCAGCGGTGAGATGTCCTTTCTGGTGAGGCGATGCGAAGTGGAAGAGTTTGGGAAGTCACCCTCGTTGGTTATTGGCTCTGTGATAATGGGATGCTGGCGTTGACGGTGACGGTGTCGCTGCGAGCACTGGCATCAGGAAGGCCGATCACTGCAGGCATCGGCAGGCGTCGAAGGGCGTTGGAGCTGCGGGGAAGGCCGGGCGGTGAGGTGTGCACTTCACGTGCAGTGCTCTCGGCCTCGGTGCAGGTCACTGGCGGCAGCTCTGACAGCGTCAGAGTTGTTTTTCTTGGATTTGGCAGCACCAACCACACAATTCTCAGGGCCCAGGAACTGGAATTGGCACCCTTTTGAGTGCAGGAGTTCACACAGGAGTCCAGGGGCTGGTCAGGGGGCGTGCAGCTGAAGCCTTTGTGTCCCTGAGACTTCAGAATAGGAGGCCAGCACACACAGGCCTTTTGAGATTCTTCTTCAAGCAGGTTCACAGCAAAGTTCCAGTCTTTGTTCTCTCCTTGGCAGAAGCAGCAACTGCAGGCCAACACAGCAAAGCATGCACAGCAAAGGGGCAGTACTCCTCCTTACAGCTCTCCAGCTCTTCTTCTTGGCAGAGGCTCCTCTTGAGTCCTGAAGTGATCTAATTCTCTGGGGTTTATGGTCCAGTACTTATACCCTATTTTCACTTTGGTCTCTTTGTGGCAAGGATCTCTGAGCCCAGTCCATGCCAGTTCTGTCTGCCTCTGCTGTTTTGTGTACTGACTGTCTGGTTTTGGGGTGACTCATTGCTGAGCTAAATAGACCTTGGCTGCATTTAGAGTGGTGGGAGGAGTTTCACTTGCACCTGAATAGGCTGTGTCTCCTTTGCACAATGCTGTCTCCACCTCCTGTGGTCCTGCTGCACCCGAGAGGACAGAACTGGCTTGAACTGGGCTCAGAGACCCTTGCCACAAAGAGAACAAAGAGAAAATGTGGTATAAGTATTGGACCTTAAACCCCAGAGATTAGATCACTGCAGTGGCAGGTGTGAGTCACATTTGAAAAAGCTACTTAGGTGGGTGGCACAATCAGTGCTGCAGGCCCACTAGTAGCATTTGATTTACAGGCCCTGGGCACACACAGTGCACTGTACTAGGGACTTACCTAGTAAATCAGATATACCAATCATGGATAATCAATCATAATAAACATTTCCCTAGGGAGCACTTGCACTTTGACACTGATCAGCAGTGGCAAAGTGCCCAAAGCATCTAAGCCAGCAAAAACGAAATCTAGCATACCATCAAAAGTACAGGAGATAGAGGCAAAAACGTCAGGGGAGACCACGCCAAGGATGCCAAGTCTAACAGACATACTGCAGATAAATAATGTTCCAGAAGTGCACACACTAGGAGGTCCCCAGTGCTAATGCACAGTTAGCAAGAGCATCCCAGCTGATCCAACAAGTTGGCTCAGATTGACCAATGTATTACATTGGTGCAAGCTGTTATTGACTGCCCAATGTTTTTCTTGTGCTGCAAAGTGCACATTTTACAGCTGATAAATCACAGTGCCTGGCTTTACACTGCTTTGTGTCAACCCAACAAAACTCACAACTCCCAGCCTACAAATATCACTACAGAACACCATTCCAATGATACTTTTATTTAGTCTTTCTTGAACAGAACCTTGTCAGCAGATACCCAGACCCCCTCATGCCATACAGTTGACAAAGTGTAAACTCAGTTACACCTCTCACACCACACCAACATGCGTCAGAGAATCACTTTGCTAAAGCTAGCGTAATCATGCCATGTCCACACATTCCCTGCATCACACCATTGCTATTTAGCTGACAAATTATGTTGCCTGAAAACCAATGTGTGTAGCTGAGCGATGGACAACCGACCATCCAACTTAATGAACAATATGAATTCCTTTGGCGCAGCAATCCATACATACTGCACACTACAATGATATTTAGCGGGACTACACTCATTTTACTTTCACATGAACTGACATGAGCCATTACCATACTTGGCGCCTCATTTATGGATTTTTTGCCGTAGGGCAGCGCGCAGGCCTTGCTGCTGTGCTTCCCTATGGCAAAAGAAAAGGGCAGGAATGCACTGTATCTATTACATACGGTGTATTCTGTCCTTTTCCCCTGCGCCGGTGCACAATAGGCTGCCATGCGCCAACGCAGGCACCTTTGCAACATGGTGCAAGGGTGCCTGCGTTGCAGGGATTATTCTTTTTGTGCAGGAAGGGAAACCTTCCTACACAAAAACAATCAAAAGAGGCTTTTTCCTCCCTCTACTGCAGCACACATAGAGAGAGGAAAAACTAGGAGAAATAAAGATATTTCTCCTCATTGTGCCTCCCTTACCCCTCCCCTGGGGAGGCATACGTTTTTGGCGCTGCCTCAGACGTATGATTTCTTGTAAATCTAGAGCAGTGTCAAAAAGCTATGGATGTTGCTTGGAACGCCCCCAGCAACACCTGTGGAACGCCCCTTTCAAGCAGTTTTCTGCATAAAAGGGGCACATATTTATAAGGCCATGAAAAGCCACGCAATGTGGCTTTACATGGCCTTATAAATATGCCAGTGGCACATTGCGCCACCGAAACGTCAAAAAAGGCTTTTAACAAATCTGTACGAACCATACACTATCAAACACATCAAGCAATTGTACACACCTGATGGGTGGAGATCTCACAATCATACTAAATGACGTCCAACTTTAGAAAGTTCTATAATCGTGGTTGAAGGATCTATGCAAATGCCGACAACATAACAAGGCATATTACAAAGTTTAAGTAACACTTTATGCAGCATTTTCGTAATTAACTTTCCGAAATCTCATTGGGAGTTCACATAGAATTGATGGTGAATAAATAATAAAGGAGGAAAAGACCGTTGCACAGATAGAACAACAAACGTTGATTTTTGCCAATCTTGGTAACAATCCCTGAATTTAGAAATAATGTAAGTCATGCAAACACTATATTCAAGTGTCAGGATCTCGGCAGTTCACACATTTGTGTCAGTTTCAACATGTGCTTCTTGGTCTCCCATCCTGCTGAGCTTTACAACTGCTTTGTGCCATGTACATTTGATCCCTATGTAAAAGCTTCTACGAGGTGAAGTTCTGTTGAATGTACATGTTAAAACCAGCCTGGAACATGTTATGGACTGGGAACAAGTCCCACAGGAGCAATATGGAAATATATCCGAGGCAGTTGCAGGCAGTAATCCGTCCCCATGATGACTGGGGCTTCGCAGTAAAAGTGCATGGAATGGGTTCTGTGCTGAAAATAATTATGTAATTTGAATTTATGGTGTTATAGCTAGCAAAAGACAGCAGGTGCTAACGCCCCACCTTTGTTTCTGACAGAGTGGAATATAATCAAATGTAATCCAGATTTTATGACACATTTGGAGTATATATGTGATACACTCGAGAGAAATAAATTAGACCTGCTACCAAAAGCTAGACCGGCTGAACTTGCCAATAGCTGCAGCAATGATCATTTTTATATTCCAACGCATGATTGAGAAAACACATTACAGGCGGTTTTCAAATCCCAGGGGTTCTCAACCTGCAAGCGCAGTGGAATTAGACTACAATTGTTTTTACCAAAGGCTTCTGATCCTTCAAGTCCATATTGCTCTATCTCAACGTGCATTTTGGAATTCCTATTTTTTTACTTATAATTGTTCATCATTCTACAATATTAAAAACAAATATACATTGCTTACACGTCTGACTGATTGTGGCATGCCCACACTGTCTAAAATATGACCAATTTCAATTACTTAGTGCAATTTACGTAATGTAGCAAATTTCACATTACTCTTATTATGCGAAATTTCCGAAATTATGCCAGTCACGTGATTATGCCACATTTGCAGCAAAGTTATAGTTTAGGAGTAATGAAAATGACCAGGACGTGAGTGGCTGTCATTCACGGTACATGTGGGGGCTTCTTTATGAGAGTCCTGCGTCATTTTTGCACCACATAAATTGATATATGTGTGACACAAGGCTCTTATAAAGATTTATGAAGCCACGCAAAGCCACCCTGCGTGGCTTTGAGTGGCCTCAGATATCATGAGTAAAGCGACGCAGCACAAATCACTGAGTCGCCTTACTATGCGCCCAGGAGGCATTTCATGGGCATTGTGGTGGATTTTCCCAAGCAACACCCATGAAATTTGACGCTGCCCCAGATTTACAAAGTGATGTAAACCCGAGGAAGGTTCAAATTCGTACTCCTCCCGAGGTGAGAATAACAAGGAGAAATATGTTAATTTCTCCTCACTTTTTCCTTTCTGGAGGCCCACATAGAAAGAGGAAAACACCTTGTAGGATTGTTTTTGTGCAGGAAGGTGCCCCTTCCTGCACAAAAACAATCTTGCCTGCAAAGGGAGGCACCTTTTCACCATAGTGCAAGCGTGCCTACAATGGTGCTAGGCTGCCAAAACAGCACCAGCGCAGGCAGAAAGGACAGGAATTCACCTTATGTTTAAATACAGTGCATTCCTGCCTTTTCACTTCGGCATAGGGCAAAGCAGCAAGGTGCCTTGCTGCGCTGTCCTACGCCAAAATGCCATAAATGAGGCCTGTGGCTTTTTAGTCTATTTATTGTGTGCAAAATGAGCCCACATGTCCAAAAACAAATGCAATGACGATTTAACACTAAAATACAACATTAAATGTCGGATTTGTATTCTGTGTAAATATGCATAGTTTCAAATTTTGTCATAATATTTTGCTTAATTACATTGTATCAAATTTTTGGGATCTTACCACACCTTTAAGAAAATGTACAGTGGAACCATTGTGTCAGAGAGACTGTTAAATCTGAAATAAAGGGACACATAAAAGTCTTTCACTCACCCACTCGCAACACCAGAAAGGCATCTGTTTACAACCCTCCCCGCCAAAAAACAAAATTGAACCTATGTGATTTAGGAAGTAGAGGCACATTCAATATAGTTTTAGTTCAGTTCATGTTTTAACATGGTGTCGTTCAAAGTTTACAATGGGATATGCATGTATGCAGATGAAAAATACACCCGCACTAATCGTGAATCTGCTGTTGAGCAGGGAGATCAAAACATTAACTCACTTGGCTAATAGTACCAGGCAGTAACAAAGCCAACAGGTTTGGCTTTTGTTCAGAACATACACTTAGACGCAGGTAACACTGAGCAACGTATACACACAAATACATACAAGCATGGCTCAAATAAATGTACTCATTTTGCAAGGACAGATGTGTCCAATTGATTGAGCCAATTGTCTGCTCCATGCTATTTTTCCTTTCTCCCTCATGTCCTCTTGCATTTTTTTCCAATTCATCTCTGTTTAAGGGCCTCCGTGTCTCAAGAGTCCCGAGCAAAATTCAGAACTTGTACTTCCTTGGAAACTCCCTAACGTAATCTAGGACAAGGTGGACCATGCATTTGTGTCCTAACGTCTTATTCGAAACCCCTTTAATGAAGTCCTACTTGATGGCCACCTTTCTACCGTTTTCTGGTGCTGTTGCTCCACACAGGGGTGTTGTATCCTGGCCACCCAGTTTATGTTAAGTTGAATAACTGATAGCACATGGGGCCAATCTTGATGTTTTTTCATTCGTTGAGAATATCTATGGACATTATCTCAAATGTCTTTCCTGTAATATTTGCAAGCATCAGAACATCTGTAGATGGAGGACTAATTGCAATTAACGTTTGGACACGTTAGAGAAACATGACATGATTGCAGACATTGTTTGCATGAAAGCAGAATGTGCCATGGAGGATGTTTGCTATCGACAGTGAAACAATTTACTCTGACCACCTCCACTTATTCGTTCTCCCTGTTGTCCCTATTGTTTCCTTGTGATAGGCCATGTCTCTCTAGATCTGAGAATGGGCCTGCCTGCCTGTCTGTTGTTATGAAGGTACTTGCTCTTCAATGCATTCAGGGAAGTAAGCCTACTCTACACAGCGATTTCACTGAAGAGGGTAATTATGTCCTAACCTGACTGGTTTGGTTTTTGATTTTTGACAATGCACTTAAGCTGATTGTCTGTGGGGTACTGCCCGGCTGCTAAGGATGATGAATATTAGCCAGAGCACTAATTCAGCAATTGTAGGATCTCCATCTACTGAGATCTCTGTAAGCCCTGCTGTGGAGCTCGCTTTGTTCTGCCTGTTTCCTGAAGTATAAAAGTAAGTCTGAAGCCCTGCTGAGGCTCCACTGGCCTGATCTGCTACTGCCACTGACCATTTCTGTTTCCAAGCCCCTGGCCAGTTGAGAACATCCAGAGATGTTGACATATAGTGCCAAGAAACCTCTTGGGCTCATCACTATAGACCACAGGACGGCTGCCTTAGAGCCATCTACTAGTGCAGGTATGTTAAGTGGTGACTCTGCCTGGCAAGCCATTTCCCATCCTATGCTCTTGCTATGCGTGTTCACTTTTGAGGGCAGCCCTCCCACACACTGCCTCTATCCACTAGATACTAGTTTTTGCTAGAATTTCAGATGTTGTGAATTCACTGGCCCTGATGGACAATGGGTTGCGGCTCAAGAGCCAAGGATTATGAATATGACTCGGAGGCCTGTTCCAGTTTATTGAAATTCTTTGACACAGGCCTGCGTACACCTGGATGTGGTGTTTTCTTAAAGATTATTTCTGCTCACTCACTCAAGGCGACTAAGCCAGTGGCCTGAAAGAAGTTCAGGTATCAGAATCTTGTCCTTCTTGTGCTACTGACCTTAAAGCCCTGCTAAGCTGTGAAGACAAGAGCCATCGCCACATATCACTTGTAAGCATTCATTGCCCCTCAACAGAGATTGGATAGGGCTGCCCAAAATAGATCCAGTCATAAGTGTCGGTGAGCTCCTTCATAACTCCAGGTAAGTAGACCTCCTCTCGGTGCCAATGTTTGCTTGTTGCTTTTTGTCCCCCTTTATGAGATACCCACCACTTGTCCAATCACATACCCCCATGCCTCTACGGGGCAAGCTGTGACTGTAAATACTTTATCAGACAAAGGGGCACCTGGATACTGGAAACAGTGTCTCAGAGACACACCTGTCAGTCCCATGTCTTGTAATGAAGAATTTCAGTACCTGGTTGGTGTGAAAACTCACTGGATCCTGATAGGTCAAATATGCCCTGTGTTGACCTAATGTGCTGCTGTGTTACTGTTGGCAGACATGCTGTTTGCTTCATGTTTCATTGATGAGTTGTTAGGGCCCTCACTTTGCAAGATAGCTGTTTCACAAGCTACCAACAAACCCTAAACTGAGAGAATCGCATATTTCCTAGTGCCATTGATTATAAATGCTGATACACTTTATTCCACTTTGTTATTATGCTTGGTCTCCTCCCCACAGATTTGAGCATTTGTAATCAATGTTAACAGGGACTAATTGCCATAGGATTCTACTCTCCTTTGACCAGTTTAATGAGTATCTCACATACAGGAACCGCTAGCTCCTTGATGGCTATTCAATAAATATTTGATCAACATTTCCTACCTAACGACAATGGGCCATGGTAGCACTGAAATGTATCCAGCATGGTGGTAAAAGGGTGTGTAGCTCTGCCCAGATTGACCTGAATGGGTGTGAAATTGCTAGCCTCACTTTCTGTTGGCCAAGTTAGCAATCCAATCTAGTATATCTTTGAGTCCTAGTCATTGTAATTCCAAGGTCCAGAAAGTGTCTGTCATCTGGAAGTGTGCAGCAATTGTGCCTTCAATGATGACTTGGGACTACTGCTCTGGGTTGTTGACACAAAGTGATGATGATAACATAACTATCTTTGTGGACTGGTAGCAGTGAGCAGACTTTTTTCTGATTCACATGGAAGGGTGTGCACACAGGCACCAATTGTTTAAAGTTTTGATTGGAATCTAACACTCAGACTCTTGTTCTAACATGCTGGGTACATGTCGAGTGCATGTGTGTGAGGTATGAATGTCGATGTGATTCTGTGTTGTGGTGAAAATATGGTTGCTGAGTCCAACAGGATCCATTTTGGATTGGCCTTTGTTTGATATGGCACCAGATGAGATGGGATACAGCTTCTCCAGATAGTGTAAGTGCATTGCATGCATTCTTGGAGCCTAAGGGAGGATGAAGTCCTTCTAGCAGGGGTTTGCTGATTACTCCAACTTAAGTGTTGGCATTTGGTGGATGATATTGCAGCAAGCCGTTTATGCTATTTCATGGAGGCTGATGATAGCCAGATTCAAAGGTTTTATTTTACATTGTGCTAATTTTGTGTGAAATGCCTGCTTAGAGTCAGCATATTCATTATCTGCTGTAAGATCCACAATCTTGCACAAAGCTTTTGTCTGTATTGCAGCCACAAAATGGAATTTGAAAAGGAACCACCCCATACCAGTTCTTCGACTGTAGACTGTGGCTCAACATTCCCTGTCTGGAAAACCAGTATAAAGATAGGACCAAAACCACCCCACTTTGTTCCAGTTCCAAAGTTTTCCTAGTCAAAGGAAAGGAGTGCTCTGCATTGTACTCAAACTCCTGCCATGATCAAACATTGGTGTCAATCTGACAGACATTCTTTTAAATGTGAGGGAACAACATCTGAAGTCTGCACGTCTGGACACTTGCTGGACAGCTGAGTGCCTGACTACGGCCTGGAAGCCTGACTGCCTGGTTGGAGAGGGATACGTACTGCTTGGCCTTCAAGATGGAGAGACTGTTTAGGAAGAGAAGTGCCCACCAGTGCTCCTAGTATGTGGATCACCCGGAAGAGCAGACTTGTAATCAGGAATGTGAGTGGTGTGGACCCGAGCTGTGAGTTGTCACCCCGCCTCTCTGCATGGGTCTTGTGGTGAACTGCTTGAAGGGACAATAACACCCTGAATGGCAGTGTTCCACCTGGTGTGCCCACAGCAACCAAAGGGACCTGTTCTGCTGCCTCAACATGCTGTGGATGAGGACATGTATTATAAGAGACAGCGGTCCCTCCAAAGAGCTTAAGGGCAATGGTTCACAGAACCACAATAAGACCTGTGTAAAAAATCTCCAAATGGAGAGACAATGTATTTATTAAATGCACAATCAAAAGACACTCAGCAAAATATATACAAAATTCCGTGAGTAGAAGGTTGGAAGTCAACAGATTTCCAAACCTCAGGCATTTATACACATAGTGACTTCATCAGTGAATGCATATTAAGAATAGTCACAATACAAAAGACATCTTGTGCTCCACATAAATCCACATGAGCCAGTTTGGAGTCAAGATGTGCTAGTCGATGACGTTTTGATCCCAACTAAAATTGGGGGATCATCATCAGGACGCATGTGTATATGCCTGAGAAGCAGCCTGTAAAAGGCAAAGGTTAGAAGAGGGGGGGAGGAGGGAGCACATGAGGGAGGTGGGGAGGGAAGGGGTAAACAAAAAAGTGGGGGAAAGAGAGGAAAAGAAAGAAAAAGAGATTAGAAAAGTATCAAATAAGACCACTGGAGTAATATACCAGAGTGTGGTGCATAACACTCGAACAGTAAGTGAGACGGGAAGCCGCGAGCCACTGGGTAACAGGAAGTTCAGACCAGCACTGCGTGAAGACATCAACACTGCAGGAGAGGAGCCCCCTGACAGCCTGCTGGCTGCAAGTGCTGGAGATACCCAACCATTTTCTAAGGCCTGCTGTACTGCTTCCTTCATTGGTGAGATCCGAGAGGCACAGCTGCCTAACCCTGTGCACGCTGACAAAGGCACCCCCTGTGTGACTGAAAAGAGCAACTGCAGTGCTGACCAATGTTCTCACAGACAGATCAACACAAAGCCATGTTAAGAGATTCTGTCTTACATAAAACAAATATAGGTTCAGGTAGAAGGAGTACCGATTGCCAGTGCGAACACTTTTGCAACATACAAACAGAGCTGGCCTACGGGTCGCTGATTGAAAAAGCCAATTAGTGAATTTACTCCTATGACCATTCTCAGCCATGAGTTTTCTTCTGCTGATAAATTACTGTGGTAGTGCAGGAACTACAGCCACTGTCTTAGAATGCTGTAGCAGGGTGGGAACTGTAGCAATTGTGCTAGGGCACTGTGGTTGATGTGTGAACTATAGGAATTGTTTAGAGCCCTTTAATATGTTGTAAAACCCTGCTGCAGAACCCCAAATATTATGTGTAGTATTTCATTTTCTTGTACTGTTAAAGTACTTGTCTCTTTACTAAGAGAAGCACTAGTCTGGAGTGAAGTGTGAGAAGGATACTCTTGGCCCCATTGCAGATTTATAACAATATGGACCCATAATACCAGAGGCATATTACCCCAACACCCACAGTAGTGGTCCAAAAGCCCCTTCCTGCATAGTGGCCACTGAATGAGGTCTGACAAGTTGGCATGATATTCTTTTGTGTTTAAAAGTGGGATCCAGAGCACCCACTCTGTTCCAGTTTCAAGTTCTTTAGAACCAAGGATGGTAGTGCTCTGCAAAGGACTGCTGTACATCCAGGGCTGGTGTCCAAGAGGTCATAGGACATAGTCTGAAAAACGGGCTCACAGCTGGAGTTGCTGTAGACAGCTGAACTGAAGTTCCTAGAAGCATGTCAGCATGTTGACAGAGGGAAGCAGTCTGCCTCCCTGACTCTGCAGGAGGAGGCACTGCCCAAGAGGAGTGAGGACCAGTGTATTACCAGTGGCTTTGGGACATCCCAGAATAGCAAACAATTGTGTCTGTGGCCTCCTCGGTCCCTCATTTTGATTCCTGACAGGAACCGTTGCACTGTGCTTCTTGTCAGCTCAGCTGGGGCTGCAACTGCATGATTGCATTCAGCCAAGACAAGAGCTACAATTGTGTGATTGCTGTATACCCGGACAAGGACTGCAATTGCATAATTGCCATAAGCCTTGAAGAGGACTAAAACTGCCAGCATGCTATATGCTCAGAGGTAGATTACAACAGCCTACTTCCGTAGTTCCAGATTAGAGCTGCAACTATGTGATTGCCAAAGACCCAGTCAGGGGCTGTAATTCTGTGATTGCCAAAGACCCAGTCAGGGGCTGTAATTCTGTGATTGCCAAAGGCACAAGTGGGGGATACACCTACCTTTGGTACAGTCAGGGCGTGGGCTCCAACACTGCGAACATCCGAACCATGTTCTGTAACTGTTCAGCTCTGGTGAGGCTGTATTGCTTAAATAGTTTAATAATGCCAAAAAGGACCCACATCTACACAGGCCCTACCATCCTGCCTTCTCTGATAGAGGCTGGTTGGGTGCACTGCTAAACACAGTCTGTGCCCAACTCTGACACCCCAGCATACTTGCACGTTCATCATGAACCCTGTTGGGTAAGCAGGGGGATCATACCTCAGGACAAGGTAGCAAGAGAGGACTCCTTAAATGTCACCAATCCTGAAAAGTGGTAAGACCAAAACAATCTGATTGCATCTGACTGTGGCATTTGTGAACTGTCAATGAGCCTCATTCATGCCACTCCTGAACTCATCAGAAGGGGAACCCAGACCTAGAAGGACCACTCGGGAGGTCGACAAGAGCGAGCAGTGTAGGTGTAGCGCCTACAGTATGATCACACTTGAGTACACTGACTTGTGTGATCTTTGAATTCTGTAGTATTTCGTGCAACTGTGTGATTAAAGTACTTTCTTTCTTGTTAAGACAAGGGCTGGCCTTTCAGATTATTGTTTCTGTTTTTTGATTATTGAGTGCTGAGTTTGAGAACCACTACATTACCTCACTAAGAAACCCATGACTGCTCGCCCTCCCAAACCTGAGAGTCAAGAGCAGAAGTGATGTACTTGGCATAGTTTGTAGAGCCATCGCAGGACAAGCCCATGGACATCAGTACCGAACAGCCTCAACCACCACGGTTGAAGTACAGTAGCTCTGCCTAGTAGATCCCTGAACAGTCTGTCAAGACTAAAAAAGGAATTCCAATTTTAAACAAGAGAGGATGGTAGGGAGGTCAGAAGTAATATAACTATTTTGTGGCAGATAAGTAAAAAGATGAAAAAATCTTGATGGCTCCAGGAAATTAGAGAAATGCAATGCATTTAATAGAAGGAAGTTTTCTACATGTCATACTTCCAGATGTGTAGCTTGTTTGCCTTGAGGCACCCCCTTGGTAGAGCGTCCTTGCTCAGGTGAACTTTTTGATAGCCAGTTGGACGGCAAAAATATAAAATGTTACATAAGAAATACCCCTTCCTTTAAATCAGGCATAGAAGAGACAAATCAAATCAACATTTTGAAGTATAAAACTGACCCCGTTTCTGATACACATTCAGACTGAGAGCCATTTACCTAAATTCTCCATAATACCTTTTACTTGAAGTGAGAACAATAATATGCATTAAGTTTGTATAGAAAGTATAATTAATCCAACACCAATGAGGCCTATGAGGCCAAATGAGTGGAGCATAGATAATTCTCTAAAGATGAGGGTGTGGGGCAAATGCCTTTTGAAAAGAAGATTCGGGAGATCAGCCCTCTCTCAACTGTCCCCAATATACAAATGCACAAATTTTCTATAGCAAGCACTCTTTCCTCAAATTCCATCTCGCCCTTAGCTCCTTGAGAATTCAAGCCCAATTATGCTTAAAAATGTGATATCACTTGGACTTTATTACCACAATGGGCCTTAGCCCCAGAAAATATATTAAGATTAAAATTCCTTTTTTTCACCTCCTTAGTTGTGGAACATATCCTTGCCACTTTATTATTTTTAAAACTGTCTTTCTAGTTCTTTTTTTATCTCAATTTCTAATCGTTAGAGTTTTAGTTCCTGTCCAAGTTCTAGACATAACATTCGATATTTCCGGAGGAAAAAACGAAGAGCCCCATAAGGGGGTATATCTACTACATTTAGGGATTTTCATAATTAAACTTACTCTAACCCATACCCTTCTAGCTGCTTTCACACACTTAAAGCGAACCTTTTTATAGTAACTGGGCTTGATTTGTCTTAAAAAAAGTCCTGTTGCTTCCCTCCCAATCGCCAGATGATACATCGATGGTAAGCCGTCCTCCCGTGTAGAGCTATCTGCCCCAAGCAAAGCACCCATTTGTTGCAGGCAAACTGCCCAATAGTAAAAGAGTAAATTTGGTGCAGCCCAGCCACCTCTCTCTCGCGGAAGGGTTAGCGATTTTAAAGCACGACAAGTTTTTTGATAACTCCATATAAAGTTTGAAAAAATAGAGTTCACTCTCTGGAATGCATTACCAGGTAGTTCTAAGGGGATGGATCGGAATAGGTATAAAATTCTGGGAAAAATCTTCATTTTTAAATCATTTACTCTCCCCACTATCGATAAGTGCAGTGTATCCAACCGTCGGAGCTCTGAGGTAACCTCGTCCAACACTAAATCAAGATTATTTGCCCATAGTATATCTAGGTCTGGACCTATCTTTACCCCTAGATATGTTGCTAATTCTGTTCGTCGCTGATCCCTTAAATTGCATTGTTCAGTGCTAATTATCCGGGTCTTTCCCTTGTTCAGGCAGTAGCCTGACCTGCTCCCAAATTTTTCCGCCATGCTCTCAAGTTCTACTAATGCCGTTATTGGGTTCGGTGTGACCACCGCGATATCGTCCGCGTAGGCGAGTACCTTTGTCTCATAGCCATTTGTTTTAAAAGGTTCAATCGCCGAATTGTGAATTATCTGATTGATGAATGGATCAAGATATATGGTGAAAAGAATAGGGGAGCACGGACATCCTTGTCTAGTGCCTCTTGCCACCACTATTGGGTCTGATGTCTTCCCCATCACCTGTAGTCTTGCATAAGGTTCATGATACATCGCCTGAATAGCAGTAATTATTTTGGGGCCAAATCCTCTCTCCACTAAGGCTCCCCGCAAATATTGCCATGTCACTCTGTCGAAGGCTTTCTCGGCGTCCAAGAGGATCACAGCCAGTCTATCTCCTCTAGTCTCTGCTATATCCAGCAGAGAAACCACCTGTCGTATATGGTCCGTAGTTCCTCTGCCGGGTACAAAGCCATGTTGCCATGGCGAAACCAGACTGGCTATGACCCTCTGAAGCCGAGTCGCTAAGATTTTAGAATACACCTTCGCATCTGAGTTTATCAGTGAAATGGGGCGGTACAAACCAGGCAGTGTACTTGGCTTCCCCTTTTTATGAAATATTATTATGTCAGTTTCCTGCCAAGATTTGGGAGGAAGTCCTCGTTATTGAACATCTAAAAACAGATCATGGAGTAATATAGCCAGATCGGCTTGGAGTATTTTATATACCTCTACTGGTATTTTGTCTGGGCCTACGGCCTTCCCGGAAGAGAGGGAGTTTAAGGCCGACACAGTTTCTTCCAGCGTGAACTCTTTTTCCAACTCGGAACATAAAGCGGGATCTAATCTGCTAAGCTGCGGGTGCTCCTCTATGGGATCTAGTTGATTATAGCTAGGATCCGCCTGATACAAGTTATTATAGAACTGTTCAAAACCCCCCATTATTTTATCAGAGTTTGTTTCCACCCCCCTCAGCATTTTTAATTTCCGTTATATTATTACGAGAGACCTTTTGTCTAGTCCTAAGGGCCAAAAACCTACCCGTCTTTTCGCCATACTCATATAGCTCTCTGCGATGTGCTTGATACGCCTGCGCAACTTGTATCTGGAAAAAGCTATTTAGCTCTGTTTTAGTAATAATTACCTGATCTTTAACCACAGTTAATCTATCTGTTTCTCCCAAATGTAGCAGCTTGATGTGCTCTGTCTCTAACTGAGCCAGCCGGGTCATACGGGAAGTAATTTGACTCCTCCTCAGCTTCCGTTGCTGGCCTACATAGCTTATTATTTCCCCCCTTAAACACCCTTTATATGTATCCCACACAATCGTACGAGAAGCACTATATCGATTAATTTCAAAAAATTCTCTAGACCAATTTTTAATATATTTAATAAAATCCTCGTCTACTAACAATTTCCTATCAAAAGACCATGATCGGAATTCCCTTTCTGAGCCTTGACCCGTTATTTCTAGTAAAAGTGGGTTGTGATCTGAAAAAATTTGAGGTATCTTTATCTCAACCACCCCTAAAATACTTGCTGAAACCAAAACATAATCTAGACGAACATACTTTTGATGGGGGCATGAAAAATATGTATACCCGGGATCCAATTTGTGCTTGGCTGCCCAGACATCTACCAGACCATGGCTGGATTTAAAGTTATTTATAGCCCGGTTAACCTGGGGTTTTCTCCCCTTATACTTCAACCCAGTCTCACTTAAGATCCCAAAATGGATATTAAAGGCTCCACATATTATATGGGGTGTTGGCCATGCAGCCAGCTCCATCTCTAACTCTTCCCAGATCTCGGGATCGTCCTGATTTGAAGCATATATTACCACAACTGTCATCCCTGTATTTAAAGTAACAATTGCCCATCGACCCCATTTATCCGTCAGAGTACGTTTGGTAATTGCCGCATGCCGTTTGATAAAGATCGCTACTCCCCTAATCATGGAGGTCTGTGTGGAGCAAACTACCAGGTCGTATCCTATTATCTGAAGGACACCCCTATTATTCCATGGGATATGGGTCTCCTGTAGACAAATAATTTCAGGATTAATAAAGCGCAAGATCTGGAATAACTTAGCTCTTTTTGTTCTGTCATTCAGGCCTGCCACATTAACTGAACAAATCCGTAATTTATCCATACCCTTCTCCTAAAGTGAGCCATCTGCTTAGCCTACCTTTCCATTTTTTATCCATTCTTTCCTTTCCTTCGTTTTCTTTATTGCTGAATCCCCTCATTTTGATGCACCAAAGCCGGCTTTTCTTCCCCTTACTCGCAGTCCCAGCCCACCCAACCTTCCCCCACCTCCCCTGACCCCCTCCGCTTCTCCCACCCTTCACCCCACCCTTGAAAGCTGCTAGACCAATGGTCTAGGTCGGATGGTACAGCTCTTAATATGATCCGTGAGTCCCCTCCCATTTTCTTTTCTCCCCATATTTTCCCCCTTAGTACATCCAAAACTGACCATACTTCCCTTATTAATATAACAAATATACACTCCTATGCTGTATAGCATCCACCACCCTACTGCCCACCGTCACCAATACCAGTAAATAATAAAAAACAAGCAAAATTTACCAACTTCAGCAATAGCTAAAGGAAAGAGAAAGGGAAGAGAAAGGAAATCCCTTATCAGTCTCATAGTCTCATAGTCAGTTTCAGAAGCCTATATAGATTCAACCTTCTTAGCCTTTCTTGTTTAGTTCATCCAAAAACTCTTTCGCTTTAATTTCTGACGTGAAGTAGCGAGCACTATCCCCAATTATAACTTTTAGTTTGCTGGGTTCAAGAGGTAAGCCTGGGCCCCCCTTTCCTGGAAAGAGTTTATCATCTGACGTAACCTCCAGCGCCTTTCGACCGTCACATGACAGAAGTCAGGTCTTGTGAAAAACTCAACATCATCCAGTCGGCATTTACGATGAGGTCTGGCTTTCCCGAAAATAATCTGACGAAGAAGATAATTGCCATAAAACACAAGGACTGCTCGAGGTCTGGTGTCTGCACCTGTTTGCTGTTTCATCACCAAAGGGACCCGGTGTGCTCGTTGGATTTCTTGGGACCAATTCCAACCTTCGACCTCGGGAAATGCCTTGGCTAGAAGATCAACCATATAGCGTTGGATATCCGTACCCTCTTTATTTTCAGGGATGCCCAAGAAACGCAGATTATTTCTTCGTTGTCGGTTTTCTTGCTCTTCGAGTTTCCACTGCACATCTATGAGTCTAGCTTCATGTGATATAGTTTGCAGCTGTGTTGATACCATTTCGGTCTCCATAATACCAGTTCTTGGTTCAAGATCAGTTAGACGATCCGAAATTTCACTGCATGTTTTGGCGATTTTGCGAACTGAGCCTTGGACTTTACGAATAGCGGCTTGAGAGCGCCTGCTATCTTGTCTAGCCTCCTCGCGGTGGGCCATGACTGATTGTAACATTGCGTCCAACGTTGCTGAGGGCACCAGTTCCGTATTAAAGGGAGACTTAGTTATATCTCCCACTAGCAAGCTAGAGGGTGAATAATCCCAGTTAAGATCTTGCTCCCCCTGCTTAGTTCGGACTAACTGTGCCGCTACTTTCTTTGCCCTTCGTAGAGTCGCAGCGGAATCTCTGCCACTAGTGTCATGGGTGCTTTCACTTTCCTCCTCTTCCTCTTCCTCTTCCTCGCTACCACTTGTCGAGGATGCTGATCCTACTCTTGATTCAGTGTCTTCCGATAATGAATAAAAATAATCCGTTGTTTCTAATTCTGTTTCTTTTCCCAGCTGGGTTTTTTTTGGTACGAGTTGTTTAGCCCGTGCATGTAATAAGCCGGCACCCATAGCACCAATGCGTTGTTTTTACTTTCCGCGCATAAAGTTTTCAGAATCCTTATCTTTATTGGATGTTAGCTTCACGTTTTGACTCGTCTGACTCTCTGTCTGAATTATCTGGGCTGTGCTATCATTGTGCTGGGTTGGCATGACCTCTATTTGCTGCGCAAAATCTCTTCCATCTTGCCCATCTTGCCCACTCTTATCATTAGCATTAGTATCTACCATATTTTCCTCTGCCTGATCACCCCAAGCCAGCGCAGTCTCCACATCCTCCGCTAGGTCAAAGTTTGCGGGGTTAGTAACATTTGGAACCTCGGAAATATCAAGTGTCTCGGGTGCAGTAGGCAGTATCAAAACATCACCCCCCATCTCTTCCGTTACCTGCCCAGATTCGGCCGCTAGAAAGTCTCCGGAGCCTTGTTGGGCTGTGTCACCTTCTGCCGCCCCTGTCATGACACTCTCCAACGTTTCAGCCGTTGCAACCGGCGTCTGTGTCTGCATCGGCTCCGGTT
The DNA here is from genome assembly GCA_963921515.1 of Calotriton arnoldi. NCBI lineage: Eukaryota > Metazoa > Chordata > Amphibia > Caudata > Salamandridae > Calotriton > Calotriton arnoldi. The sequence goes on along the minus strand of CAWUFW010004449.1, from coordinate 1,313,487 downwards.
GTTTCCCATAGCCCTTCGATCCGGCAAACATCTCCGCAATAGTCGCGCCGGCCGGGCGCTGCTGAGGCGTCATTTTCCCTGGAAGATCCTTCCGGGTCGGATTCTGACCCCGCCGTCCAAGCGCTCGAGTCACTCCTTCACCTCGATCCGTCATGCCCCCATTATCCGCTGACCGAGGGTTTCCAGGCGTTACAGCAGCGTTCCTCGAAATTGGGCTCTCCGCTATATGATTTTTAGCAGTTTTTGCCCGTGTTGCCGGCGGAGCCCCTTTCGGGTCATTTCTCTTCGTCCCCGCTTGCAGCCAGTATCACAAGCGTGGCTCAGCGATTGCCAGATCCGCCAACAGGTAAGGGCCACTTCTTGACGTAGGTCTTCTCCTTCTAAGATATAGGCACCATGCTTAACCTTATCTTCTGTGATTTTAAGCAGTAGGTTCAACATTGATAGAATCATTCTCGGAGCATTATCAATGGTAGTTAATGCATGCTCTTGGGGGGGGGCTCACAGGATCACACCATTGAGCTGTTACAGCAGCCTAGCCTGTCGCCATCTTGCTTCCCTCCGGAAATATCGGATGTTATGTCTAGAACTTGGGCACAGGCTGGTATACATCAGGTGGCAAGCTTAATCAATGATAATTTGGAAATACTATCATTCCCGGAATTAGCTCAAAAATTTGGAATTAATAGCAGATCGTATTTTAAATATATCCAAATAAGGGGATGGTTAAAAAATGTAGCTGTAAAACGGGACAACTTTCGATTAATACCCCTAATGGATAAGGTGTATCGGGGGGATGGGCGGATTGGGGATTATTACAATATGCTGATGGAAACATTACCTGATGATTTATGTAAAACTGAGACGAGATGGGCATAAAAAATTAGGGATAATGATATAGACTTAGATATGTCATTAGAATTAGGGAAAAATATTTTTTGGGCAGCAAACCTTAAAGCACAGCATTATAAAACCCTATTCAATTTATATTATACACCAGCCAAACTTTTTAGCTGGGGGAAATGAGAATCTGATCAATGCCCTAGATGTCAGCATAGCCCAGCCGATACTATACATATGTTTTACGCATGTAAATCTTTGACTTTATTGAAAAAGGGAATAGAGAAATTCTGGGAAAATTCAATTAATCATGCATTTAATATTAGCGCGCCACTGATGTTATTTGGATACGATAGCCGAATGGGACTATCATCAGCACACCGGGATTTTGTGTTTGTTACAATTGCGGTAGCAAGATTCTTAATTGCTACTGCATGGAAGGATTCGAAACCCCCAGTATTTACAGCTTGGCTGTATCGCTTATTGAGCATATATACTCTTGAAATGGCACTGTATAAAAACAAGGGCCACCGAGCTAGAGTGAAAGGGGGTAAGATCTGGGCACCGATGTCAGACTGACTTGAAGGAAACCAAGGGGAGCCGACAAGCGGGATAGGAATGGGTTAATTAGTGCTTGCTGATTTTTGTTTTGTACTTTTTTTTTTTTTTTCTTCTTTTCCTTTGCAGTGACTTGTGAGAATCTCAAGAGCATATTGTAATATAATCTATGAATTTAGAAAATGTAAATATCCTTTCTTTATGTTGTTTAAGATGTACCTGACGGCATAAAAAAAAAAAAAAAAGAGTTTTAGGGCCATATGTATGAAGCCAGTTTGCGATCGCAAATTAGCAGTGTGCAATGTATCACACTGAAACCCCTCGCAAAATAAGGAATCGCAAATTTTGCGATTCTCCATTTACGATTGCATTTAAGGAATCGCTAATTGCGATTCCTTAAATGCAATGTAAGAAGCACAAAAGAAAGTGCGATTTGGGCTAAGGAATCGCAAATTACCACCAACTTCAAGTTGGTGGTAACTTACGATTTCACTTAAAAATGCACTATTTTGCATTTTTTAAAGTGCCATGTGGCGCACATACATGCCCTTAGGGCACGTATGTGTGCCACATGTGCACACATGCACATTTCAGGGTGCAACAGGGTGTCCTTTTGACACCCTGGCACCCTTGAAATTGCATTCTCAATTTGCGATTTTCTAATTGCTAATCGCAAATTGAGAATGTCTTCCCATTCATTCCTATGTGCCTCTAGGCCCATAGGAATGAATGGGGAGGTATTCTTAATTGCGAATCGCACTTTGCGATTCGCAATTAAGGAATATGAAGGATTCGCAAAATGTATTGCAAATTCTACATACATAGCGTTTTGCGATTCTCAAATAGCGATTCGCAAAAAATCGCTATTTGAGAATCGCAAAAGGACATTTTGATACATATGGCCCTAAGTTCCTGTCTTATTGCACTTAGGGGCATATTTACAACTAAAGTGGGGGAGCACGGTATTAAGCCAAGAAGGCTAACGTCGCACTCCGTCACTTTAGAAACACAGGACTGCACCGTATTTACAACAATACGGTGCAGCCCTGCATTTCTCCCTGCGCTGGCTCTGAATTTAGCTGCCTAGTGCTAACGCAGGCACCCTTGCACCATAGTGCAAGGGTGCCTGCATTGTGGGAATGATTATTTATGTGCAGGAAGGTGTCCTTCCTGCACATAAACATTCAATAATGGCGATTTGTAACTTCTGCTGGGCATATGTACAAGGATTGGCGATATTTATCGCTAACCTTAGTTAGCGTGCCTTTTTTATCGCCGTGTACTGCGTAAAACTATCGCCGTGTTAGCGGCGTATTCACAACACGCCGCTAACTGGCGATAGTTTCCCTTACCGGGAGAACTGTCCGGCGTTAGGAATAGCGGCACGGCGATAAAAATCCTCACGTTAACGTGAAAAAAGTGGCGATGGGCCAATTAGCGGCCAGAAACAGCACGCTAATTAGCGTCAGTGTACTTTTTTTCACGTTAGGCGGGAAAATCACTATAAAACGCCCGCTATGCAGCCTAAATACAACAAAAACAAAAAAAGAAAAGGAAAAAAGAGAGAAGAACCATGGAGGAAGCTGGACCGAGTACTGAAGCCAACAACAACCACCAAACACCCAGGAGGACAAGCCAGAGACCCAGGGGAAGGGCAAGGAGAAGAGGAAGAGGAAGAACCGGTTCAGTCAGCAGGAAAACCAGGTCCTGATTGCGGAGGTGACAGAAAAACAACAACAACTTTTTGTCAGCTCCACACTGCCATTGGGAACAAAAAATGCAATATGGCAGTCCATCGCAGCCAAGGTGAATGCTGTTGGAGAGGTGAGGAGGACAGTGGATGACTGCAAGAAGCGCTGGCATGATGTTAAGCGCAAGATCAAGCAGAAACTTGCAGCCAATCTGAAAGCAGCAATGCAGACTAGAGGTGGGAGTCCAGTGCCACAGGAGGAGCTGGATGCGTTGGAGGAAGAGGTGTCCGCAGTCATCAGCGAGGAGATGGTGGTTGGAGTTCCGGGACAGGATACTGCTCATCATGACCAGACACAACAGCAACAGGGTGAGTAACAACCAGGGACTGGGGGGACAGGGGTGGATGGGCCCAATGGCACTCATGCACAATCAAATGTATCGCAGTGCACACCCACAATAACTGCGGATCATATCCCGGATACCCTTGTCCCTGACACATATCACCCTACTCAACCAATACATTGCAAGACACATATTGGTGGGCGCACAGACCTTGAAATGTGCACAGAAAATTCATCCAAATCTAGTCCAAATATCATATCAGACCACAAAATAAGGGCCACATGAAAGAGCAAAGGGCCACATTGATTGGAGATGTGGCAGGGTGTCAAAATGTCCCCCTTGCCTCAACACCACGCATATGCATGTTTCCGTATGTCTGAGTCGTGTGCAAGAATGTGCATGTGCATCAAGGGGGACAGTACTGCACATACACAAACTTGCACACAACTCAGACACACGTGCACAATGGTGCATGTGTGCTGACATTGGTGGCGACATGCCCACTCATGCACATGATCAGTCACATACACAGTGCATCCTCATTTTGGTGTCAGAGATATGCGGCCCTGTGCAGACGATTTGTATATGCGTGGTGTTGAGGCAAGGGGGCCATGGAGACATCCTGCCACATCTCCAGTCAATGTGCATGCTTCCTTGTACATGAGATGCAGTCCTGTGTACACCAAGTGATAAAGCATCTAGTGAGTCTGCATACCATAAACACATGCATTGTCACAACAAAGTGATCATGTAGCCTACTGACTAAAAGCTGCATATCCCACAATGCACACAAACAGCAGACTTGACTCAAAATGTGATGTAATACAATGAGCATGGGGGATATGCCCACAACACCACAGTGCATGGACAATGCATATCAGGAATGTGTCACCCAAATATGTACTACAAGACTTGTCTGTGTGCCACACTCACAGACCTACAATATCCCTGTAAAGAAGTATGACAACCTAAGTATGACAACAAGCAAGGATAGCAAAGTAGCACCAAATAATGACAAGTAGCAAAATGGCTCCCTCATCCCTTAGGTCAAATAGCACTCCTCCACTCTCAACTGTACACATCGGCCATACAGAAAACAGCATTACACATCAGTCCTGGTGTGATTTGCCCATTACACCATTATGTGCATGTAAACCTATCTGTTTGGTAAGTCAACTGTGTCAGTGAACAAATATGCAGTCATGGTTGTGATCATCCACACACAAAGCCCGGCATCCAATAATCAGAACCAGGACAGCATGCATCATCCATGTGACCATCTGCGTGGCAAATACACAAACACACATCACCCTGCCATTAGCATCTGTTGGGAGGGTGGCGGAGATAGGGCCTGAGCACTACTAATACGCCTTAGGAAATCCACATCCATCAAATCCAGGACCACTTATACACCACACGTGGGGCCAACGTTGAGGGGAATGGGCGTTGTCACTGTATGTTCAGCCTGCAACCACAATAGAAACTCACGCTGCACCATACTCACAAAGGGTAAGCCAACAGGAGGGGTGTAAGCAATGCATGCAAGGAAAACCATGACTGACGACATGCACACAAGAGAAATCACAAGAGCCAAAGCTACCTAGATGTATATGTGTACTTCATAATGCATCACACATGGAAACAGCTATTATCCCATCATTGCCAATCTGCCTAATGGGTTCCCTCATCACACATAACCAGTCTCGCACCAAACCCATGCACATGTGCACTACCCAGCAAACCTGACTGTCTGTGAGCCACACTGACAAGGCAAGTGACAGTGCATGATGAACAGCATGCCTGCACCCTAAACATTTTAACATGGTGCAGGCCACGGTCACTGAAGTGGCTGAGTGTGGAGTTCATCCTTAAAGGAGCAGGTCACACTCTGACACTTCCTCGTGTACATACAACCCCTGATGTAAAGAAGACTTCTTCTGCCAAACAATGCACACATGTCCCAACTCTGATCAAGACCCATATTTACTCCAGCTTGCAACATCTCGTCATTGTAAATGCACATAAGTGAAAGGATCACTGGCTGAAAGGGATAAGGGGCAGTAAAACCTAAGCTGCAGGGGTGACTCTCCCACAATGCAGTGCACAGACACATATATCTGAGCTAATCAACATTGACTACAATGTGGTACAAACTGCATCACTTCCACTACTGAGCCGAGGACACAACTGGTGCCGCTTGTGTATAGAAATGGGCCATTCACATTTGGCATAGCTGTAAACTGTGAGATGATAATGTACAACTACAAGGTCACATCCATGATGTTTTACAAATAATCACTATCTGGCATCTAATAGGCATCTCCTCCTAAACAGTCAGAATGGACATTGTCATGCAGTCTGTTAGTGAACTCATCCAATGCATGACCATACTTGAAACACACATTTAACGACATCTCCCCTTTACATTGCAGAGGCCGAAACATCACCTCCTGTACAGCAGCCTGTCCCACTCTTCACTGATGACGATGAGGAATTTACCACCATCAGCCAGGACACCCTCCAACAGCTGCTAGACTCATTTAGCACACCACCACCGGAAGCAGGGCCATCCAGCTGCATCGTGGAAAGTCCACCCACAGCACAAACCATCCACCAGCAAGCACCTACCACCACAGCTGTCTCACAGGACCTTGAGGACCCACTTCTGGCATTTCAACGCCGTGCGGTAGAGGTCCAGCAGGAGATGGCTGATATGGTGCGGGTGGGTTTTGCCAGCCTGGCGGCCAAACTCGATGCCATCCGTGGGTGTTTGAGTCCCATACAGGACCACCTACAGAACATCACAGACACCCACAGTCCACTCCATGCTCGCCGACATTCCCTGGCTGACATTGCTGGAGTCATGAGTCAGAGACAAGAACAACTGTCCAGTCAGAGTGGCTCCAGCGATGGCAGCCAGGAGTTGGCCCGCATGCAAATGATAATGGAGAACATGGAGCAGATGCAAGCGGAACAAATGGCTGCCACGGCTGCACACCAATGAGACGTAGCTGGAATCTTCCATGCCCCGCAGCTGATCATCACTGCATTGCTGCATCAAGGTTTGGCACAGATGAATGCTGCTGCTGCTTCTACATCCACATCTCCGCCCCCTGATGTGTCAGTGCCTCACAGTGCTGCAGCCAATCTACCTCCACGCACATGTGAGGCACATGACACATCCAAGGACGAAGATGTGGATGAATCAGCATTCTTGCAAAGAAGGAAGCAGTAGCATTCATCTAGGCCAAATGGCCTGTTTCTCCTTGGATCTGGGCTCAGCAGCATGCCCCGGGACACCAGCTTCCACTGTCCCCCGATACACTCTGTGACACTCACCTTGGACCTCGACATGGACTGCCATATTTTGTCTGGTTCCCAATTACACTGTAATCAGCCTGCTGGCTGAACTCTGCCTCTTCCTTTGGACATGTTACCCCATAAGGACTCTGTCTGGCCCTCCACTGGGCATCTATGGATTGTGGGGATTGTATGGCCAAGTACTGGTCGAGTCTTCACCAATGTCAATGGACATGTAAATAAAAATATTTAAGTCACACACATGTGTGTTGTCTACGACCAATCAAGTATAGTGGTCTCCAAAAATGTCGTGCTAATTAATCCACAAAAAAGTACACCAAGGGAAATAAGAGAAATGCAAATTTATTACTGTGAGCCAGATAGGCAGTGAGATGACCGGGTATGTGTGAACTAGCTGTGCCCTCATTGCTCAAATACAACTTTCTAGCAAGATCCAAACTTAGCCCTACGTACATTAAGGAAATAGGCATGTGTGCAAAAATTTCCAAGTCAGTTGCATGCCACAAGTAGTGTCCCCCTTTAACATTGCTACAAATTCTCACTTGGCATATCTACTCACACTCTACGGGGTTGACAGAGCCTGTTGTGATAGTGCGCATTGCATGTCACATCCCAAAATGGTGCACACCATATTCACATTAATGAAGAATCGTAAGGGCACAAGTCTACCAGCCGCTATTGGAACCACAATGTCTGACTCAGTGAAGTTGAGTTGGCAATAGGGACTCACCCCAAAGTGCAAGTCCTCAGTCAGCCCCTTCCTGTCGACGAACAATGCATTCAAAATTAGGAACCCTCTCATGGTGTGACCACTGTGAGCGGAGAGGGCAATGTGTCTAGGGATGTGTGGTGCACTGCACTTAGCATATAGTCAGATGCAGTACCACCATTTAAAGGGTGGCATCACTGTGAGCCAATGCCAAGTGTAACAGCTGGGAGAAGAGGCTATGACACTGGCACTACAGGGAGCAATGCTACATTTCCCCTCTTGTGTGCAGCACAACTGTGTGCCCAAATCAAAAATGTTATCTGAGACAAAACCCTAACTTTCCAAATTTCGGTATTCACAAAAGGCATTTAGGAGTAGTGAAGTCAGTATTCCTAACTTAACTACTCCGAAATTCCATTTGTGAATACCGAAAGTCGCAAAGTTAGGAACGACTCTCATATTACTTTTGTGAATCGGGCCCACAGTTCTGCCACATGCTGTTTACAACTGTCCCGCTAAATGACAACATCCTGCATGGGCAGGAGGTTGAGCCTCCATGCACAGGAACATACAATTCCAATGATGCTGACACACTTGCACAACGCAGCAAGTGTGCCACGGTCTGTGCATTGTAGATGGACTCAGCGCCAGGCTCATGTGATATGCAGGGTGTTGACGGAATTTGTGGTATCCGGCGCATACATCAATCTCCATGATGGATAACAGTTGCAAATCCAATGTCAACTCAAGGCCATGTCCCAGGATGTGTGCTAGATGAGCAACATTGTGCTGTCCAACTCAGTGAGTCAAACTTAAGATGTAAAACTTCACAAAAGAGTGCCCCTAGACTAGGCCGTAAATCCTACTTGCCACCCTGTCATCCATGCAAGTTTACTGTGCTCACATCTAAGGTATCCTGACACAATCCATCCTGCTAAGTAACATGTCATGAGCACACTTACACGTTCAACGGATTGTCCAGTGATAGTATGAGTTGCACACAAGGTAAAAAGCCACACTCCACCACATCACACCTGACATAAGTGCATCCAGAATTCTAAAGTATTAACCATTTATTATAAAAGTACAAAAATAACCTACCCTAAACTTACACTAATCACTACTACTAATCTAATCTAAACTAACTGGAAGAAAGAGAATTATGACTAGGGCTCCCGGTTTTATGGTATTTATTTTTTTAACATTTCCGTCTGTATTTATCCATATTTATTTTTTTGTCATTTTATCTGTATTTATCCACATTTATGTTTGTTGCAAGCAAAAGAAAACGCTACAGCTAGTATTTTTCCACATTTATTTAAATAGAGTGCATACCTACACTCAGTTGTTTTAGGTTTAGATATAGTTATATATACGCCAAATTAAGTAAACAATACAATTGGTAATTTTTTTTTTTTTTTAAAAGGCACTTGTGTAATTTTGGAGTTTCACTTGCATGAGCATTCATGTCCAGACTAGGCATGAGTGCAGTCAAGTTTTGTTCACACCCACTTGGGTTGTTAATGGCATTGTTCTGGATACTTCATTCACTGAAATGATTATGGCTTTAGCATGTTGGGCACGGCCATCCCACAGCTGTTTCTGAATTTGGAGCCTATGGTAAGCGCACTTTACATATTGGAAGCAAATGTCTTCCCTGTCCTCTTGGAAAAGATGTGTGAATTAGTGGTATTGATTAGATGTTGTTTGCGCAGCTGTCTGCAAAGTCCTATTGTTACCCCTTCTTGAAATAAACGCTCTAGAAAGTGCTTCCATCGGAATTCACGAGGAATCTTAAAAGTGCATTACCACTAAAAAGCATGCTAAATCATTAGTGTCTGTCATATTAAGTTGCTTAACTCCTAAGTACGTTATATGCAGAAAGCCATCCTTTGTTTTTTTCCCCAGTATTGTCAAAGCCAGAAGGACTAGCTTTAACCCCTTCCGTGCTCATGACGAGCTCAGCTCGTCATGCTGCGCGGTTGCGCTGTGCGCATGACGAGCTGAGCTCGTCACGACCACACCCGCGATCGGAATGTCCCGCATACGAGCGGAATTCCGATCGCGGTCAAGGGGTTAATGTGCTAAATATCATTTGTATATACAATGCATGCAAACATGCCAATGCTTGTTTTTGGTTGCTTCTGCCACACTTAAGTTCACAACTACTCTGGTACTAAGATGGTGCAACAGACGTCGGCCCCCAACCCCCACTCCTGTGCCCCCATCAACCTCTTTCCCCCTCCCATAAAATAAAAAACACAAAGGTTGCTGAGACTGCAGCCGATGTCCTGGTGTTTTTTCACACCTCTTTTTTTTTTTTTAAGCCCGTCTTTGTGAAAGGGTGGCTGCTGCCTGTAGTCGAGTTTTTGGGTGAGCCTCTTGAGGGAGAGCTCTCAGTACGGAGTAGCTAGGCATGGGTGGGCTGAATTCCCTTGAATATTGTTACCTGCCTTGTGGTCTGTTTCCACTTTTGCATTGTGGTTGTTTGCATTGTAGCTTTTAGTACACCCTCTGCCCGTCGTAGCCAGTTCGAGATTTGCTAAGGTTGGCACAGACTACATTTTCTCCCCTGCTTGCTCAAGTACTGGAGAGCATTCTGCTATCTTGGTTTTGTACCAACTTACTGTGCAGGGGGGAAATGAGCAGCTAATGTGCTTCATTCTGTTTGGTGGTGGAAAGACACAGCACTCCAGGCTGCACTTGTTCATCCCTCTCCAGAGCGGCAGTTTGATGGCAGTGATTTCAGATTTCAACTGTCTCCAGATATCACTGGGTGATACCGAGGAACCAAGGAAGACTGGAGTGTTGCAATGGAAATTCCTACCTCCCCCATGGATATAACATTTGGCATGACTGACTTCTGTTTCCATATTTCTTTTCTCAACTGAGTGTTATAGAGTAGTTTTGAAAAATCGCAAACAACTTTGTGAATGTCCTTCGGGAAGGTTTTGTGTTCGTAAATGTTTATTTTTCCCTAAGGTGACGAATTATTGTCAGAAAACGTCTGGCTGGCTGTTGATGTCTCAAAGAGGCCAAGCAGTCAGGGCCGAAGTTTGCCGAAGCCATCCTCAAAATAGGCCCCTCGCCAAACTTCATGCACTTGTTTCTGTTTCCGTAAATGTAAAATCTCACCAGCCCTTTCTACTTGTGTTATTAAAACCTGTTATGGAAGGGGAGCTGGGATTCTCTAGTGTGAAAACCTATGTTCAAGCAGCCCGGATCCGCTCATAACTAGAACAGAACCAAAATACCGGCAGTAAGAAATGGATACCTACAGAACAAAGTTTCTGTGCAGGGAGGAAATGAGCAGCTAATGCGCTTCATTCTGTTTGGGGGTGGAAAGACACAGCACTCCAGGCTGCACTTGTTCATCCCTCTCCAGAGCTGCAGTTTGATGGCAGTGATTTCAGATTTCACCTGGCCATTTCTTTTGGCAGTATTTTTCCGTTTCTATTTATAAATACAGAAAAAGGAAAACAAGTTTTCCGTCTGTATTTATGTGTGAAAATCCGTTTAAACGGAAAACCGGGAGCCTTAATTATGACATAAACTATCTAGCCTAACTAATCCTAAACACGCAACAACATATCTCAGACATCAACCCCCCTCCCACCCTTAAGACACATCATGAGACAGGACAAAGACATCTAAGCTATACATAAACTAACTACACAGTTATCCTACACAAATATATATTTTTTTGTATTTTTTTTTTAACAACAAAGACATCAACCCCCCACCCAAAGGAAAAGGAAAGTTATCCCCAAATACTAATTAATAATAAATATCTAAAACTACCTTAAAATCTAACACTAACCATACCTACACTAGAACTACACTACCTAACACTTAAAATACTTACCTAACACTAACTAACAACAATGTATAACATTGGAGGAAGGGAGAAGAGGGGGATGGGGCTCAACATGTCCAGTCATTATGGGAGACCCAGGGCTTTACTCATGTCCTGCAGGAGCCTGGTATGCTCCGCCAGTTCCCTCCGTATCTCAGCCAGCAAAACATTGTTATCCAATAATGTTCTCCGGTCCGGCACAGTGAACGGCACCACCTGATCTGTTGGGGCAGGTGGCATTGTCCCTTGGGTGTGTGGTGTGGAAGGGGGATGGGTTACTGCCTGTCCACGCGGGGACCCACGCCTGTCGCCAGAGGGGCCCGGGATGGCCTGTGTGCCACTCTGTCTTCCATGTGTTCCAACCTCGGGCACCGACTTCCAACTCCCAGCTGCCCGGTCTTCCTGGTACCTCCGTGCCATGTTGTGGTACCCCTTAGCGACCTTTCTGATGTGGAGGTACCGGTCCTTCCTCACCTGGAAGGCGTGGGACTCCTCTGGTGACATGTTATCTGTAAAATAGGAGCAATGACAAAATTGTTAGTCCTGTAGACTATGTCGATGTTCTCCATTTAACTCAGAAACACAAGGTCAGTGAAACATGGGAGCCTACACTCTAACGTAATATTGTGAAGTCAGAGAGTGACCTGGACAATGAAATATTGAATCCAGGATCAGTGACTACATGCTGGGGAGACTGACATGACAGTGCATGGCATGGAACATGTACTGTCACAACCAAATGAGACTGTCAGTGTCAAATGATGGTGCTATGACATACCCTGACTGAGGGTGACATGTACAAGGATTTGTCGGAGGGAGGCATTAGCCCTCCGGGTGTAGCGCCTCCCTCATCCTCTCCTGTAACACAGTGCTGCATCATATGTGCACTGATCATGTGCAGCCCTGCGTGTCACCCAGCGATGGCGCGAAGTTCATCAAGTCAGTGCAAACACAGGCACTCTTGCACAAGAGTACAAGGGTTTCTGTGTGCAGGGGAGGCTTGTTAATGTGGAGGAAGGTCACCCTACCTGCACATGAGCAAACCTGGTACGGCCCTACTCACACTTTCATCTGTGCTGCATCATGCAGCACACATGGACACACATTAGGTGGCTGAATACTGACTTGTACATGAGGTGTGGGCCCTCTCTCCACCACAACTACACAATAGCTGATGCGTTGCTGACGAGAGGGGGAAACATCGTTTCCTCAGATTTGTCATTTATGCTTGTCTTAGATCCGCTATTATCACTCCGCTGACAATTTAACTACTTAGGCCTTTACAATGCAAACTGTTAGAATGCATTGCCCATAGTAACGGTCCCCTGGAGTCATAATGGTTATTGTGCTGTAATGGGTAATGCGCTTTAACAAATAGCGTAGCAGAGCCCTGCATTGTTAAATATATGGCACACCAATAAATGCAGAGCAAAAGCATACGGGGCAAATAGATGTGGAGTAATTTCACAAATTTGGACTGAGGGGCTTGTACACTTGAGCCTGAGTCTACCAGGGAATGACCCCAAGGAGACAGCTTGACAACACCATTGCAGTGGCCAAACATGCCAATGAGATTCATAGGGCCATCTTTGCTAGCTGTTTGGGGAATGTGCCATTGATATGCTTGGTTCAAAGCTACGCACTGCAACTTCTGTGAAGCTGGTATGCAGCATACCTACAATATTACTGTGCCGACATGTGTCTGAGCGCGCACAGCCTGATAACCACTGCCTCCTTGTGCATGATCGGGTCCACTTGCACAGCCATCTCAGTCAAGGATGTACATGCATTCCATGTCTGCTCATACTTATCAGCAAAGCCACTCACATGTCTCCTCTCCTATCTGTACGCTCTGTAATCCACATGCATGTGCTGTAGTGACAGAACCCATAGATTTTACTTGCATGTGTATCACTGACTGGGGATGGTAAAAGTTACATCTGGATGATCTGGAAGACAAAGGCAGAGCTCCATCTTCACTTACTGATTTGTACACACTTCTGACTTCCACAAAACATCATCACACTGTAGGCAAGGTACATGTGATACACAACCATACTGCATACTACAACGTCTATCATTTGACCCAGACATTCATGACATCGCACTATGCCAATATATAATGGCAGAACTCACCAGTGGCGTGTGGGTCCTTGAAGGTGTCGATATCCCCCTGTGTGATGAGAGATCTTCCAGCTGTGAAATATGAAAAGAAAAATGTGTTTGTATCATTCGTAAAATCACACGTGTCCTATTCATCATACAATTCATCACCATCACTGACAATGCTCCGTAACTGTACTTTTGCAGTTCATGTTGCCTACATGATTGGGTCAACTTTGCCTGCCATTCACACAAGATCTGTGAATGCTGAGTTGTGCCAAACCAGACAACAATGCAAGCAAACTTGCACAGACTACTTGTGTGACACATTCACAAGGCCCCATTACTACACTTAACATGATGTTATACATGCTCTGTGTAAAATGGCATTGATGCAGATCACACAAGGCTGTTTCACAAATGTTGGTGGTGTATGACACTCTGGAGATGTCCTATTTCCTTTGAACTATTGTTCCTATCTTACCCATTGTCACACAGAGCCTATGTACAAGGGCAGCGTACCTAACTTAGCAACACAAGGAGGAAGGTATTTGTACTCTTCCTTTTGTGCAGCACACAGGTCCCAGAAACAATGCCTTGGATTGTTTATGTACAGTCACCCTTCTGTACATGAACAACCTTTGCCTTGCACGCAGTATGGTGCAAGGGTGCCAGCGTTGGCACTACAGTGCTAAGTGTTGCGCTCGCGCAGTGAGAAACACAAACCTGCACCCTATGCTTGTCAATATGATGCAGCGTTGTGTCTGTGATGTGGCAACGTTAGGCGTGAAGGCATGACGTCTCACGCCTCACTCTGGCACATTTTTGCACATGGACCCCAGTGTGTCCCACACAGCATTTTTGGCTATTCGTAAGAGTGTTCTTATATAAATGTAGAGGTTGAACTTACCTCACTGTAGGCCAATGATGACTCCCAGGTGGTCCAACAAGTCACCCTCACGGCCCACGCAATCCTGCCAGCGGTGCTTCCGTTGGCGCACAGTCCTGTCAACACCAAATACACGCAGCATCTGTGCCCTCATACGCTCCCACCTGACCTTCCACACATGGACGGGATATTTAGAGAGGATACATCCCCCACTCTCCACCATCATGGGCAGGTAAAATTTCACCAGCCAGATGAAGCCCCCCAATGCCCCCTCCGACATCCTGCCCTCCCTACCCACACCCACCATCTCCCAGCACACACCTAAACCCACTACTAAGAAAAAGAAATGCCCAATATATGCCCCAACAACTAGTAATTAATTAAACTACCCCTTAGACAAACACCCGACAAGATTGAGCACAAGAGACAAAAAACACATAATAACAAGTACACAACACTTCATGGAGACACTTTTAACAGGACACAGGACACATCAACGCTCTCTCTATCTCAAATCTGCAGCACACACCACCAAACACCTCCAACACTCTCCACAATCACCAGCAATGTGCTCAAAAGAGAAAGTGAAAGTGCACAACACTCCTGCAGTAAACAGGAAGCATGCAGACATCACTTCCTGTGTGTTTGCAGCCCGTTTTTTGACCTTGCGGTGAAAATCTGCACGCAAATTGGCTTAGGGGTAATATTTCGTATGGTTCAATGTGTCTAGCGATAGATTCCATCGCAAGTATGAAAAAACATTGCATTAACGTAAATGCGGCCAGATTTTACACGCTACGTGCAAGTTGTTACACAGATGAACAGTCTTAGATATAATTTCCTTTCAGAACCCAAATGACACCCAAAAATTCTTCTTTTACCCCAAATGACACCCTAAAATTCTTAAATGACCCCAAATGACACCCAATTAATCAGATTTTACCCCAAATGACACCCTAAAATTCATCAATGACCCCAAATGACACCCAATTAATCCGATTTTACCCTAAATGACACCCTAAAATTAAAAAATGACCCCAAATGACATCCAAACATTCAGATTTTACCCCAAATGACACCCTAAAATTCATCAATGACCCCAAATGACACCCAAACATTCAGATTTTACCCCAAATGACACCCTAAAATTCAGAATTTACACCATATGACACCCTACAAATCATCTCTCAAAACATGAGACATACCCACCATCAAATTACAATTGTACTATTATTAGCACAAAATGTTTGACTTTCACTTGTCAGAGGGATGTACTTATGCAGAGGATAAACATGCACACAGGGTATGTGTGTTGTGTGGTTTTATTGCACAAATTGTGCTTAGGTGCATTTTTTACAAATAAATGGCAAAGGACTGTCACATTGTGACGTGCTCAGGTGAAGAAATTGTTTATGATTCGGTTCCTTCGGGCAGTTCCTGCAGCAGATACTGTGGGGTGTGCTGCACCAGCCTCATCTTCTTCATCATCCTCAGCATCGTCCGGTGCATCTGGCACTTGAATTCATGGGGCATTGGTGCGCACACATATATTGTGCAACACACAACATGCTATGATTATCTTGCACACTATTTCCGGGCTGTACAACAGTCTGCCACCTGTGATGTCAAGGCACCGGAAACGTGACTTTAGCATGCCAAAAGTACGCTCCACAATGGCCCTGGTGCGTCCAAGGGACAAATTATACTGTCTCTGGGCCTGGGTGTTAGTGGCTCGGAGGGGTGTCATCAGCCATGGGGAGAGTGCATATCCTTGATCACCTGAAACATGTAATGGAGAGATGTGTCCATTAGTAGTTGTGCATGCTGTGTTTGCAGTGTTTGATTTTGTGTTGTGTGATTTGTGCAACTTTGGATTTCAGGTTAGCCATGTGTAGCTTCAGACAATTGTCCAGCATCAATGCAAATAACATTGCCTCACAGCTGCTCGTCCCTCCCCCCAGCCTATTTTATTGTGTGCGCTGCGCGGTTGCATCACTGACACTCCTACGGCGCACCAAAGGCAAGCCCGTCTGCGCTTGTCCGCGAGCCAAACACAAACAGCAGCAGGGACCCTGGGTCTCCTACCGTCTAGCGCTACAACTCACCCACCCTCCTCGCAGTCAAACACAGGAGACCGTACAACTGCCAATAGGCCACACCAGACACGACTCACGTCCAGTTCGGCTGCTGCCGCAAGACCTTCACCACCGCCCAACACCTGCACTTTCAGATCCAGACTTGCCACAAAGCAACACTCCGGGGCACCCTCGCCTGCAGAGCCCACGGAGGCCGGGAGCGCTTTGCCCACACCTTCAACATCATCACACACCAAGCAATCTACTCCATGGACTATGTACTCATTTCAGACGTGAGCCTCAACCTCTCAAATCCCAACAACTCCAAATCCATTACCCTCTGGCAATAACTCGCTAACATCTGACTGACACAACTCTTCACCACACTGACCCACAGGGCAGGGCACTCCCTTGACCCCATCTTCGCATGTTGATACTGCGTCCACTTCATTCATCCACAACACTCAACGCCCATGGAGTGACCAACAATGTGTACACTTCCTCATCGAGAAACACCAGGCCACACTAAACCACAGCCCACACCACACAAAGGTACTGGAGCTGAGTCACCGAGGAGCTGCTACACTCCACCATCAACGGCAACACGCACACTGCTGCAGCCAACACCAACGGTGCTGCCTGGGATTTCCACACATGTATCTCCAAATTCGCATACACACTTTCCCCACTTTGCAACTCCAACAAACAGCGGGCAAGAAATGCCACCTCGGTCACCACAGACCTCCAAGATGACAGATGCATCTGCAGACGCCTGGAGTAGAACTGGAGCAACATGAAGGAACCCATTAGACATCACCACCTACAAGGACACCCAGCTCATACTCTCCCTCACTGAGGCGGACACACACACCAGACTGGGCTTCCAGGAAGGATTCCAGCAGGTTGCAACATGGATGATCAACAGCTGGGTGGTGCTCTACGCGGAGGAGACATAAGTCCTCATCCTTGTAACAACCCCATCAGCATGTGACAATACCTGGTGGGCCACCACCTTCAGCAGCCCCCCCAACGACAACTCTAGGTACCTAGGCATCGTACTAGCCTCCTCCCTCTCCATGAACCAACAGGTCTGCGCAGTGGCCTGCAGCTGCTTCGACACCCTCTGCATCCTCCATGAGACCTTCACATGGATCCCCCCCCCAGTCAGGGAAGACAGTCACCCACGCAGTCATTACCATCAGGCTGGACTACGGAAACGTACTATATGCCCACATAGACGGGTCTGTGCTCTGCTAAGTCCAGACTGTACAGCACACCTCCGCGACACTCGGCCTTGTGTACATACTTTGCTCATAGGTCGAGTCCCTCCATCGCACATACTTGGATTCCAACCTCTCCCAGCATTTGCAAATGTGTGGCGGAGGGGCTATGCCTTTGGGGATGGTTTGTCTACATGGCTAGCCCCAGTTACCAGAGTTACTTGTGTTGTTGTGTCTGGTAGGTGGCCATGTTAGTTGACTTGTTGTATGTGAGATTGGTACGTGTGCATTGTCACATTTGTGAGTTCCATGATTGTGGAGTTGAGGTGTGTGGTGTGTTCAGTTAGTACTTACCAACAAGCAGTGCATTTCCATATGTGCCATCCTGAAACCGCTGGTGGATGATGGACTGGCGGAAGATGTAGGAATCATGCACACTCCCTGGGAACTTGGTTACGACATTGGTGAACAGGCCCAGTGGTCCACTATTGCCTGCACATTGATGGAATGTGTGTGCTTTCTGTTGCAGTATATGTGTGCAGTGTCCGCAGGGAGCACAAGTAGGACGTGTGCAGTCAATTGCCCCCAACACCTGCGGGAAGCCAGCTATGGCATAAAAGCCTTGCTTAGTCTCAAGCTGTTCGTGCGCAGTGTTGGGGAAGCGTAGGTGCTGGGGTATCAGTCTGATGATGCCATCCAAGACAGTTGGGAGGAACCTTAATAGGGCTGACTGTGAGACTCCACCAACTCTGGCAGTTGTTGGTTGGAAGGTACCAGAGGCCAACATGTGCAGCACAGCCAACAGCTTTGTCTGCGGAGGGATGTTGGTTATCCGCTGTGTTGGTGCCTGCAGTCTGTGGGCTATCTGAGTCAGGATGCGGAGGATGGATGTCCTTTTGAGCCTGTAGTGGGCAATGACATCCTCTGGCATTAGGTCTGTGAGTCTGAGGCGTGGGCGATGGACCCGCTGTCTTCTTCGGCGCTGCCTCCGTGGTGGTCCTGGGGGAGGTGGCAGTGGCGGTGGTTGTTGTGGCCTTCTTGGTGCTCCAAGCTGCATGAGTAGTACCTCCATGGCATCAGTGGTTCTTCAGATGAGGCTCTGGGCTAGTCTTCCTTATGTACTGTTATTTTTCACCACTTTTAAGACCACCTTTTTTCTGGTCTTAAGTTCCAGCCGCTAATGGGCTTTAGCAGCTGTTTTTTTCACGTATCGCGAGTCCGGGCGATCGTTGAAAATATCGCGAAGTGGGGTTAGCGTGCGTTTTTGCACGGGAACGCCTACATTGCATATCATTAGCGATAGTAATCGCTAACATCGTTGGCGATGCTGGAAGCGGCCGCTATTGCCAGAAAGCTGTCGCTAACGACTGTTAGCGACAGCTTGTTAATACGGCGATATAAATATCGCTGCGTCAGCTGCAGAAAAGTGCCGCTAACGCGGCGTTAACTCGTTGTACATATGCCCCTATGTGTACTGCCTGTGTAGCACACATAGACGTTGCAACTCGTCATTTTTAAAATGATTGTTTATGTGCAGGAAGGAGCACCATCCCTCACATAAACAATCATACATGGTGTTTTGCTGTTTCTATGTATGCTGAACAATGCAGCACACATAGAAACAGCAAAAATGAGGAGAAATAAAGCATTTTTTATTGTTTTGCCTGTTTAAGACCAGGTTTTCCCTGGCCTTAATTTTGGCGCTGCCCCTTATTTACGCCACCCTTGTGAATATGGAGCAGCGTCAAAATCAATGGATGTTGTGGCAGAGCGCCCACTGCAACACCCATTACCCACCCCTTTCACGCTATGTATAGCCTGAAAGGGTGCTTTATTCACAAGGCGGAGTTAAGCATTGCCCACCGCTTTTATGCTGAGTATAGTATGAAAGGGTGCCTTATTCACAAGGAGGCGTTAAGCTTAGCAACGTTCTGGTGGCGATATGTCCTTCTCCATATTTACAAAGCGTGTTAAGTCATTTTTTGTGGCTTATTGCCGCCTTGTGAATAAGGCCCCTATACCCGCATCACTTAGCGTGAAAGGGTCATGCATTCTACTGCAACACCCATTGCTTTTGACGCTTCCCCAGATTTACAAGGAGGTGTAATTCTGAGGCTGCGTCAAAAACTTACAGCATGCACGAGCAGGCATTAGAATGGCGGAACGAGGAGAAATTCTTTTAATTCTCCTCGTTTTTGCATTGTCTATGTGTGCTGCATTCTGCATTAATGGCACAAAATGCCATTAATGATTGTTTATGTGCAGGAAGGTTTTCCTTCCTGCGCATAAACAATCCTTAAATAATGATGATTTGCTACTACTATGTGTGCTACATTCTGCAGCACACATAGAAGTAACAAATTGCCATCAGTGATTGTTTATGTACAGGAAGGGACAACTTCCTGCACATAAACAATCATTCCCTGCAACCCAGGCACCCTTGCACAATCGTGCAAGGGTGCCTGCGTTGGCGCTAGGTTGCTAATTTTAGCGCCAGTACTAGGGAAAACACAGGGGTGCGCTGTATTTTTGTGAATATGGCGCCACCCTGCTTTTTGAAAATGTCGGAGCGTGGCGCTGCCAAATTTGGCGCAGCTCCGCACTCTTTTCTTGTCAATATGCCCCTTAGGGTCTCATTTAGAATTCGGCAGAGTTGGAGCACTGCTGTAAATTGTTTTTTGCTAAACAATTTTATTGATTTTTGCAAAGAGAACAAAGACCAGCAAATCAGCACATTACAATAGAAATGACAATTCCCAATCAGTTGGATGAATGATCTCATATCGCAAGACCCCATTGAATTCAACTTAATATAAACAATTAGCGGGCGATTCAGAATTAAGCCACAATACCCAGCCATTTGCCCCACACCCTGTGGTATTTCTTCGGACATCCCGTGCTTCATACATAGGTTTTTCCTGGGTAGCACACCAGTCCACCCCCTTCCGCCACTTCTCGAGGCTAGGTGGAACTGGACGTTTCCAGGTGGCTGCTATGTCACACTTAGCTACGACCACAGCCGTGTTAAAAAACAGCTTCTCGTTGCTGGACCCGTCCAGCCCATCCGTGATTCCCAGGAGCGTGTGTCGCGGGTCATGGGGAACTTCCCACCCCAAGACTTCTGTAAGTTCTTCCTCAATGACTCCCCAGAACCGTGCCAGTTGGGACATGCCCAGACCATATGGAAGAAATCCGCTGGGTCCTGGCCGCAGCGTGTACAGGAGGCAGTTGGGTAGAGGCCAGCCTTGTAAAGATGTTCAGGAGATAAATAGGTGGCATGCAAGTAGTACAGTTGAATCAGGCAGAGTCTAGCTGATGCAGTGACCGTCTTAGGCGCCATGAAATGCATCCCTCAAGTCCTCCTCCTCCAGTGGACCCACCCATGCCTCTCACTGGCCTCTGAGCCGGTCTAGTGTGGTGGGAGTGTTGTTGATTAGTGTACGATAGATGCGGGAGATGCCCCCCTTCCCCAAGTCACCCATCATAATTTGTGCTTCGGGAGGGTTGTATTCTGGAATCGCTGTGTCGTCCGATATGTGCGATTGAAGGGCGTGCCGCAGTTGCAGGTATTTATAAAATTTTGACGGGTGTAGGGAGTACCTGGATTGAAGGTCCCGGAAGGAGCGCATTTGGCCGCTAGCCAACACATCCCCATGCTGGGAGATCCCTATAAGGTCCCAAGAGCGGAATCCCCTCAGCCCACTAACCTCACGGAGCCAAGTACCATGCCAGAGAGTTGTATATTGAGTTAGCTTATGTGCCCATTGAGTATGACGCAGTGATGCCCGCCAGGCCAGAAGGGCAGTGCGTGTCACCTCTGGCAGGGTGGAGGGTATGGACCCCCCGTACATCATGGATAGAATTTTTGGCAGGCCCAGCTCGCTCAGCTTGAGCCTATAGGCCGGGTCGGACCATCCCCCATTGAACCAGTCGTGGATAGTAAGGAGGCGGGTTGCCAAGTAATATAAGTATAAGTTGGTCATCCCCATGCCCCCGTCGAAGGGCGGGACTCGGCAGTGGATCAGAGCTATACGGGGCCTCCCACCTCCCCAGAGGAACTTGGTAGCCACACTGTCTAGTTCCCGGGAACCAGGTCCACGGAAAGCAAAAGGGGGTGTTCTGGAGGACATAGAGGAATCTGGGGAGAATCATCATTTTAAACAGGGCGACCCTCCCCAGGGGATTTTGGGGGAGCGTTTACCACTTGTGAAGGTCTTCCTTTTCCTTTTTTTACCAGCGGGGTGATGTTGAGGGACCAGCCGAGGTCGGGGAGCAGGGCGACCCAGATCACTAAGTATTTAAATGATTGTCGCCTGAGGGGTATTGTGGATTGCCAGTCGTAGCAGTCCCTGGCCAAATGCAGGGGGAAGAGGACTGACTTACTGGGGTTAAGTCGTAGGCCGGAGGCCTGCCTGAAGGAGTGTAAGACCCGGAGACAGCGAGGGCCAGACTGAGCGGGTTCCACAAGAAATATTAAGACATCATCAGCATAAAGGGCAATCTTGTCCGCCTCCGAGTTGGGCCATTCCCATCCCCGGATACGGTCTTCCGAACGAATCAGAATCGCAAGGGGCTCCATCGCCAAGGGCGAGAGGGGGCATCCCTGCCTCGTCCCTCTACGGATGGGGAAGGCCTCTGATAATGCCCCGTTGACTAGCACCCGTGCGTGGGGCTGGGCGTAAAGAACCTTCTCCAGGTTGCGAAAGCGGGGGCCAAATCCCATCATATCCAGCACGTCACCCAGGTATTGCCAGTCCACCGAATCAAAGGCCTTCTAGAAATCAAATAGAAGGAGTGCCAGGTAGGGGGTGAGCAAGTGGCGGTGTGCCAAGGCCAAATGGAGATGACGGAGACAATGTCTAGTCCCTCACAGGGGCATGAAGCCGCACTGGTCAGGGTGAACCAGCGTGGTGAGGTAGGGCCTCAGCCGTTGGGCGAGGATTGTGGCGAATATTTTAGCCTCCATGTTTATGAGAGAAATTGGGCGGTAGTCCGCGCACCGGGGGGATGGGGGTTGTGTTTTAGGGAGAACAACAATGGTGGCCATGACTGTCTCGTCGGAAAGGAGCCTTTTTCTAGGGCCTCGTCGAAGAGATCGGCGAGCTGTGGGACAAGAGTTTCTCGATATGCAGCATAATATTCCTGCGGAAGCCCATCCGGGCCAGGGGTTTTGCCCGGTGAGGTGTGTGTTATTACTTCGTTAATTTCTTCATGGGTGATGGGGAGGTCCAAGTCGGCTGATTCAGCGAGGCTGAGGCGAGGGAGGCGGGTACGGCCAGTGCCCAGCAAGTCAGATAGAGACATTTCAGGGCTCCGTGCCGAGTAGAGCGTGTGGTAGTAGGAGGCAAAGGCGTGGGCCATTGCCAGAGGGGATCGGTGTGCTAGCCCATCCAGGTCGACAATTTCGGGGATAATGCGGTTGGCTCTTGGGTATGTAGCTAGTCTATGGAGGATCTTCCCGTTCTTGTCGCCCCATCCGTACACCCTAGCTATGGAAGAACTCCAGAGGAGCCTGGCGGCTTCCAGTGACAGCTGTTTGATTTCATCCCGAAGGCGTGCAAGTTGTCTCTCTCGGGTGGTATCGCGGATATCAGGAGGGGATTGCTCGAGCAGCAATGCTTGCACCTCGTGCAGGGTGATCTGGTGTACTTGGGCTTCCAGCTGACATTTGAGTTGGCCCTTGGCGAAGCCCCGGATGGTGGCTTTGCCGGCTTCCCAGAGGGTACCCGGAGAAGGAACAGAGCCAGTGTTGGCCAGGAAGTATTGTTGGAGTTCTACCCCCACCACCTTTCTAAATTCTTTCTCCTGGAGGAACTAGGCGTTCATCCGCCAGGTTGGACATGTCGAGGGGGGAGGGGCCCCGGTATTGAGAAGTAGTGGTGAGTAGTCGGAGATGCCTCTAGGAAGTATATAGATGTCTTGGATCGTTTGGCAGTCAGTGGATGGGACGAATATAGCGTCTATGCGCGCCTGAGTGTGATGTGCTGCGGATGTGTGAGTGAACTGTCTGGTGTGAGGGTGCCAGATTCGCCACGCATCGCACAGGCCCAAGGAGTCAGCCCAATTTGTTAATTGCTTGGCCTGAGCAATCCTAGAGGTGGATGGTGGGCCTGCAGTGTCGAGGTGTGGGTTGGAAACTGCGTTAAAGTCCCCCCTGACTACTGTGGTACCCAGAGGCAGGGAGGTGAGAAGATCAGTGGAGTGCTCCAGGGTCGTTGTGAGCATCGATGGGGGCGAGTAGATGGACACAAGATTAAGGGGATTTCCGCCCACCGTGCCGCAGAGAGCCATGTATACTCCCTGGGGGTCACAAGTGGCCCGAGTGAGCACAAAGGGGAGAGTATGCCTCAGAAGGATCGCCAACCCCTGGGAGCCCCGGGCAAACCCCGAGTGCCATATTCTATCGTACCCGTAGCCTGCTAGGAAGGGGCAGTGGGTCCCCACCAGGTGGGTATCTTGGAGCAGGAGTACATCAATGCATAGACGTTGGGCATAGCGCAGGACAGCCGTTCTTTTGACTATGTCTAGGAGCCCATTAACATTCCTAGACAGTGTGCGGAGGGAAGCTCCCGGAAAGGTTGTGTCGGTCATGGTGGCCGTTGGTTGGGGTGATGGCTCGCCGCACCCTGGATAGCTGTGGGTGCATATGGGGTCTGGCGCAGGCGCAGGATAGCAAGTGTGATTACGCTTTGCAAGTGATACATGGGAATATCATAGTGTGCATCAATAGTGCTGGTGTAGCAATACAGTAAAACAACGTCAACAATGGGACAACGGTCCCTTCCCCTTTCCCTCCCCCCTCCACCCACCCTATACTTCGGGAACTGAAGCATCTGTCGTCCCAACTGCAGCAAATAGGAACCAAACTAGAACGCTCGGGTTGGGTTGCGTGGAGGACCCCTCCTTGTAGACGGATGTACAGTATCTCAGCAGAAGATAGACAAAGTGGAGCAATAACTCTGCCGTGGCGCCTCGCCACTAAGTTGGTGAAGAAGCGTCCTTGAAGGGGGCCGCTGAAGCCCAAGTTCGCCAGGGCGCCAGTCAGTAGGAGGGCCCTGTTACAGTTCCGTGCAGCCTGGGGAGACGGATTGTCGCGGGGAACAGGCGGAGGTCCAGATTGCGGCGCTTCACAAAGAAGGCAGGGTCTCCGCCCATGGTGACCACAGGAGGTGCCCCCCGCACTCCCACTCCACTGCGTGAGGTTCACCGACTTCGTCTCAGACTGAGAGGCGGCGCCAACCCCCCAGACCAGGGTTTCATCTCCATGGGTTCAGATTGTGGGGCTACGGGACAAGTCCGAGTCCTCGGCCGCCAACTCCCGGCGGCTCCGTGAAAGAGGCTCCCTGGGTGAGCTGCCGGCCGAGTGATGTCTGTGGCGAGACGGGGAGCCCGAAGGGCTGGGGTAGTCTCCGAGCCTGTTGGCTGCCAGGCTTGATGACCGGGACGCCTCTTTGTGGGATTGACGCCTCCTGTGGGAATGTGTACGCCCCTGGCGCTGCTGCTTGGGGGATCGAGGCCGTGCGGGCTGGAGGCCCGAGGACGCGGGAGACAGGTTCCGTCGGGACCCAAGGGCACACTCCTCCGTCAAACCCGTCCTGGCAGCTTGGGGCGATTCAAAGAATTTTGTCTTGCCCTCGAAGATGACGGGAAGGCGGGCTGGGAACAGGAGCCGGTACTGAAGGCCAAGGGTCCGTAGTTTCTTCTTGACTTCCATGTAAGAACGGCTCTGATCCTGTACTTCCCTGGTGTAGTCGGGGAATACCATGATGGTGTGATTTTGGAACATGAGGGGTCCTAGGGAGCGTGCCTCGTGCAGGATTGTGTCCCAGTCCTTAAAGTTAAGGATTCGGGCTATGATAGGACGATGTGGGGCCCCAGGTGGTGGTTTGGGCGCCAGAGACTGATGGGCTCTCTCCACTGCGAACCACATGGAAAGTGCGTCCTTGGGCATCCAGGAGGAAAACCAGGATTCGATGAAGTTGGACACCTGTTCTTTCTCGGCCCCCTCGGGGAAGCCCACCAGGCGGAGGTTGTTTCGACGCGAGGGATTCTCAGCATCCTCCGCACGTCGATGGAGCTCTTTGGTGTGCAATTGCAAGTGGGCTACCTGATCTTGTAATTGACGGATATCATCTTCCGCCGTAGAGAGGCGAGATTCAGCCTCCGTGATATGGGCAGTGGCGTTTCGTAGGTCTTGCCGAATAAGTGGCATGTCCACCCTGACCTCCCCAATCTTTCCCTCCACTGAGGCCTGTGACGCGCTGATCGCCTGTAGTATGGCAGCCAAATCTTTACCTGGAAGGGGGCGGCCGCCGTCGCCCTGCCCTGTGGGCTCGTGGTCCGAAGTAGTAAATTGATCAATCTTTGTTTGCGTGTGGGTGGCCCTGGATTTGGAGGTCCGGTCTTTCCCCATGATGAGTGATGAGCAGAGCACCAGCAGAGGCGCCGGGCCCGGGAGTGGCTGATGAGGTCCCAGCGGGCTGAGGCCGGTCAGGTACCCCTGGCGAAAACGCGAAATTCCGCCAGGGTCTGAGGTAGCAGCTCCGGGACTGGGTGAAGTCAGAGGGCAGCAGTTGGTAGTTGAAATGTTAGCGGACTCCTCCCAAGGCGGGTGCCAAAGATCGGTGTCGAGGCTGAACGGGGGAGGGAGAGAGGTCCCTCCTCCGCGTGCCAGAGCGCGGGTCAGGGTGATCCGATTCTTACAGGCAGAGTTGGGTGGTCAATTGTCGGTACGGCCTGAAGATGCACCGCTGGGACAGGTGAGGAGGGGACAGTGGAGGGGGCCCGTTCCCAGGGCCCCACGCTGCATGATGGGTGCAGCCGAATCCACCCTCCCAGCTGCAGCCCAGATTGGAGGAGATCACAGCATGGGTTGGGTCTTCTAGTCTGGGAGTGTGGGCCCGGGTGATTGAGGCCTGCAATGTTCGAGGTGGGCGACACAGTAGTGGGAGAGGGGGAACAGTGGAGGGGGTCCATGCCGAGGGCCCCGCGCTGCTCGATAATGCAGCCGGGTCCACCCCCCCAGCCGGCTGCCCACGGTGCAGGAGGAGCGCCACTCGAGCCGGGCCCAACACCTCCCACTGCCGCCTCCGCACCCACCAGGTGTCTCTGGGGCCTCCGGACCCACACCGGCTGCAGGAATCCCGCCTGGCAGAGTAGAGCACAACAATTCGGCCATCTCACACGGGTCAGGCAGGCCAATTAGAGGGGAGGCCGGCAGCCCTACGGGGAAGCCCACTCTCCGCCGCCCGAGAAGGCGGCCGAAACCACAGCCTCAACGCAGCTCAGACCACAGCATGACCCCAACAGTGCCGGGCCGCCACAGTGCACGGGGGCGCCGCCGGTGCCACACAGCAGTCCTCAGGCCATAGCTCATAGGGCCCCGCTATGGAGGTTTATTCTCCGGGCAAGGAGCAGGGTAGGGTGGTCGGTCAAACTCCGCAGGAGGCCGCCCACGAGCAAGTCCAGGAGTAACAGCAGGGAGCACGGGCTCAGTGGACTCCAAGCGCCCAGGAGAGGATGAGGGGGAGGGGGAGACCCTCTCACGAGCCTCCTCGCCGTCCGAATGTGACGGCCGAGTCACCCTCCCAGCGGTGCGGGATCAAATTGACCGCAGGAGCTCCAGATGGGGGCAGGCTCACCAGGTCACGGAGGAGAGCCGGGCCGCGGGGTTCGGATCTCGGCAATGGGGGCCCAAATGACTAAAAGTCCACCATGGCCCAAAGGAGGGAGAAAGCGGGGGAGGAGGTACAGTGGAGGGGGCCCTCACTCAAGACCCCACGCCGCTCGATTGATGCGGCCGAATCCACTTCACCAGCCCCACCGCAAGCAGTTCACAGACCCCAGGGCGCACCGCCACCACCGCACTCACCAGGATCACAGGAGTGGCAATGTCTTTCTTCGGCCGCCGGAGTCACGTCTGCCCAGCCAGGGCGCAGCTAGTGAGGCACCACACCCCGGGCCACGGGGGGAGGGTGAGGGGGGAGGAAAGCCGGTGCCGCCTCAGGTGATTCTTCCTCCACTGCCCGAAATGGTGGCCGACACGTCGCCAGGCCCCACCTCCGGCGCTGGAGCTCAGATGGTAGCCGGGACCTCGCCCCGGGGCCCGCTGTGCAGCTCCACACCTGCAGTCCAAGGGCCGGTGGCAGGCCTCGCTTAGTCCACACGCTGGGCTGTCGACAGACCACCAGGTCAACCGGCAGAACGTAGGGTCCCTCTCGCCGGCTCCCGATCTCCAGGCAGGGGGTGGGACGGTCTCGGATTGAGGTCTATGCGGCCCACAATTCTCAGGGTCCCACCGGGCAGGGGGGCCACTCCCGCGAGTCGCGTGAACGGACGGTTGGCACCGGGCCTCCAGGGAGCGGGAACAGGTTTCCTAGGTCGCTGGTCTGGCCGCCGGCTATGGATGAGTTGAGTGTGGGTTGCGGTCTCCCAGCGGCGATGTTAGAACGCCGTAGACCGGAGGGCGGGAGCCGCCATCTTAATGAGGCGTGGCGCCTCGGCAAGCAGGTCGGCACGAAAATGTGGGGTGAGTGCGGATATTACGCCGTTAAGATATGACAACAGTCTTGGCAAAGCGTTAGCTGCAGAGTTGGAGAACGGATGGCTGCCAATTCTCATGGATCTTGGTGCGGATGACGGAGGGGTCCAGAGCACTCTTAGAGTGCGACCGCCATCTTGACGAGTCAAGCCACGCCCCTCGCACTGCTGTAATTTTATGGTACTTTCACCCAATTAAACCCTTGGTTTGACACTCTGTTTTGAGTTGGGAGAGCACAGTGTTTACAGCAGTGGAGCCTGTACTGGCTCCAACTGCCTTAGCCTTTCACCTAATTTCACTTTAAGGGATGGCTCCTACACCCTATTTAACTTGGGAGACTGTTGCTCATTTTCTCAACGGAATAAGGCCATGCGTGTCATGGTGGTCCCTGAGATGGGAAACTGCACAGTTGCTCCCACTCACAGAGAAAACTCCATCCATGTCAACTCCATTGTGTTTTTGTTTTCAAGAAACAAAACCCCTGTTTTTGCGAATCAAGCACATCAAACAAGGTGCCTGCTTAGCAAAGCTAGTGTGCTTTCAGAGGAGCTCACACAAATGCAGCTCCACTTAAGGCACAGATTCCAGCTTGCCTAGCGGAGTCCTCTAAATATGGCAACAATCTTCCGCCAGGGGAGTGCAGGCCATAGCCTCTACTGACTTGGTGGTCCAGTGGACCAAACGCCAGAATTTGAATGACCAACTTAGTCTGATTTGTGAAGAAGATTTTAGTAGTATCCAGGCAAATGAATATAGAGTAGTTAGCGGTAATTGTGGTCTTTGAAAGAAGTGAGATGAACACCCAGAGGTCACTTGGGTGAGTGTCAAATGAAGTGCAGCTGTTGGGACAATTGTAGTGTTAGCTGTTTCCTATCTTAAATCAATTAATAGATTTTACGAAATGTACAGTTATTTAATAAGAGTTTCAGGCCCTGCAGGTTTTTTTCCATAAGGCAAATTATCAAACTTCTAGTAGCAAAATGATATATGGGATTCTACTGCATTCAAAACATGTTTTGTGAGAAATGTAGCCAGAGTTATTGCGCACCTGACTCACAAAAGGAAACAGAAATGTGTTCTACAAGGAACATGTGTGTGTGTGTGTGTGTGTATGTGTGTGAGAGAGATTTACTCATGCACATCTTATACATAAATTGAAACCAAGTGTGCGTACCAAGGGTAGTGTCCAAAGAGTCAGTAAATACAGGCAATGGAAATAATGCTTGTCACAATACTGGAGGAAATTAGAATCCAGTTTATCTAATGCAGAAACATAGAATTTGGTCATGCTTTGTCTTAAAGTACTGTTACTTCAGCATGGCATATTCCAGAAATGCTACCTGGGTAATACTTGGGAAGCAATGCTGGACTTGTTTTATAGCTTTCTTCTAAGCGAGGCCTTCTTTTCCCTATTTAAAAAGCTTACATTTGACACTGGGGAACAAACTATATCTTCTTTCAGTGCTTACCTGGAAAGTTGAAACCTCCGATAATATCACTCATTTAACTTCTTGTCACACATTTAGGCCCTCAGCTACCTCTTTGCTTCCGGTGGGGCTTCAGAAGGTAAGGGAATAAAAAGTACAGAAGGAAAACAGGGTTCTTGATATTTGAATTCTGGTTTGATTAATTTCTAGCAAGAACATTTTCAGGGCATTATTGGGCATGCATTGGATAGGCACTGATTCCCTTATCGAATGACACCATCAGAAATTTTCCGATTTTATGAGAATCTAATATAATAATTGTGAAACGTTTCTTTGGCCAAGTGCAAGCTCACTGGTCAGGTCTTGCATCATGCTTGTTGACAAATGCTCTAGTTTTCAAACAAAGAACCATACATTTTTATTGTTGTTTTACACCAGGTGTAATTGACTCATTTAAGTGAGGGAAATGTTTATGAGTTCGCGAAAACGAGTTACTAAAAAAAGAGTAGTAAGGACCCCATATGTGGAGCAAGTTACACAAATTTCCCTGGATCATAGTGAATAAGCCTCTATAACTCAGAAGTCAGTGAAATTTCTCTAACGACAGATTTGTCGGCGAGTGGATAAAATATGGATTGCTTAACGTTCGTTGCTCACTACGTGTCCTTCCCATCTGTCAGTGATTCATCCGCCACCAGCCAAGCATCACAATTTGCAGAGAGTTTTCATTGGCAAGCAAGTCAGCACATGCCGAGATTTGACAGCAAAGACCACAAGTGAGAACTCAACAACAGTCTGTGATAGTGGAGTGACTTACTCCACGCTCCTTACAGGCTGGCTTTGTGACTGACAAAAAAGAGAAATTTACAGCAGGTTTGGAATTCGACAGACTGGAGGAGATTTTGTCTTCTGTAAATGTGTGTCACCTGACAGTGGACCCGTTTTGATGGTAACGTGAACAAAATATGGTATGAGCTTCACAACTCACAAGATCTGTTCCCATTTTACTGCTACTTTGGTACACAAAGTGCTTTGGCTTGAGAAAGCTAAGAACCAGATTCACTTCCCTCACCATCAGGTTTTGTTGCCTAAATAGGCAAAGCATGGCATTGGCATTGTACATGTTGGACCCCATGTCTGCACGTGATAGTATCATAAATGGGAAAATCAAGAGTGCTTCCAAGGTTTTGTGTGTGTCTTTTTTAATGTTATGTTATTCTGATTTACAAAGCTCAAGGCTGCCCCAAAAGGCTTCCCAGCGCTAGCATGACAGAACAATGTAGACTCAGCAAGATTAGATAGCCAGGTCTCCAACTGCTTGCAGAAGCTCTCTATTGATGTACAAAGCCTTAAATAAGAAGACAGAGAGTTCCAGAGTTTAGACCCAAGATATTTAAAATAGTGACTTCCTTCTTTTACCAAATTGACTCGAGGGATCACTGCTATGTTCTGGCTACCCGAGCATAGAGGACGATTGTGAAGGTACTGATGCACTATATTCCTTAAATACTAGGGTTCTAGTCTGAGTCATGGTTTTATGCATAAAGCATAGCGCTTTAAATATAATACACTTATCAATAGTGAGCCAATGAAGGTTCTGAAGCGGGGTAGAAACTGATACATGCTTCAGAACATGACAGAAGCTGCAGTGTTCTGAAATTTCTGAATCCTCTTCAGTGATGGCTTGGAAGACCTCAGGTAGAGCACAGTGCCATATTCTAGGCGAGAAATGTTGAGTGCTTGGATAACTGTCCTTTGGGTGGAAATGTGGAGGAGCCAAAGAATCTTCCTCAGTCATCTGAGAAGGCCAAAGCAGCCAGCTGATACCCTATTTATTTGGTAGTTCATCAGTAGCTTGCTATCCAGCCATATTCCAAGGTGTTTAACAGCCTGTTTTGGAGTAAGAAGTGGTCTCAACCTTTCCACCCACCATCGCAAGCCTCAAACATGCATCTGGTTTCCCATAACCGGGACTTCTATTGTGATGCCATTGATTTTTAGGCAGTTGTTTCCCATCCATTGAGCCACTGTGAAAGGGCACGGTCTAAAATTGAGCAATCTGTTGTCCTCAACTGATGATAAGGAGATGAGAATATAATTGTCATCAACATAAGAAAGTAAAGTAAGACCAAAAGCCTCTACAATATCTGTCAAAAGGCATACACATACGTTGAAAAGATTGGGATTCAGAGAACATCCTTTTGGGACCATGCAAGGTATCTGCCGTACAGTAGAAGAATGTAGTTCGAAGTGACTTGAAAAGAAAGATCATCCAAAAAGGGTCACACCACAGATCGTGTTTTTCTTAAGTCTCCTAAGAAGCACAGAGTAGAAGACAGTATCAAAGGCTGCACTCAAATACAGAAGGATAAGAGCTGCTGTCTATCCCGTCCCCAAAATCATTCTGAGATTCTCTGTAACCTAAGGAGGTGCAAATTCTGTACTGTGACCAGGGTGGAAGCCCGACTGAGACACATGACGAAGATTGCAAGATTCTAGATGTTCAGATAGTTGAAAGTTGATGGGCTTTTCAAGAATCTCCGCTAGGTAGAAGAGAGATCGGTTGATAGTTTTCAGGCTTAGAAACATCCATTGAAGGCTTTTTAAGCAGAGGAACAATCACAGCATGTTTCCACATTGAGGGAATAGTGGCATTCATGATGGTCATATTTAAAAGATTATTCAAAATAGGAGAAAGAGTGGGACTGTCCATTTTAAGAATCCACAGAGGTGCCAGGTGGGTAGGGGAAACAGACTTTGTGGCACTCAAAAGAACCTCAAAATTTTCTCCATCGATAAGACTAAAAGTCAATAGTATCAGCTCAAGACAAGTGATAGGAGCAATAAATGTATCCTCCTTCGTCAGACCGTGAAAGGAGGCATAGATATTAGCTACCTTCCTAAAGAAAAAAATCAGAAAGTTCATTACATTTAACCTTTAAAAGAGGAGGTCACTGAATCAAGTGGGTCAGATCTATCAGTGACTGAACTATTTGAAAAGCTTTTCGAAGAATTGTGAGCACTATCAATTTTTTCAGCATTAAAGCCAAAGTGGGCTTCTTGATATGCCGTATAATACTTATTAATAGCTTCTTTATACTTAATTGTATCCTCCTGATTGTAGTGCATATGCCAAACAAGCTTCAAGACTTTACAGCTTTTCTTCTGTACTATAAGTTCTTGGCTGAACCACGGGGCAGGTAAATATGCCTTGCCCTTGGTGGCAGATGACACCAGTATAAGTACATCTAACATTGACGTAATCCAGCTGTCAACCTTCCTCACACAGTCTTAAATAGATCCCTCCAAGCCAGGAACATTGTTCTAAAGATGATTATGGAAGGTTATAGGTTGAAGATTAGAACAGCGTCTAAGGCAGGAATTTTACGAGGCACAGCTGTGGCTGAAGCAGGCACAGCTACAGGAATGGCAAGATGATTGGACCAAGTTAAAGGTATCGGCGGATAAGTGAGGGCACATTGGAAAAGATAGGATCAAGAATATGACCCGCTGGGCATGGTCTGGTCACGAACGCTGAGGGCCGCCTGAACTGGGAGCTCTGCTCCGAAACGGGCTCCGGTCGGAGGCAGCCGCCTTCGTGAAGCGGCTGGGGGCAGATCGTACAGTGTTGACGGGACCCCTGAGTGACGCCCGGCCGGACTCTGCAGGGTCAAGCAGCACACAGGAGCAGACACACCCCGATGACCGGGAGAAGGCACAGGGCCTAGAGGCGTGACTGCAGCCTCAGCTCTTGCGTAGGTATCAAGCCCCGTACCCCGTTCATCGCTTCACTTGCTGTAGGCCTGAATCCCGCATCACGTAGGGCACGTGCCGGAGGCTTGCGGCTGGACTGTGAGCACACCGGGGGCGATACTCTTTACAACCCTCCTTTCGGCCCCACACCCGCTCCGGCGTTTCGAACGCTGGATCACCGCCTCACGGCTCTCTACATCGGGCAGGCTGGCCCTAACATGAACCTGAGCTGAACTGGAGACCTTTTGTGGCAGCCACCGAGGAGCAAGGCACAGAAACGGTGGGGGCGACACTCCTTGGTCAAGGGAGAACTTAGCCCCCCCCACCTCCAGGCAGTGGAAATTGGTCCCAATGTTTCCTGAAGCTGCTCTTCTGTCAGCTATAGGGCCTCAGGCGAGCCAAGTGGGCCCCAGGGACCACAAGTCAGAACACCTCACAATCAGGAGGTGCAGGCTGCGGCGAGAGGTGAGGCGGGGATGGGGGTAGCACAACACACAGAGGGCCTCCTCTTCCCCTGTTAGGCGCTCAAGCAAGTGAAGGCGGGATCAGATAGTGGACCTCAGTGTGGTCGGAGAACACACAGGGGCTCCTCCCCACACCACCACCCATCTCCTACATCATGCCCGGGGGGGACACTGATGTACTGTCCACCTTCCAATGGCGTACTTCCAAGCAAGAGGCTGCCACTCAGGATGCAGTGGGCCCCCACATAAATCTTGGACAACGCAGCTGCTTTATCCCTGGAAAAGCTATGACCGGTTGACCTCTACGCGCAGTCGGTCTACAGAGGGTAATACGGAGATTCATGCTTCCCGCTCCTTACTCCTACTACTAGCCTGCTCGCCACGCATGAGACAGTGTGGAAGATGCAGCGCGCTGGCAAACCTGATCAGGAGGGCCCCCCATCCGTCATCTCCAGGAGTCCTCATGAATCTATGGCCCCCTCTCCTCCCTAACAGCCCAGGCAGCAAACTGGACCTGATGAACACTCTTAGGCCCGACTTGCAATGACCTGGGGAACTCCTCGCAACAAACCCGCAGCAGGAAGCGCATCGTTCCACGTATACGGGCCACTACGGTGCAATCACTCCAGCCCCTACATTATTTGGCTTAATATTGGAGCACCGTTAGTGTTACTTCACAATCATCAGGCACATTGGCGTGCCAACAGAGGGCACCTCCCTGCAAGTAGAGGCGAATGTCCACCAACAAGCACAGGATTAAATCCTCCAGGCAACTCTTCTTCACGGAAGCACTCAAACAACCATGCAATATGGCCACAAAGGGTGCCGTCCCTCCCACGACTGACCCCTCCCCGCCTCCACCACCCGCTGCACAGGGTGAGACCATGGACCGCATCTTTCAAGAAATCTCTGCTGTCAGCCAGCGGCTGGAAGGAATGACACTAAAATATCTACGCTGGTGGAGGAGGCAAAATCGATAGGAGCGGATATTACGGGGTTCCACACACGCACGGAGGGACTGGACCGAAGGTTGACAGTCGCGGAGGGACGCCTAGACGAGATGCAGAATAAGGAACAAGAACTCCTTTTTCTCCGCAGTAAGATAATTGACCTTTTTTTGGGCTTCCCAGAAACAATCGAGGGTTCAAATGTCAGCACGTACCCAAGGACTGTTCACATACTAAGGTCATGATATCCGCATGGCTACAGATTTCTCCAGAGAGACCAATGATCACCGTAAGGCATTTCTTTCTCTCATACCTCGATTACACCAAATGAACATTGAGAATGGTCTTTTTGAGCCTGCCCGCTTCCGCATCACCAGGGTTGGTGACTCAAAGGATTTTTATAATCCGGAGGACCTACACCTGTTCCTGGACAACTTGAGGTCACAGGAAATGGATATCCAACACGTCGCTTCTGAAACGGCACATAACAGCTCCCTCTCCCAAACATCGGAAAGCAGATGGCAGATTACCAGTGGGTCACGGAATCATGGTAGAGACCATCAGAGATCAGCCCGTACCCATGAGGATAAGAACTCGGCTCTCCAAACTGTTACCGCCTTCATACATGAGCAGCAAAGGGACGAATGCCGCTCCCCTTTAAAGCCCATCTCAGACGCTGACTGAGGGGGAGGGGCCCTAAGAGTGGCCCCCATGCCAGAGACAAAATAATGAGCAAATATTCTCCTGAGAAGAGAGGTGGCGGCCAGATGTTGGACAGCTGAGTATCACTTACACTGTATTGGCTACCTGTATTGTCGTATAAGTTATATAAGTTGTTTAAGCTGTCTAGTGATAATGCCACCACAGCTCTTGTTGTTCATGCTTGTAACCAACATCATTGTTTGAGCTTAGCCTGATATATATGCCTATGACCCTTCTCTCCAAACCCAGCTCAGGCTCAGGTTCTGTTCCAGTACACCCACCCTGAGCATCATAAGGTTGTTTGGGGTTGTCCTTTGAGCCCCAGCCCCTTCCCCCACTTGCTACAATTGCCTCCCAGACCGCCTCACTCCGTTATTTTTGTGACTTGCCCTGGGTAATGTCCTGTCCTCCCAGTGGGGCCCCACCCTACTAGTGGCGCGTCAGCGCACTTAGACCCATGCTAGAAAGTCTAGTGTTCCCTGTGCTACTTAGTAATTTGTAGCCACCCTCTCTCTATTCCTCCCCCCTATTCTCCCCACCCTTTCTGGTCTGGTCACGGGGAAATTCTCATTATCTCGACACAACCCCCCCTTACCTCCGCTTCTCACTCTTTTCTCATTCGTTTCTCATTCTTATCGCTTACCTCACAGACAGGGTGGCAAATCCCTTGTCACAGAATCTGATAGTACCTCTGGACCATGCCAGGGGGTCCTTCGATACCCGTACTCCCGCCATTCTCCTCCCTCCTTCCTCCTCTGTGTCCGCATCCTCTACATATTCTTCCTGTCTCACCTACCCTCTCTCTTTTCTCCTCAACACCTGTTTTCCACCCCCACCTCCTCCTAATTACATAGTTCTTCACGCCTAATTTCCCTGACATCTATTCCCCCCTCTCACATATCGCCCCAGACATCTCACTCCTTACACACACTGCACAGGCATGTATTGCTCCTGCTATACCATATCACGTCACTCTCACAGTAAGGATCCCCACCACATTTTGGTGAAACCCTGTCAACCCTCACCCTACTCTAATCTATAACATGTGTGCCACTCACCCCCTGTGTGCTATAACCTGGAACGTTCATAGCCTTACTCACTATATCAAGAAGAAAAAAATACTCTATTATCTCCAATCCAAACGAGTTGATGTGGCACTGCAACAGGAAACGCATCTCGATGCACTAGAATCTGACAACCTACGCAGAGAGTGAGTGGAGAAAGTGATTCACAGCAGTGTGCATGGCGGCAATACCCCAGGTGCGGGACCCCCGAGCACATGTGACATGGCAATCCTCCTACGCAAATACCTCCCGATCACAGTGATTAAGACATGGTCAGACACAGATAGAAGATACACGTTTGCCAAGCTGAGACTAGGGGATCATCATATCTGCATAGGATCGGTCTACGCTCCGAAAGGAGTGAAAAAGTTTTTCCTCCTTCAGCTGAACCGCCTCCTGGTGGAGATATTATATAAAGAAGGGGCTACGTCCCACGTTGATGGCCAGAAAGGACGTGATAAATATTTTTAAGAAAAAACTGGATCTGACCACTTTATTCGGTATCTGCTTTTTATTTTAGCAGGAAAAGGACCAATCCAGACCTATTTTCACTGGTACTGGCTTTCATTTGCCAAAGTTTCGACATTGATATGCATCTTATTATTTGTTTAGCTGTACATGAAAAAGATACACACAAATCCAATAATATATTAAAAAAAAGATTATAAATTTAACAAAACTGAATTAAATTTAGACTGGAAATGTCAAAAATGCAATAAATCAAAAATACTTTACATTGTTACACCAAATGCATGAGTCACAAAAATCACAAGTATTTTGCTGTGTTACACCAAAACCAACTATAGTAGGAACTCCTAAATACAACCTATTTCCAAGAGGAACGCCAAACTTGCAGACGAAAGGCCGCTGGAGTCAACGCCGGAGTGAGAACTTGATGTAGAGTGAAGTAACATTAACATCTTAAGCCGGCATCTATCATAATCGAGCACCGGGGGTCGCTGCAATAAAGTAACAGCACGTAAGCCGTAGCTTTTTTACTTTCAAACCAAACGGTTCACGGAATACGTTTTTGCGACAAAATGAGGCTTCAAACTAATTGCGATATTCTCAGGAGCTTTTGATCTGTTCTAGTTGTCCCACACAGAAAGTCGAAAATGATGACACACATCATATAAGCAGTTAGTCTTATACCGAAGCCCCGATCTCGAGAGACGCAAGGCTAAAGTTCAAACATGAAGCACAATTAAAGATAAATCATTTGGACTATCTGGGCCCGATTATTCAGTCGTAAAGCGCTGAAGCCAAGAAAACCATCATAAAATCTGTTTCTCCTCAAAATTTGAATGTCAACAAGGACATCAAACGAAAATGAAATTTGTTGTTAAAAACCTATCAGGAGAAGCAGTGTCCTACAACAAGGTTGGCACGTTTTAACACACAAGAAAGAGTTGAAGAAATAAAAAGCAAGTTACTGCCCTCTTCAGTCTACCATATGAAAACTGAAGTTATAAATACATGCGGCTCCATGCTAAATCAATCTTAAAATCACTTCCACAAAAATTCAGACCCCTCCACTTTTGAACAACTGCACAGATTACACCACGCCATCAGCCCTGAAGACGATCCCTTCAAAAATCACCGGGATCAGAAACAAGTCAGCATTTTTTTCTTTTCCTGAGGGAGATGAAACTAGCCTGAATAGCATCATAGAGACTCCAATGAGCGATAAATCCCATAATGCTCAGAGCATCGCCCCATGGCCATAGGAACCCTACGAAAACGAGTAAATAGGTTGTATTTAGGAGTTCCTACTATTGTTGGTTTTGG
The DNA here is from genome assembly GCA_963921515.1 of Calotriton arnoldi. Lineage (NCBI taxonomy): Eukaryota > Metazoa > Chordata > Amphibia > Caudata > Salamandridae > Calotriton > Calotriton arnoldi. Next base: position 1,275,197 of record CAWUFW010004449.1, on the reverse strand, counting down.
TGTAACACAGCAAAATACTTGTGATTTTTGTGACTCATGCATTTGGTGTAACAATGTAAAGTATTTTTGATTTATTGCATTTTTGACATTTTCCAGTCTAAATTTCATTCAGTTTTGTTAAATTTATAATCATTTTTTTATATATTATTGGATTTGTGTGTATCTTTTTCATGTACAGCTAAACAAATAATAAGATGCATATCAATGTTGAAACTCTGGCAAATGAAAGCCAGGACCAGTGAAAATATGTCTGGATTGGTCCTTTTCCTGCTAAAACAAAAAGCAGATACCGAATAAGGTGGTCAGATCCAGTTTTTTCTTAAAACTCCTGGTGGAGATAGGCACTTCACAATATCTTATTAGCAGAGACTGGAATCTTGTGAGGGACCTGGTTCTGGGTAAAACGGGACCCCTCGATAAGGGCAGCGCAGCGGATAGGGCCTTGATGGACAACGTGATGGAGGATAACGGTTTGGTGGACCACTGGCGGCTTAGCCACCCTGTGGACATGGAATTCACTTTCACCTCCCGACCCATTGCTCGTCCTCCCGACTGGACTATTTTCTTATCTCCCACGGGGTGGTGCAACTAAACCGAGAATCCCACATACTAGAGGCGGCACTTTCCGATCACTCCCCAGTTCTCCTATCACTGGAAGTAGGTCTGGCCAGACCGGGCCGCAAGCCCTGGCGAATGACTATACAGCGCCATCGGACCCCTAAATGTAAACCCCAACTACAGACACACCTCAAAGACTATCTCTCTGACAACCGTGGGTCCATAGATTCTGGCAGGACAGTTTGGGCCGCAGCAAAAGCCACCATCAGGGGTCAACTTTCGAGGGACGCAACACAGGCCAATAGACAAGCTGCTACCTGACAGAAGGAGCTGGAAAAGGACATTAGGCCCTATACCCACCTCTACACTGCACACCCGACCCTGCAACATCGTAAATCTTTGGAACTGGCCCACTTAGCCCTAAATACTCTCTTCACCTCCAAAGCAGAATATGCTCTGCAAAGGATGACAGCGAGGCATTATGAACAGGGAGAAAAAGCGGGGAGATTACTGGCAGCGCAGCTCCGTCAGCGAGAGGCTGCCATGGCCATACTGGCCATAATATCAGTGGGAGGGTAAACCCTAACTCGCCCCAGGATAATGTGAATGAATTTGCTTCATTCTATGAGTCTCTCTACACCCAGGGGGAACCAATTGAAGGGGACAAGCTGAACAACTTTGTTAAGGGGGTGAATCTCCCTCATCTATCTGACAAAGGCAGGGAACTATTAGATGGGGAGTTCAGCAGGGAAGAGGTTGCATTAGCCAAGTTGCCTTACCATGAGGCCCCTGGAGAAGATGGTTTTCCAGCAAACTTTTACCGTTGGGCGGGAGAGGAGGCAGTTGACATACTCCAGACTGCATTCCAGGAGGCAGAGTAGGTGTCCTCTTTGGGTTCTCTCTCCAACAGGACAGTGATTGCAGTCTTGCCCAAACCTGGGAAGGACCCTTTGTTATGTGATAGCTACCAACCCATCTCCTTGCTGAACTGTGATATCTAAATCTTGGCCAGCGTCTTGGCCTCCCACCTCCGAAATTCCTCCCTTCACTGGTGCACCATACGCAAGTGGGATTTGTCCCAGGCCACTTCTCTAGAAACCACTTACGCACCCTAGCCCATACACTATGTTCAGCCAAGGACCTCAGGACCGATGCCCTAGCACCCTCACTCAACATGAAAAAGGCGTTCGATCCCATCGAATGGGATTATCTTTTTAAAGTAATGGAAAATTTTGGCTTAGGAGATCAATTCATCGCCAAGGTGAGACTGCTATACGAAAATCCCACTGTGCAGATAAACTGCGGGGGCTTCATATCGGCTCCATTTCCAATTCGCAGAGGGACATGTCAGGGATGCCCCCTCTCCCCGCTTCTCTTTCTCCTGGCCATGGAACCCCTGGCAGCCACCATACGCAATTCAGCTAATGTCACGGGCATACACCTCCCAATTGGGAAATCTAAACTTTACCTCTATGCAGATGACATCCTGCTCACCCTCACAGATCTGCACCGATCTTTACCATCCCTGCTCCGAATCATTGACGATTTCATCTCCTTTTCTGGTTACAAAATAAATTGGGATAAGAGCGAAGCACTCCCCATCTCGGACAGTACCACAAAAGCGGCCATACATGGGTACCCCTTCAACTGACAGCCCTCACGTGTTAAATATCTTGGTATCCTGGTGAATAAAGGAATGGTAGGGATGGCCTCAGATAACCCAAACCCACTGCTCACTCAGATGCAACGTGACTTTTAGAAATGGAAAGTGCTAGGGCTTTCCATGTGGGGCAGAGTGCAAGCTGTGTGCATGGTCACACTACCAGGCTTTATCTATACCCTCGGGATCCTCTCCGTCCAGGTGCCTCTCACCACGCTGCACCTAATAGATTCCAATATCAAATCCTTCGTGTGGGGTTCCTCGAAGCCCCGTCTAGCCACGCCAAAACTGAAAGCTCATTGTTCCAGGGGAAGACTGGGCCTCCCCTCAGTAGAACACTATGCTCTTGCCCTCCAACTTTCTCAACTGGCGTATATGCTGCCGGGGACCTTGGATATGCTGCACTGGGTACACATTGAATGGCACCTACTATCTGCTGAGGTAGGTCTATCTGCTTTATAGGGGACAGGGACATGCCAACAGGACCCCACCCACCTGATATTATCCACCATGCACAGAGCCTGGCAATGAGCACACCGCCTGATGGGCTCGAATCCACGATTCCATAAGAAAGCCCCACTATGGGGGAATGCTGGCATATGCATCGCTGGACAGAGGCTGTCCTGGCCCCTGTGGAAAGCAGAGGGTATTCACACCATTGATCAGCTCCTCCTTGATGGTGACTTTAAAGCGTTCACAAAGTTAAGGGAAGAGTTTGGCCTCCCCGCACTACAATCTTGGAGATACATCCAAGTGCAACACTGCTTGATGAAATGTCTAGGCCCGCATCCTTGGTCCCTGTCAGCCTCACCGGTGGTATAATACCTCCATACATGGGGGAAACACAAAGGGGTAATGTCAGGACTATATGGAGTTCTCTCCTCCCATCTCTTCTCGGAACCTCTGTCGCAAGCTCTTTATATCAGATGGCAAGCACGGCTATCAGTCTCCTATGAAGAAGATGAATGGGTAGATATTCTAGAAGCCCTAGACAGGGGCACCAGGGAGGCGCGATTGAAATTTTGTCTTTTTAAGGCCCTGCATGACTGGCACTGGACACCGATGAAACTGCATAGAGCGGGCTTACTCATGCATGCAAATTGCTGGAGATGCACAAACACACACTATATGCGAATGTCCATTGGTGCAACGCTTCTGGTCTTATGTGGGTCAGGTCCTGAGCACCTCTATGCCCCACCATCTTCCGCTCACCCCCTCCGTTCTCTTACATGACCTGCGGCACTCGCCAGAATTATCAAAGACACAACGCCCCCTCTTCCACACGGCGCTTGCCACAGCTAAAATATGTATATTATGACAATTGAGGTTGCCAATACCGCAATCACGGAAGGCTTGGCTAGTGGCCATGATCAACATCGCCTTACATGAGCCAGTCATCTACAGCCTACAGGACCAATCTGAAGTGTTTTTACAGATATGGGCACCCTTCCTGCGTGCAGAGGAGAGCACTGGGGGCAACCATAAAGCAGGGGACACAGATCTCCTCCATCTCGACAGTCACGCCACCTCGCCTCCATTACCCCCCATAGCCGACCCGTGATCCGCAGTATGCAATGTTCCTCAAAGTATTGAGGTTGCCCCCTCCCTCGGCCCACCTCCCCCTGCGGTGCTCTCATTGAGTCGAAAGCTTCCACTTTTCCCCTTTTCCCCCTTCTCCCCCTTCCGCTCTCCCAAGCACACCTTTTGCAGACTATACACCTAAAACCTACCGGTACACATTCACCTCCCACCTACTATATCTCTTCGGCTGTCCTGTCATCTCCTCTATCCTCTCCTCCCATGTCTCAATAGGTACTCGCACTTATTCTGTGATCCAACTCCACACACCTACTTATTCCTTCCTACCCTCTATCTACCCGACCTCCCCCCTCCTGCCCTCCCTGTCCCTCTCCCTCTCCCCCACCCCCTTCCCCCAACCCACCCCCTGCTATGCAGCGCTACACAGCGCTGTAAGGGAATTGCCCTGCTGACCTTGGGTCAATGGTCCCCTGTTTACACCCAGGAATTTGTAGTGGACTCAATGGGGCATATGTTTCACAAAACAGTTTTGCGAGTCCTTAATAGCGATTTTTTGCGAATCGCTATTAAGGACTCGCAAAATGAAATGTATGTAGGAATCGCAATATTAATTGCGATTCCTACGTATTCCTTAATTGCAAATCGCAAATTGCGATTCGCAATTAAGGAATACCTTGCCATTCATTCCTATGGGATTCTGAGAATCGGCCCGTTTGCGAACGGGAATTAGGCTTCATACATATGCCCAAATAACACTACCGGACAATATCACAACCCATGTCACCCTTCCCCATATTCCCGCTCTCCCCCCTTGGTAGTCCACCCCTATTCTGGCAAATGTGTGCATTCACACCAACAAAAGAGGACAGGGAGGAGCAGGATACCTTCTATCATCTTCCATCATGGACAGCTCCCTCCTACTATACACGCATGCCATCACCTACATCGCGCAAATGTCCTCTAGACGAATACAGCCACAAACCCAACAACAGCACCACCGATCCTATAGCACACTATTTGCATGTTTACCCTCCGAGGGACGTACCCCCCCTTCTCGACCTCTGGACAAGGGCCAGTTGCCTCCTGGGATACTCCCAAAGTTGCACTGGGACGTGCGGTCTTGCCCCATGGGGGATGCTGGCCAGATTGTCGGCGACACCCCATCCACGGGGGACAGCGAACTATTGGATCATCCGGGTTCTGTACTCTCCCACCAATGGGCATCAGCACCATCAAAAAGAGGGCGGGCACCTTAACGATTAGGAAACGCGTGATCACTAACCCCGGGCACAATACTCCGCTACGCCAGTGGAGTATGCAGAGTTTTGCCAACTCCGCGCTCCGCTGGGAACACGGAGTTTAGCAAAAAACTCTGACTACGCAGCGTAGTAGAGTTTTCCCTGCCACCCACCCCGCTTTCTGACTTACCTGGTCACGCTGGTGCTTCCGTGCCCTGCCCGGGCTGTCCTCCTCCTCCTGGCTGTCTCCAGTCCTCTCCACTCCAGGCTCGTCTGACTCCCCAGATGCTCTACATCACTCTTGGGAGGACTGCGCATGTGCGCGCATGGGCAGTCCTCCCAAGAGTGACGTAGAGCATAGGTATTTCTTTTTGCCTGGGGAGTCGGACGGGTCTGGGGTGGAGAGAAGAGACAGCCAGGAGGACATCCCGGGCAGGGCATGGAATCACCGGCATGACCAGGTAAGTCTGTGGCAGCCTCGGGGTGGGTGGCAGCAGGGAGCGGTGCGGAGCAGAATTCCACTGAGTTTTTAGCCAACTGCGGAAATCTGCGAAGTGGCACACCGCCAACTCCGCCCACCCTTAGTGATCACTCAGCCCACCCGCTCCACACTCGCGTACCCCACCCACAGGGCAAGTAGCTTCTCCCTATCCCCAACCTTCCCCGTCACACCTCTACCCCCATTCTCTATATACTTTTTTGTATTTCTAAGATGCAATTGTCATTCAGGTTTTCATACTATTAATGTTACTGGCTATTGTATTTAGTCGGCAGATGCTGACTCTTCATGATGTATATTTCTTCTGACCCTTTAATACAATTTAAAAAAATTGCAACACAAAAAAAAAGAATATGATCTGCTGTATGTGTTGGTGTGCTTACTTATTACTGTAATTCGAGGGCTCTTAAATAAAGTTAGAGGAAACAACAAAATTGGGGTCAGCAAAGTGAATGTTCAAGTCGCCCAGAAATTGCAATTAGCATATTTCAAGACAAAAGGAGACAAAGCCTCTTCTAACATAAAATTCCACCTATTGGATGGTCTCAGAGGGTAGTAAATAAAAGAACCAGAGAAAGCAAAATATTTAGAGAGAACTATTGAATAGCTGATAGCTTCACTGTCAGGAACAAGTTGATTCTCTATCAAACAGGTATAGTTAGATTTTAAAAAATCTCTATCCCACCTCCCTTCTTGTCCAAATGATCATATTTAACTATAGCTAATCTTCAGGTAGGGACATAGTGATATCAGGTGTAAAATGCTCATTTAACCGAGTTTCAGCTGGGAAAAGAACATCAGGTTTAAAATCAATAAAAAATTACAAATATCCAAATTGTGTTTTAGAAGGGAGAAACAATTCAGGCTAAAGAAACAAAATGTTACTTGCTAGTCAAGAGCATCAGTTTGATGACCATGATTATCAAGTTCAGGTGGAAATGTGAAATAGCATTGGCGACAGAGTCAAGAGCTTTGTGGCGGATAAAAACTATGCTTACAGTCTGTAAAAGCAGTAGCGTGGTGATGGAGTGAGGTTTGTAAAATACATCCTCATAAAGTCAAGTAACTCTATAATAATGTATTGACTGCATGAACTAATCAACTCCAGATACACCCATTTACACAGGGGGCAAACGCATATTATATAATATACTAAACCATGTTGGTATGAGTACGTATTAATTGTTTGCATATTGAAAAACCATACTACTGCATGTTTATGCTGTGTTGTACATTGCACATTTTGCATGTTGTGCACAAATAACGAAAAGGTTGCTTTAAACTAATAGCTTTTGCTAGGATTTATTTAACATATGGCATTAGTATGGTGGGAGGTAAAAATAATGGGTTTATTTTCACGAATGAATATTCTTTTGTGTTTGTTTATTTTAGTACGGGATTGGGCCTGCATGAAAATGGCCTCTCGTTGAAACCAGCATGTGGCTGGCCTAGTCGGTGTGCAGTGCGCATGTGCCAAATTGAGTTGCCTGCTCGCAAACTACAGAGTGTTCCCGATGATGCAATCCGTGTGAAGGCCATGTTGACGTGTGTCTTATTGTTTATGTGCCAAGATGCGACAGCGACTGTGGGAACAGCCATCACTACGTGCAATTTGAATGTGAAGACGGATGTTGATAATAACAATGTAGCCGGATGTATAAATATGAATGCTAATAGTATATGAAATTAATTTGTCTTAATCCTTCCTTTGTTAGAACCGGTATAGGATGGATTTGTGGGGAGAACTGGATGAGGCGACCCTAGTATGATTTACGACAACCAATCGCAGTCCGAGTTTTACCGATACTGCAACATTGTAAAATAGTGTGCTAGAGAAAAGAGTATAATTGATATCCCAATAGGGGTGTGAAAAGGCAGTATGGCTAAGCAGTGCAGTCCTGTATAGCAGAGCAGTCTGATGCAACAGATCAGAGAGAAGATCCAAGACAGAGAGAGCAGACCCGCACAGAGACAGAGAATCTTTAGGTACGAGAACGTCACGAGAGTGCTTGGGAGGAGACTGCGACAGAGGAGGTAGATTAAGTGGGAGATAAATGTAATTGTTAGTATAGTAAACTTTGCAGCATCTGTCCTGTTATCTTTGTCCTCAGAGCCTATCTCTGTGGGCCTCTTGCCACAACCTCGGCCAAGGAAGTGGGTTTCTTGATTCTTTGGTGGGTATTACCCTCCTTGATTGCTTTAATTTGCAAGTATATTTCTGCAAGCTTTATGCTGTTCCTTCTCTTCCCCATTCCTGGTGCACGCTTTGATTTCGATGCAAATGATTCATTTTGATTACATTGCTTGATATTTTGTTCTCTTATATGCAATGTTGTGTATGCACTGATGACTAATTTAAAGAGCATTTAATAATATAAAACATTAACCGAAAAAGTGACTTTGTGGTTAATTAGTTAAATAGTAAACTGTTTAGTTAATCATAGTCACCATCAACTCTTCAACTAATGGTCCATCGACCAGAGGAAGAAGGAAGTTGATATTACAAATAGATAGAAATATATAAATGTTATTAATGAGAAGTGTAGTGTTGTACTTAATAAAACTGACAAAATAAACCCCCCAAATCCAGCGCCTGTCCTCAGGGATCATTTATGGGTAATGTGTGATGGGCCTCGTTGTTTGGTATAGTAATTTTTCTGTGTGATGAGATTTCTCTTGGTCCCTGGTTTCAGAATTTAGGGGTTGCGCTGGATCAGTTTTTCTGGTAGCAGAATGATGGTTATTATTGATTAGTTTGGTGATTTATTGATTATTGATTATATGTTAACATTCTATGTAAAGTGAGTCAGTGTTACGTTTTTATGTAGTCTTTGGAACACAGGTACGGAAGAGTATCTGGGAAGCCGGCAGAGTAAAAGTTAGCCTGAAATAAGGCAGAGGAAAAGTGTGAGAAGTGAAATCACACGGGAATAGGTACATTGTCTGTTTAGGTTATTTTAGGGACTATTGAGTGTGTATGTGATAAGCGAAGGGTCCACCTGGGAAACTTTGGCCTTATCCCCAGAAGAGTAGTGAGACCTCCTTTTTAACAAAAGGGTCCTCTTATGAAATTTTAGCCTTATCCCTAAGGAAGTAACAGGTCCTCTCCTAGCTTGAGTGAAGGGAAGGATAGCGGAATTGTTATACTTGCCCGTATTGAAAGAAATATTCTTGAGAGTGAAAAACTATCTCTCTATCTAGTAAACAGACAGTGTGGTATTGTTTAAATGTTGTGACTAATAAGTTATTTTAAAGAAAATCGGACTTAGAAAAGTGCTGATAATTTTTGTAAAGGGAGGGTCAGCAGCAGGAGGGGAAGCTGACGTCACAGAGAGCCGCACTGGCATTGGTCAGTCTGTGAAGACAGAGCGAGCATCGATTGGTTAGTTGGTGTGAGCCTGGCTGGTATTGGACAAAATAGCGGAGAAGTAGAAAGCTCCGATTGGAAGAGTTAAGAGTGTGTCGCGCTGACATTGGTCAGGTGTTTGAGGAAGTAAAAGAGTTCAACTGGTGAATTATAGTGAATTATGTTGATAAAGATTTGTATCGAGTGAAGGTGTTGAATAAGTAGCGGAAATGTATTTCGAACCACCACGACAGGAGAAATTGACTTTGCTTGGCAAAATTAAAAGATTCTTTAAAAAGGACAAACCAGTAATAACGAGAGAAGGAGTTCCTATCCCTCCACCAAAGACACCACCGTCTTATATGATGTTAAAATATGGTTATCACACATGTATTTGGTTAGAGAACTGGGTAGGATATACGAAGAATGATGGTACACTAGCTTTCCCAGAGCATGGTTCTTTTAATTTGGCAGTGTTGCGTAATTTAAGAGATAAAATGATGGCATTAGATCCGAGACCTAGACCTACACAGTTTGAAGCACTAGTAGAATGGGAAGATGAAATGTATGAAAGAGAGAGAGAGAGACAGAAGTGGCAGAGTTCATAGATTTATGTTTGGAAGATTTCATGATGAAAAACATGAAGACAGAATGAAGAGGTGGAGAAATGGAGAGATAACTGAAGGATTGTATCCAGTTTTAATGTTAGGAGAGACTGCAGGAAATAAGTATAAGGAAAAGAAGAGACATTTAGAGCAAGTTGGGTATGGATATAATCCGAATGAAACTGATGATGAGCTGTTGGATGACATATTAGTTAAACGACCACCACCTTATCAAGAGAATTCTGTGATGGTGACACCACATGCACCGTCAATGGAAGCCCCAATGACACCTCAAACGACACCAATTCCAACTGCAAGTGATGTAGAGCAGGAAGGAGAAGCAGAATTTGCCATACAAACTAAAGAATTAGTTGAAAAATTAAATCAGATGAATATGAAAATAGATGCAATAACTGTGCCAGTAACTATAGGTCCAGCAATACCTGTATATGAAAATAGACTTGTCCATGAACCTTCCTTAACTGTCCCATTAAATTCTGCTATAACATCAGCTAGTAGTAGAATTAATGCTGTAAGTGTTCAAAGTGAACAGCCCACTACAGTTACTAGATCTACACCTCTGACTAATTTAACAGTTATTGAAACACCTAGGGAAATAATGCAGTTACAGCCCAAAAGGATAGAGTTAGATGAGATTCCCAGAAGTGAGGTTTCAATAGGTCCAACCACTGAAGAATTAGATGATTGGGTGAAAGGGTTACAAAGGAGAAAAACACAACCACAGCCTATAGATGTATGTAAGTTAAGAGTAGCTCTGGAAGAAATGATAATTGGAACCATAAGTCCAGACAGGCTAAAGACTTATCAAGATGATGAATTGATGTATCTGTGTAAGAGTATTACTTGGAAAGCGAAAAATCTACATGAAAGGTTAGTGGAAACTGCAGAGGAGTTAGGAATGGATATAGGAAGATCAAAAGTGTTGCAGAAGACATATAGAGTGGATTTTACTGAAAAGGATATAGAAAATATGAATACGTCTGGTAGGCGATTGCAGATAAAAGAGTTAATGGTTGTTTTAAGAAAATGGGGAGACGTTGAAAGATGGATAGGTAGATGGATGAGGAAGAAAGAGGAATTAGCTGCTAAAGAAATACATTTGCATCCCGTAAGAGAAGTGGAAAATGTAGCTCTGGAATGTCCCATGAGAGAAGTTCCAGGAGGAGGTTATGTGCATGTTCCTTGGTCTAGACAGGATATATTGTCTTTTACCAATGAGTTTCCTTAGGTTGAGAGAAAAACCTGTGGAATGGTATAAACAAGTTGAGAGGTTTGTGAAAGTATCGAAAGTATTGTTAAAGGATCTAGATGGATTGTTTGAAATTGTTGTCCCTGCAGATTTATGGACTGAATGTAAGATTACAGTAGATTGGCCGAAAGACGAATATCCTAGAGATGCCAAAACAGGAGCACCTTCTGATGAGGTGATGAAAAAATATCATCAAGTGATTACTTTCTTGAAAAGCAAAATTTCCCCTAAGGAAATGGATTGGGTAAAAATTGATAGAACAAACCAAGAGCCGAAAGAATCTGTACATGTCTATTACGAGAGGTTGTTACAAGTCTTTAAGCAGTATAGTGGTTTTGAGAATATTGGAGACAAAGATATGGGTCATTTTGTGCATAGGTTTGTGTATGGATTAAGACCTGAAATTAGTCAGATGATACAGCAGCATATGTTGTGCTGGCAAGCCAAAACGATTGACGAGATCTTGAGGTATGCGAAGTATTGCAGCGACGACATTGAGTCTCGCCATCGTAAATTAAAAGAAAAGATGATGTGGGCACAAGTAAAGGTAGTGTGCAGCAAGAAACTCAGTTGAATTCTCAGGCTATAAACCAAATGGGAGGAGTTAGTCAGAATGCTCAGAAATCTACTGGAGGTAGAGGGACAAATGAGCAGAGAAGAGGCGAAAAGAAATTTCCTTGTCATCGGTGTTGAAAGTATGGACACTGGAAGAATGAGTGTAAATCAGTGCAGAGGACTAATGGAGGAAATCAAATTTTAACCCCACAGGTGCAGAGTGAGATAATTGTGCAGCAGACACCACAGCAGCAGGTAGTCACTACCCAATATCAGGTCCCGCAACCACCATTACCACATAGTGTAAATGCTCAAAGATACAGTGTGGATACAGGGTTTCACGGAGGAGACCAGGTTGGTAAAAATACTAACACAAATGTGATTCCCCAATTTTGGATGCAATGTGATGGAAGTGATGTTGAATCGAGTCAATGACGGTGCCTGAGGGGGGAGGAAGAGTGCATGCTTGGCGCTACTCTAGAGGTAGATCAGTCAGGTCCATTTGTTGATGGAAAAGTGGAACGTAATGATATCACCTTTCTTGTGGACACTGATGCTACCCGTTCTACTGTGAGAGCAGCAGAAATTCCAAACCTACCCCTCTCGGGAGAAACTATCCAAGTAGTAGGAGTCTCAAACAAACAGATAAATACTCCAGTTACTAAACCAATTGAAGTACATATTGGTCCCTTCAAAGACATGCATCGGTTTGTAGTGTGTGACTCGAGTCCAGTGAATTTGTTAGGAAGGGATTTGCTGTGCAAAATGAATTGCACAATTTACTGCACACCGGATGGTATTGCATTTCAGACACCTGATGAGGATGTTGCGTTTAAAATGGTGTTAGCAAAGCAAGGAACAGAAGTGAATGAGTTATATTCGCTTCTTACAGACAAAAGTGTGCCTGAAGAATTAATGAAGGTAGTGAATCCGGAAGTATGGGATTTCACAGGACAGGAGATTGGGTTGATGAAGAAAGTGGATCCGATTAGAATTACAGTGAAAGATGGTGTTGACTATCCAAATACACCACAGTATAAGATGAAACCAGAAGTAATAGCAGGAATAACTCCTGTAATTGATCAAATGATTGAACAAGGAATTTTAAAAGAGTTAATGAGTAGTCCTTGTAATTCACCTATTATGGGATTGAAAAAGCCAAATGGAACTTATAGAATAGTACAAGATTTGAGAAAGGTAAACAAAATTGTTGTGCCTTGTTGTCCAGTTGTGCCAAACCCAGCAGTGATTCTATACCAAATCCCACATGATGCGAAATGGTATACAGTTATTGATTTGTGTCATGCACTCTTTTCGATTCCCCTGCATCCAGATAGCCAGTATTTGTTCGCGTTTTGGTTTGGGGATCGTGTTTTGGCATGGTGCCGAGTTCCTCAAGGCTATACTGAGAGTCCTTCAATTTTTAATCAGATATTGAAAAAGTGTTTGGAGGAATTGAGAATGTCTGAAGGGTCTGTTTTGGTTCAGTATATTGATGACCTACTGGTGGCATTAAAGACTCTAGAAGCCTGTGTTGCAGACACAGTTGCTTTACTGAACCATTTGGCAGAGGGTGGACATAAGGTGTCCCCTGCAAAATTACAATTCTGTCAACAAGAAGTCCAATACTTAGGTCATAAGATTGAGAAGGGAGTCAGAAAAGTAAGGTCAGAGCGTATTCGAGTGATCAGGGATATGAAGCCTCCAACGACACAGAGGGAAGTGCAAATGTTTTTGGGAGTGGTTGGATATTGCAGACAGTTGATCAGTGGATTTTCCCTGATGGCAAAACCTCTACAAAGGTTAACAAGGAATGATGTGAAAGATCCAGTTAAATTGGATGAAGAAAGTATGGATGCTTTTGTTAAACTGAAAGAGAGTTTGTGTAAGGCTGCGGCATTGGGAATGCCTGATTATTCAAAGGCTTTTGCATTATATTGCAGTGAGAGAGATGGATGTGCACTTGCAGTATTAACCCAAAGGCATGGAATGTCAAGACGACCTGTGGCATACTTTTCAGATACACTAGATTCAGTAGCTGCCGCATTACCTGGATGTTTGAAAGAAGTAGCTGCTACTTGTGTGAGTTTGGAACAGAGTGAAGGAATCATAATGGGTCATCCTGTGAGAGTGTATGTGCCACATTCAGTTGAGATCCTTTTAACAAGAACACAGACTCAGCATCTCACCTACAGTCGGATGATTAGGTATGAGACAGTGATTCTGGGAGCAGAAAATGTGACCATAGTGCGATGTACAAATGTGAATCCTTCTACTCTATTGCCAGATGTATGGGAAGAAGAAGTAAAGGATCAAGCTGAACATGATTGTTTGGATGTGACTGAATTTTGTACCAAGCCCCGTCCTGACATCAAGGACGTTCCTCTCGAGGAATCAGATCGTGTGATGTTTGTTGATGGTTCATGTTTGCGAACTGAAAGAGGTGTATTGAGTTCTGCTTATGCTGTTTGTACTGTAGCAGAAATCCTGGAAGCATCCTGTCTAAAAGGTGTAAAATCTGCACAAGTGGCTGAATTGATAGCTCTAATTCATGCCTGCAAATTGGGAAAACGTCAGAAAGTGACCATAATTACTGATAGTCAATATATGGCTTTGGCATTGTGCATGATTTTGGAGAACTATGGATGCAAAGGGGATTCCTGACCTCTTCGGGGTCCCCCGTCAGGAATAGTCAATTTGTAAAATAATTGCTGGAAGCATTACAATTGCCAAAACAAATTGCAGTGGTCAAATGTGCCGCACATAAGTCAAGAGATGACTATGTGACTCAAAGCAACAGATTTGCTGACCAAGTAGCACAATATTTTGCAAAGAATGAGACTTCCATAAATCGGGGAAAAGCAAAAGAACATACGGTTTGTCAACTTATGTTTACTAACACTATTGAAACTTGGGATGAAGTGAGACAACTGCAGGAAGAGGCAAGTGATGAGGAAAGACAAGAATGAGAGAAAGCAGGATGTAGAAGGCGAGAAGATGATGATGTATGGGTATATATTGATGGAAGACCAGTCATGCCAGATAGTTTACTTTCTCATATGGCAAGGATGTACCATGGAGTGACACATGTTGGACGAGACGCCATGGTCAGATTATTTAAACAAACATGATTTAATACTAGGTTCAAACTATTGCAGAGAGTCTTTGTCAGAGATGCCTAACGTGCCAACAGCAAAATCCAGGAAGAAAGACAATAGTTAGTCTGGGAACAATAGGGAGGGCAGGTGGTCCTTTTACCAGACTACAACTCGATTTTATTGAGTTACCTCCATGTGAGAAGTTCAAATATGTGTTACTGATTGTGTGTTTGTTTTCCCGATGGGTAGAAGCTTACCCCACAAGAAGGAATGATAGCCTGACAGCGGCAAAACTTTTGTTGAGAGAATACATTCCTAGATATGGTTTCCCAGTCACTATGGAAACAGATAGAGGGACACACTTCACTAGTGAATTGATCAAACTGATTTGTGAGGCCTTGAGCATTCAACCAAAACTTCATTGTGCCTATCGTCCAGAGGCTTCTGGGATAGTAGAACAGATAAATGGCACAATCAAGAACAGGTTAGGTAAAGTGTGTAGATCCACAGCACTGAAATGGCCTGATGCTTTACCCCTAGTATTGATGAGTCTCAGAAGCATTCCTGACAAAAAGACAGGATTGAGTCTGTACGAAATATTGATGGGAAGAGCAATGAGACAAGCATTTGTACCTGCGAACAAATTGATAAATATATCTGATGATCTCATCCTTGACTATTGCAAAGGATTGGCTGATGTGGTACGTTCTGTGTTTCATCAGGTTGGAGCAGACGCGACCACAACACAGCAGACTCAAGCTCATGATCTAAGCCTTGGTGAGTGGGTTCACGTGAAAAGGCATAGAAGAAAAATTTGCCTAGAGCCCCGCTGGGAAGGGCCATATCAGCTTATATTGGTGACGACTACAAAGTGTGCTGGTTTAACAAATTGGATCCATGCCAGTCACACTCAGCGAGTCCCAAGTCCACTTGAACCACGAGTAGAGCGGCATCTGGAGATCTCAAGTACAAGCTCTGAATCAGAGGGTGAAGCACAAGAAATTGGTGAGGTTAGAGCAATAGAATCTGAAACTGGCGAACCTGAACCAAAAGACTCTGGAGAGCAGCTTGATGATGAATTGCTTAGCACAAGTCAAGTAAAGTGGGCACCAGCTACTGGGACTGAAGAAACTGCTGTTGAACAAGAAGAAAGACACATTTTAGGTGAAAAGGGAAAGTGTAGAGAAGAAGTAGGTGAAAGAAATACCGAAGAAGAAGAAGAAGAAGAAGAAAAAGAAAGCAAACTTAGGGTAGGTACAAAGAAACGGAAGTACAAATTGAATAAAGAAGAAGAAGTAGTTCAACCAAAGAGAGCAAGGAAAGATGAGCAGTGGCCAAGTGGAGTTAAAAGACTGAAATATAGAGTAGTGAAAGGAAGACCAGAAAATAGGTTAGAAGAAATAAGTGAAGCTTCAGATCAGTTAGAACAGGGAGAGTCAGATGACGAATCAGTGCTGCGACCAAAGAGAGTGAGAAAACCAAACAAAAAGTTCAGGTCACCTGATTGGATATATATAGTGTTAGAAGAAATTGAAGAAGAAGATTTAAACCAAAGAAGAAACAGCACTGACAACGAACAAGAAGAGAAAAGTGATCTAAATCTGCCTTCAGAGACTGTAAACAAATTAAGGTGTCGCGTTAGGAACTGAAATGTTTCTCTGAAGATTCAGAAGACGTCCTGGAAATTGGATTAAGTTAAAAAAAAAAGAAGGGGTAAAGAAGAAAGCTTTTGAAGTGTGGGATCACACTACATTTTATTAATAATATTATGGCAGATACACAAGTAACTAGACCTAGATGTAGCCTTATGTGTAGATGTTATAAGGTTTGCTTATGTTTAATGTGTATATTGATAGTATTCTGGGTAATATTGACAATAGTAATACCTTTACATTTGATAAAAGAAGATACACCACGTTCTAGCAATTTAACAGGTCCAAGGATAGATACTGATATTAGACAAAAACAAATTACTCACTTGAATCAAATAGATGCTAGTAGTTTACATCACAACAGATTAGTTACTAATTTTTCCTCAAAGGTTTTTACCAAACTACTTTATTAATATGTAGAAACAATGGATGTGAATGACTGCTATGTAGGCATACAGTTACCATTGTCTGTTTCTGAAGGTGTGACTTACCATCACCTTCCTTTGACTTATGGTGTGACCTGTAGTGTTTTATCAAGTTTCTTGTATAGAACAGGTAAACTAGATTATTATTATTCCAATGTAGATACAATATTTTCTAAGGTTTCTGTAGTACCTGAATTGATTAAGATAGCACATGCAAATGTCATGGGAGATTTCTTCTTGACAACAAAGTATTTAGATATAGCCTATGCTAAGAAAAATAACTTAACATGTAGACTGGAAAGAGAAGAGAAAATCTTTTTAGAGATGGTAGAGGAAAGAAGGGCTAAGTTTCAGAGAAAAGCTGTTGAAGAGAAATTGAAAACACCACCTTGGATTTTCAGAGAAGGCAACTATGACAAAAGTGAGACTTATGCTGCAATGGCTTTGGATTGGTCACAGAAGGGATAATTATGCTTACGTAGGGAGAAGACTAATTATAATTCCTATTTCATCGGTTCCAGTGAATGTGAAGATACCTATAAAATTATTGGGGGTTGGGGATTAGAGGGAGGAACTGACCCTGTCTTGCCTGGTATATATTATGTCTGTGGGAGGAAAGCCTATTATCGATTGCCAGATCACTGGTATGGGATATGTTACCTTGGGATTGTCTATCATGTAGACAAAAATACAAATGGAATCGATGAAGTCAGGCAAGGACTAAACCGTGTAAAAAGAGAAAGTTTTTCAGAAATTGTAGGTGATATATTTGGAGCATTGATACCTGGAGTTGGATTTACACTGAATGCATACAAAATTCGACAACTGTCCACAGTGGTTGATCGTTTATCTACAGATACTTCTGGAGGATTCTTAATGATTGACACCGAAATGATTGCCATGCGATCTATGGTTATGCAAAATCGACTTGCCCTTGATATATTGTTGGCAAAAGAGGGGGGAGTCTGTGGAATGCTAAAAGTTCAACAATGTTGCACTTACATTCCAGATAAAAGTAAGAATTTGGAAGGATACATTCAAAATATCACTAAATTGCATAAGGAAGTAATTCAAGTAGAGGTTGATGGTGTTTGGGAGAGACTAAGTAAAAGTTTCTCTACTATAAGCAATTGGTTTTCTTCTATAGGTAGTTCCCTAGTTGCAAAAATAACAGTACCAGCAGCTTTTGTAGTCATCATGGTACTCATGATACGAATGACTTATGTTTGTGTGAAGAAGAGACGCAAAGAAAAGAAAGAAAGGAAATTGAGTAAAGTACATAAAGAAAGGGAAAGAGAGATAGAGGAGATAGAGATGAAAGGGTTTAAAGAAAAATTGTATGAAAAATGTAAAGAGCAAGGGTCAAAAGACAAAATATCAACTATATAACTTGAAAAAACGTATGGTTTGGGATTTTATGATGGTCAAACCATCAAAGAGGGGATTGATGGAGTGAGGTTTGTAAAATACATCCTCATAAAGTCAAGTAACTCTATAATAATGTATTGACTGCATGAACTAATCAACTCCAGATACACCCATCTGCACAGGGGGCAAACACATATTATATAATATACTAAACCATGTTGGCATGAGTACGTATTAATTGTTTGCGCATTGAAAAACCATACCACTGCATGTTTATGCTGTGTTGTACATTGCACATTTTGCATGTTGTGCACAAATAACGAAAAGGTTGCTTTAAACTAATAGCTTTTGCTAGGATTTATTTAACATATGGCATTAGTATGGTGGGAGGTAAACATAATGGGTTTATTTTCACGAATTAATATTCTTTTGTGTTTGTTTATTTTAGTACGGGATTGGGCCTGCATGAAAATGGCCTCTTGTTGAAACCAGCATGTGGCTGGCCTAGTCGGTGTGGAGTGCGCATGTGCCAAATTGGGTTGCCTGCTCGCAGACTACAGAGTGTTCCCGATGATGCAATCCGTGTGAAGGCCATGTTGACCTGTGTCTTATTGTTTATGTGCCAAGATGCGACAGCGACTGTGGGAACAGCCATCACTACGTGCAATTTGAATGTGAAGACGGATGTTGATAATAACAATGTAGCTGAATGTATAAATATGAATGCTAATAGTATATTAAATGAATTTGTCTTAATCCTTCCTTTGTTAGAACCGGTATAGGATGGATTTGTGGGGAGAACTGGATGAGGCGACCCTAGTATGATTTACGACATCCAATCACAGTCCGAGTTTTACCAATACTGCAACATTGTAAAATAGTGTGCTAGAGAAAAGAGTAATTGATATCCCAATAGGGGTGTGGAAAGGCAGTATGGCGAAGCAGTGCGGTCCTGTATAGCAGAGCAGTCTGATGCGACAGATCAGAGAGAAGATCCAAGACAGAGAGAGCAGACCTGCACAGAGACAGAGAATCTTTAGGTACGAGAACGTCACGGGAGTGGTTGGGAGGAGACTGCGACTGAGGAGGTAGATTAAGTGGGAGATACATTTAATTGTTAGAATAGTAAATTTTGCAGCATCTGTCCTGTTATCTTTGTCCTCGGAGCCCATCTCTGTGGACCTCTTGCCACAACCTTGGCCAAGGAAGTGGGTTTCTTGATTCTTTGGTGGGTATTACCCTCCTTGATTGCTTTAATTTGCAAGTATATTTCTGCAAGCTTTATGCTGTTCCTTCTCTTCCCCATTCCTGGTGCGCGCTTTGATTTCGATGCAAATGATTCATTTTGATTACATTGCTTGATATTTTGTTCTCTTATATGCAATCTTGTGTATGCACTGATGATTAATTCAAAGAGCATTTAATAATATAAAACATTAACCGAAAAAGTGACTTTGTGGTTATCTAGTTAAATAGTAAACTGTTTAGTTAATCATAGTCACCATCAACTCTTAAACTAATGGTCCATCGACCAGAGGAAGAAGGAAGTTGATATTACAAATAGATAGAAATATATAAATGTTATTAATGAGAAGTGTAGTTTTGTACTTAATAAAACTGACAAAATAAACCCCCAAATCCAGCGCCTGTCCTCAGGGATCATTTATGGGTAATGTGTGATGGGCCCCGTTGTTTGGTAAAGCAATTTTTCTGTGTGATGAGATTTCTCTTGGTCCCTGGTTTCAGAATTTAGGGGTTGCGCTGGATCAGTGGCATGCCAGCAGCTGAGATGCTGAATAGGTATACCTAGTTGCAAAATTAGAACCAGGGTCCCTAGCCCCAGGGCATGTTCGGGCACGGGCAAAAACAGACTATCTTGCTGTTGGCACGTCAGCAGCACGGCCATTGTGAGCGTCAATGCGTGTCTGTGTGTTGCCTCTATTTTTATAGGGAGTAGGCCTTGTGTGAGGAGACCTAGAAGGGGCACTAGAACGTAGCCCAAGACAGAGTCTCTAAGATGGCACCATTAAAATGGCCCCTGCCCCCACCACAAAAGAATGCAGATCCGGAAGCACAGGACATCACCTACAGTGTGAAAACTCCAAGAAAAACAGAAAACACAAATAAAACTTTACCACAAATCAAATTTTCCCCTAAGTAAAAACACAGTAGGTTTCTTAAAAATGCAGATTATTGGAAGCAGTTTAAAGTGCTTTACTGCTTATAAATAATCTACTTATGTAATATGAAGCTCACTAATGCAAATTGTTAATATAAGATGAACAATAAGAAAACTATGGCATGTGAAAGCTAATGATGTACGTGCTGTTTTGATCCCTGTCATCCTTGCACAGGTTTCATAAAAGACAATGAGGAGTATCTACAATGATGAACACTCACTCAACTAAAGAAAGATGGCCGCAGGGGCAGGGGTCGGAGAACGAGCTCCGGGATCCAGGGACCACTAAAACGTGAAAATCCCTGCTGCCCCCCCCGCCTACGACCCCCTCTACCCAGACAACTCAACGGAGAACAACAATCACAATACAAAGATGACTCACCAGTGAAAAACCCCCAAGCAGGCGTCCCGGAATCGCGCTGTGGATCCTCTGCCTAGAATGTAAGCAAGCTGCCCCTGCCTCGGAGAGGATCGGGTAGGCACGGCGGACTCCTCAGCAGAAGATCCCGAACAGCCACACTTGGACCCGAAGGGAGTCGGAACGCCAACAAGCAACAACAGGACTCCGGACGGTAAATAACAGGACTCCGGACGGTTGAAGCCTCCAGCTGGGAACAGATGAATCGGAAGACACCGGGGCCGTGACTGGTCGAAAAGTCCCCGGGGAAACGCGCTCTGGTGAGGACACGAGGAATCGAGTGCGGAAGGGTCCGCTCGCCGGGACCGGTAAGACGCAGAGAGGAACCCCATCTGATCGCGCGGTCACAGCAACGAGAGATACGGGACTCGCTTCCTCCTGCCTGACCCTTAGATGGCATCACTGAAACAGTTAACCAGATGCCCACCGACAGTTCAATTCCCCCTAAGCTCCCTTAACCTCCTGTACTAGACTCTTCCTCTCCCTCGAACCGGTCAATGAATCAGCTGCCTAGTCAAGCTGACATTAGGAATTGTAGGCACAGCATACCCCGCCACACCAGCACAACCGGCCTGTCCCCAAGATGGCGGCCACTCGCCCCTAATCACCAACACATCAAAGAACGCTCTGGTCCAGCCATCACACCGATCCTCTCACTGCGAGCGCAGAAGTAAGACAAGACACTAAATTTCTGCCTGCAGAATAGTTGAAGAAGAGGTTGCTTTCCCTAACCAATTTGGAAAACATCTGCCGATATATAGTTGCATGGCAACTCGCATAATACAGGGAAGCTGAAGGAGAAGACGTTTTTTCCCAGTCAGCTGTTCAAACGGTCTGGGCTATTAAGGAGTGCTCCTTGAATAGGGTCACTACACGGGATTACCCCAAACTGGAAAGGGGCATGTCTATTCCTGGTGACGCTTTGGCCACAGTTCTTTAAAAGCCCCTGGTCTACTCACCATACCGATCTCTCCTACCCGGGGGCTAAAAGCAACACCCTAGTCAACCACTGAGGCCAGATTCAGAATTGACTAAAAGCTTCATACAGTCCGCAAGGCACTTAACCTGGGTTTTGTCTCGGTGGGTAATATCATTTCTCTCTCTAGTCCTAGAGCTGGCACGGTGGGTAGAATTCTGTGCTTAATCCCACCCTTAACCCCTTACAAGTGCTTCCCTTCTGAACAATTGATTGAAGACATTATGGCACCCCCACCTCATCCCGCCCCCCCTTACCAAAAGGACTGAAACCACACGGCCTGAACTCCTTCTCCATCATTTCCCCCCCCAACCTCACCCCTAAAGCAAAAAGAAACCTTAAACACAGACTGATTAAACAACACCCAGAAACCCTAATCGCGGACATATACTATTGCTCTTCCAAAGGCCAGTTAAAAATGGACCTCATTTTCCACACCATGAGACCTGCTAATTGGAACAACATCCTCAAGACACATCTGCACATATCCAAAACAACCAACACCACCCACAGCTGTAAACTTACGATCACACTCCCTAACCACCCCAAACATAGCGGCAACACCTCTTTAACCATCTACACCAATGGCACAGTCTTGATCCAAGCCAATAACGACAACCTAGAAGCTTTCGACTCCCTCTTCCCCACGCTTCGCAACGCCCCACCACATTCACATAGCGCCCGCCCGTCCATCTTCTTATTCCCTGATAGACCGCCCCTCCATTTGATTGCACATGAAATTCACAAGACCTCCGCCATGCAAGACAACCTCCCCCTCCAGACAACATCCGACACTCCGTCCACCCCTCCCTGAGAGGTCTCAACTCTCTCCCACCCTCCCTATTAAATCAGAGCCCCGACACAGACGAGGCTCTCCAACCCCATACCGACCAACACCCACCTCCCCCTTCCATAACCCACCACCCCCACAAGACCTCTGCCATGCAAGCCAGCCTCCTCCCTCCAAACATCATCCTCCACTCTTTCTACCCCTCCCCGACAGCGCCCAATTCTCTCCCACCCCCCAAATCTAATCAGAACCCCGACACTGATGAGGCTCTCCAACCCCCCGGCCAACACCCACCCCCGCTTTCCTTAATCCCCCACTCTCAACAGACAACCTGCGATCACAAGGCGCTACCCTTGATGTCTTTCTGTCTCCCTCCACTGCCACAAAAGAGATGGCAGCGGGAACCACGCCGAGACCGCCCACCCTCAATATCCAGGACTTTCCATAGAGATAATTGGGGCAACTCTAACACCAAAAGCCAACTCAGAGAGTCCAGCCCACACCCATACCTGACACCCTCATTTACTGACACCACTCACGCAAAGCCGCCCAAGATCCAACAGCCTAGCTCTACCACGACCCCCAACACGACTCAGTCTCAGAGACCCAGAAATAAAAGAGCCGCAACACCCTCCCGAGACCCCTCTTCCCTTCCCTACTTAAAGACGAACCAGCGACTGGCCCTGCTAGAAAGCCAGCTAGAAACAGTAATTCTGGGCCTCTCCGAAATATTACGGAACCTCACCACACTCAGAAAGCCTGCCCAACATCCACATCCGACACCCCCATCCGCCAACTACAATCACTCAAGGCCCGAGACCCAACGGCTCAGCTGGAATACAACCCCCCTCCCAAACCAGGCTCAGAGACCCAAAAGAACAAGAGCCACCATGTCCACAAAGGAAGCGATGGATCTTGCCTCCACATTTGACACAACCACTACTATCACCTCTAGCTCCAGGATTCAGGTGATCACGGGCATGGGTAGAGACTGCCCCCCCACCAGACCCTCAAGGCCCCCAGCCCTCCTCACCAATATCCCCAGGGCTCCTTTAATGAAGAATCCCAATAACGAGAGATCCAACACCAACTGCATGCTCATTAACTGCAGGTCGGCCTCCAAACATGCAACTGAATTGGCAGAGACCATCCTTGCACATGACATTGACATCACGTTCATCACCGAAACTTGGCTAAACGAGTTCTCTCCCCCAATTATGGACTTGCTTGTGCCCCCGGGCTTCGCTATCATACACAAAGACAGGAAAAACCACAAGGGAGGAGGCTTAGCCATCATACATAAGAACAGCATCTCCGTAACGGAAACCGACGCCCTCAAATATAACTCTTTCGGATGTCTTACTACAACCATTAAGATGAGTGACAACAAATCACTACTCTGTCATCTCCTCTACCATCCGCCAAGAAACACCGCCTCTTTCGGAGAACACCTCTCCGACCTATTAACTCATTCCTCACTCCAGGACTCAAACAACATAATTCTAGGCTACCTCAACTTAAACTGGATAGATGAAAACATCGCGCTAATCAAAACCCTAAATGATCTCCTAAGCAACCTCAATCTCACACAACACTGCACAGAGAAAACCCACATCAAAGGCTCTATCCTCGACGCCATTATCGCTCATGCAGATACTGTCTCCATCGACCACACCTTGCCTGTGGACTGGTCGGATCACCATATCATTCTGTTCCACCTAAACCAAAGGATCCAAGACCAACCCTGCACTCGGGACCCTCCGCGCTGGGTGAGAAATCTAAGTCAAATTCCACTTGTAGATCTGGAGGAGAGGGTTAGCTCCCTCCTCCCTATCCACACGGGTGAACTCTCAGTAACAGAACTCACTTCTCAGTACAACACCACTATGACCTCCATTATGGACCAAATAGCCCCCCTGAAACTAAAAAGAGCCAGAAACATTCCTTCCAGATCATGGTTCAATACAGACTTAAACTCAGAAAGAAGAGAACTAAGAGCGGCAGAAAGACTGTGGCAAAACAACCCGTCCACAATCCTACGAGCGAGACTCAAAGCAGTAAGAGGGAGATACAATAAACACATAAAAAATGAAAAAACGTCCTTCTTTTGCAACGCCCTTGACAAAGCAAAGAACAGACCTAAGGAACTATTCAGCCTCATCAGGCAACAAACCTCCAAACCCCCTATGACACAAGTTATAGCCTCCAAAGACCTGTGTGACAACTTTGCCAATTTCTTCAATGACAAAATCTCCAAGATAGAACTCTCCTTGGACGTACAAAGCAGTCCCCACAACAGTAAATCGCCCACTGAGTCAGTAGATATCACATCCAAGCACCCTCCTAACTTTTGGAAATCTTTCAACCCCAACTCCCAAGCAGAGGTCATCAAAATGATCTCCAACACCAAACCCTCAGCACACGTCATGGATCCCTTACCTGCCCAACTGGCCAAAAAGCTCAAACTAGGCCTAGCCCCGCACTGGACTAAGATTATAAACAGCTCCTTGAGTACTGGAGTCATGCCTGACTGTCTCAAAATCGGCCAAGTCACTCCTCTATTGAAAAAACTTGGCTCTGACACAAACGATCTGAACAACTTCAGACCCGTCTCTAACCTCCCTCTCCTAGCGAAAATTCTGGAAAGATGTGTTCTCCTCCAACTCACTCAACACCTAGACAGCACCAACCTTCTTCATCCTCATCAATCAGGGTTCAGAAAAGGTTACAGTACAGAGTCAGCGATCCTAAATGTAATAGACGATATGCACAAATCTCTGGATAAAGGCCAATGCTGCGTACTCATACTCTTGGATCTATCGGCAGACTTCGACACGGTTGACCACAAACTACTCATCAAAGCACTTCAAGAAAGGGCGGGAGCAGAGGAGGTGGTCCTACAGTGGTTCACCTCTTTCCTACAGAACCGCACCCAAAGTATAAAAATCAAGAACTTCTCGTCTGACCCACTCCCTGTATGTAGGGGTGTCCCCCAAGGATCAGTACTCTCCCCACAACTTTTCAACATCTATATGGAGCCCCTTACCTCTATACTCAAAAAAACCAACATTCCCTTCCACCTCTATGCAGATGATACCCAAATTTATCTGGAAACCTCCTCCATCGAAGACATCCAGAGACTGAACGCCACTTTACGAGAAGTCCAGCACTGGCTCTCACGCAACCACTTAAAACTAAATCAGGACAAGACGGAAATCCTCCTCATCTCCAACAAAGAGGAGAACCCCCAAATCACAGAATGGATAAAAGCCATCGAGGCTCTCAACCACAACCTCACCCTAGCTGACTCTGCAAAATCGTTGGGAATCACTCTGGACCCCAAACTAGACATGAACAAACACATCAAAAACACCGCAAAGAGCGCCTTCCTCAACCTTAAACTACTCAACAAAACTGTCCAGACTGGACTGCAGGATTGCAACCCTCACAGGAGCAGCAAAATCCCATCTTGCTCCACTCAGATCAACTCTGAATGCAGCAGCCAGAATGGTCACCGGAGTAAAGAAATATGATCACATCTCGCCTGCACTCAGAGAGCTAAAATGGCTCCCTGTTGAAATGCGTGCCAACTTCAGAACCGCCTGCCTCACGCACAAAGTGTTGCACACAGGGAAACCCGCCTACCTGGCTGCTAAACTCCAGAAGGCTGGTCAGTCAAGAACCCTAAGGAGCTCAAACACTCTACTCCTTATCCCACCGAAATCTCGCAGACAAACAAACGCATCTCGATCTTTCGCAGGAAGTGCGCCGAAAATATGGAACTCCCTTCCAGTCCATATCAGGACTAACCCCTCCTACATAAAATTCAAAAGGCAGCTCAAGGACCTCCTCCTCAACCGATCTCTCCCAAACGGATAGTTACAAACCAGTAGCCGAAGTCAAACCATAGTAGCACATGGACACTTTGTCATCAATGACCTCTACCTCACTCTCCGCATGACTACCTCCCGCCCCCCCCCTCACTGGTCGAACCCCTCCGTGAGTCACTGGATCCTCTACGACTACCTAAGCGAGCGTCATTTGTTCCCTGTACATTCTACAGCGATAACTGTCATATGTTCCCTGTACATTCTACTGCGATAACTTACTTTACGAGTGACATTTTGCACTCCACGTCGATATTATGCTATGCGTTTTGGGACATTGTATATACTAATTTGCTTAATGTATCCTACGAGTGATTCATGCTGTAAAGCGCTCCAATACCTTCGGGTCTGGCTAGCGCTATATAAAACTCATGAAAAAATAAATAAATACTCACTACTCAGTGATAGTGAATTGATTCACTGGGTGACTCAGAGCACATTCTGAAAACAGCCATCACTACGTGCAATTTGAATGTGAAGACGGATGTTGATAATAACAATGTAGCCGAATGTATAAATATGAATGCTAATAGTATATGAAATGAATTTGTCTTAATCCTTCCTTTGTTAGAACCGGTATAGGATGGATTTGTGGGGAGAACTGGATGAGGCGACCCTAGTATGATTTACGACAACCAATCACAGTCCGAGTTTCACCGATACTGCAACATTGTAAAATAGTGTGCTAGAGAAAAGAGTAATTGATATCCCAATAGGGGTGTGGAAAGGCAGTATGGCGAAGCAGTGCGGTCCTGTATAGCAGAGCGGTCTGATGCGACAGATCAGAGAGAAGATCCAAGACAGAGAGAGCAGACCCGCACAGAGACAGAGAATCTTTAGGTACAAGAACGTCACAGGAGTGCTTGGGAGGAGACTGCGACCGAGGAGGTAGATTAAGTGGGAGATAAATTTAATTGTTAGAATAGTAAACTTTTCAGCATCTGTCCTGTTATCTTTGTCCTCAGAGCCTATCTCTGTGGACCTCTTGCCACAACCTCGGCCAAGGAAGTGGGTTTCTTGATTCTTTGGTGGGTATTACCCTCCTTGATTGCTTTAATTTGCAAGTATATTTCTGCAAGCTTTATGCTGTTCCTTCTCTTCCCCATTCCTGGTGCGCGCTTTGATTTCGATGCAAATGATTCATTCTAATTACATTGCTTGATATTTTGTTCTCTTATATGCAATCTTGTGTATGCACTGATGATTAATTCAAAGAGCATTTAATAATATAAAACATTAACCGAAAAAGTGACTTTGTGGTTATTTAGTTAAATAGTAAACTGTTTAGTTAATCATAGTCACCATCAACTCTTCAACTAATGGTCCATCGACCAGAGGAAGAAGGAAGTTGATATTACAAATAGATAGAAATATATAAATGTTATTAATGAGAAGTGTAGTGTTGTACTTAATAAAACTGACAAAATAAACCCCCAAATCCAGCGCCTGTCCTCAGGGATCATTTATGGGTAATGTGTGATGGGCCCCGTTGTTTGGTAAAGCAATTTTCTGTGTGATGAGATTTCTCTTGGTCCCTGGTTTCAGAATTTAGGGGTTGCGCTGGATCAGTGGCATGCCAGCAGCTGAGATGCTGAATAGGTATACCTAGTTGCAAAATTAGAACCAGGTTCCCTAGCCCCAGGGCATGTTCGGGGACGGGCAAAAACAGACTATATTGCTGTTGGCACGTCAGCATCATGGCCATTGTGAGCGTCAATGCGTGTCTGTGTGTTGCCTCTATTTTTATAGGGAGTAGGCCTTGTGTGAGGAGACCTAGAAGGGGCACTAGAATGTAGCCCAAGACAGAGTCTCTAAGATTGTGAGAAGTTGGCCTGGTATATGCTGTCCACTAGTTCTAGTGGGCACCTTGCACCAGTCCAAACAACCCCTTATGGAGATAGGTTAAAGACAACCTTTATTGAAAGCTATCCTATGGAGAGCAGCCTTCAGGCTAAGTCTTGAAGGAATGTAAAGCAGCTTGTTTTACCAGTCTATAATCTCTTGAGTGACCAAATGAAAGAGGACCACACCAGGTATATATATAAAATATATGTATTTAGTCTTAAACACACCCCTCTAGTCTCTTTATGAGGCTAGAGTTCGAAGTACATAGTTTACAAGTCAAATATCAACAGTAATAGCACAAATACACGTTTGGGCCCTAGGGGCGTACCAAACCATATACCAATAAAGTGGTATAAGA
Organism: Calotriton arnoldi; assembly: GCA_963921515.1. Classification (NCBI taxonomy): domain Eukaryota; kingdom Metazoa; phylum Chordata; class Amphibia; order Caudata; family Salamandridae; genus Calotriton; species Calotriton arnoldi. Next base: position 1,246,931 of record CAWUFW010004449.1, on the reverse strand, counting down.
ACCACGACTGAGCTAGACACAAGGCCTAGAGCCTGTAGAAGTGCTTGGACCACAAGGAACCACCCAAGGTAGTGACACAGGCGACCCACGGGGACGCGTGCAGTGTGGGAACACAGCCGCGAATCACCGTTAACTTCTATGGGGAAAGTCGCGGTTAGGTTTTTAAAAAGGAAAGGACACTTAGAAGAGGACTTGGAGAAAACCCCTTTAGAACTAGGCCGTTCTAGAGTCAATACCCACGGGAGCACCGGAGTACTCGAGTTACCTCACCCAGGGTAGCCGGGTGCATAGGTGTCTTTTGGTGTCGGGTTTCGTCGTCGTTTTCAATGGCGATCTGCTGCAGCAGGCTGCTGGCGACCAAGTCGAAAGTGTCCGGGTGGATCCAAGAGTGGATCAAAGATCTGAAGGACCTGAAAGCAGAGGGGACAGAGTCTGGGTCACTAGCCAGTGACCAGGAAGGTGATGAGCAGATGCCCACCGATGTCGGGTGCTTCAGGTAGGTTGACGGTTGTCTTGACTCTTCAGCCACGAGGTCTAGGAGGTGTCGACAACAACCAGGAGCTGGATTCGAGCTGTCTCACAACGTCTGTCGATTGCTGCGGTGTCGGTGACCGGATTGGACCCAACAAGCCTTGGCAACGGTAAGTCACGTGGAAACAAAGAAAGGACGTTGATGCAGACCAGCAAGGTCTGGGGGACTCACCCAGCAAAGGTAAGTCAGGGCACGTCTGAGGCAACTAGGAAAGCCCAAGCAAAAGAAGAGTTGCCTTCGGGAGGGCCCACTAGCTACCGGACTAGCGACCGCAAAGGAGCCTCAAGTGGACGCACTTGGAGCTGGCTCACAGGACACTCGTGGAGTGGAGGCCAGTGATCTTCGGTGCAGTCGGTGCTGGAGGTGGGGGCTACTCGGAGCCCAAAGCACAACTTCGTGGGAGACCAGGAAGAGGATGCACTTGCAAAAGTTTTTGATGTCCAAGGGTCTCGGTTCCACGTTACCCACGACAGCTACATGCCTCAGCTTCACTGGGGTCTCAGGGCAACTTCGAGGAAGTCTGGAAATCTACCTCTGGTGTTGCAAAGACTTTGGTGTCCGGCGGGAGCTTCAGCGATGCAGACCGGACAATTGCTTCTTAGGTGCCTGCCAAGCAGGGGAGTCACTCCTTGACCCCAAGGGAGATTCTTCAGTCCTCTAATCTTGAAGTAGAGCGTCGAAGGTCCAGGATTCGGCTTCAGAGTTTCGTCCAGGGTAATCTAAAGTCCTAAGGACTGGGGTCCCATACTTATACCAAGTTAGGGGTTGGACATACTCTGGGGACCCACCTATGGGAGGGTCAGGGAAGAGGGGTGGTTACACCCATTCCCTTTGTCCAGTTTCGCGCCAGAGCAGGGGCAGGTAGCCTTTGCAACCGGTTTGAACTGGGCTATGCACAGGGACACCAAATGTGCCCCCAGTGCAGGACTTCAAATCACCAGAGAGTGCTCCCGCCCAGCCCCAATACACACTATCCTGTCTGGGGAGGTGGTTACACCTCCCTTAGACAGGAAACCTATTGTCCAGGCCTCCCCTGCCGGAGTTTCGGTCAGCAGCAGGAGGCCAGACCCGTGTCTGTGGCAGCGGCATCCATTTTGTGATGCCAGGGCTCTGTAAAGTTAATACCGGGTATGCCGGTGTGTGCATGTCTCTCCCTCTAGAAGGGTGGAATGCTACCCCCGCCGCCAGAACTGGCGGGGGGTAGTATTCCAAGATGTTTGACACCAAACACAACATGTTTCCGTGCAACCATCCCAAAGTTAGCATTTAATGCGAGGTTATAATGCACTTAAGAGTATATGGTCAGGCTGCACCACAAACAGCACCAGAGGATTGACTCCGAACGCTGCAGATGGGCTCTGCTCATGCAGGGGCACCCTCTCACATAAAAACCAAGCACTCTGCCTTCAGGATTGTTAAGGCCTGCCATAGGAGTGACTTATAGGTTTATATGTGTGTGCAATGGTAGTGATATAGGTAGCCTATACCACAGTAAGGGGTGCATGCACCACCTTACCCAGGCTGCAGTAGCAGACCTGTGGTGTCATTTTGGAGGGCCTTCCAGGGGTGGCACAATACATGCTTCAGCCCCTGGTAGGCCTCTGGGGTGTCTATGCCCTTGGCACATAGTATACCATATACTAGGGACTTATAAGGGCACCCCAGAATCCAATCTGGGATGTACCTAAAGTACATGGAATCAATTTATAAGAGAAAGCAGATGGGCTGGGGACCTGAATAGCAGGTTCCCAGCCAAACTAAGTCAAAAACCATCAAAACACCAGAAAAAAAAAGTGGGGGCAACCATGTAGTCAGATTCCACCTTCCTACAAAGATGGCACCATTAAAATGGCCCCTGCCCCCACCACAAAAGAATGCAGATCCGGAAGCACAGGACATCACCTACAGTGTGAAAAATCCAAGAAAAACATAAAACACAAGTAAAACTTTACCACAAATCAAATATTCCCCTAAGTAAAAACACAGTAGGTTTCTTAAAAATGCAGCTTATTGGAAGCAGTTTAAAGTGCTTTACTGCTTATAAATAATCTACTTATAATATGAAGCTCACTAATGCAAATTGTTAATCTAAGATGAACAATACGAAAACTATGGCATGTGGAAGCTAATGATGTACGTGCTGTTTTGATCCCTGTCATCCTTGCACAGGTTTCATAAAAGACAATGAGGAGTATCTACAATGATGAACACTCACTACTCAGTGATAGTGAATTAATTCACTGGGTGACTCAGAGGACATTCTGAAAACATCTGATGGTAGCAAAGAGAAGATAGCTTCATGTGTTATAGGTGGTGTTTGCTTTTCCTATTGTAAAACACTTATTACATGAAGTTTGGGGAATGTGGCCATAGCCATATTTCCCAATGCTGCATAGACAAATGCTTCTAAAATGGTAAACGCATGTCCATAAACCTAATAGTTTCAATCATAATATATGCTGACCACATAAACAGAAGATGATCTCTTTTCCTCAAGAATAAGGAATACACTTTTTTGCCCATCTATTGCATCTAAAGAAGGTACATGCAGTAAACATAGAGGTCCATGTAGTGGCAAGGAGAAACTGTGTTACAACTACAATAACATAGTGATGAAGTGTATATGCTTCTTGTAATCACACACAAACAATGCATATATTGAAAGCCACTAAAAAAACAAAGGTTAAAGTGAATTTATGTGTAGCTTTGGTTATAACACATTCATAGATATGAAACAAAAACCTAGGAATGCACCAAAATAACTTCAAACTGGATGTAAGGTTGCAAACTAAAACCGAAAAACCACTGAAATTCTCAAATAATGTTAGGGCCACAATCCATAACTTGCACAACAGACATGCAAACCATAACTCGCAAACCTACTTCCTATTTAGGACCAACCTTTCACCAGATATTATGCCCAATTTGCCATGGGCGGCCAACCCCACTGTAGATGGCCAAAGCAGGGGTTGGTTGCAAGGCCTAGTTATCCACCATGGGCTGCTAATCTCTACTGCACAAGACCTTCAGTCATGCATGCACAGTGGGAGTTAGCTGGAACACCTGGCCTTAGGCAAGACTCTGCACCCAACCTGCTGCAGTAGGCCAAACCCCACTGCGTACAGTCATGCATAGTGGGGGACGACGAAGGTCAGCTGGTGTGTATCAAATTGTTTCAAAACATATTTTTTACAGGATTTGCGAATTCTGAGTCTCCAGGAAGGTCCGCATGACCGAGGGAGGGTCTGAGATTCGCAAGGGAGGGTCCACGATTCACAAATCCCACACTTTTTTTTTTTACTTTCAATACCCCTGGGGTCCTGTCACATGTGCCTGAGGGTCAGTTTAGATTTACCCTTTCCCCTTATGCTTCTTTTTTTTATTCCTCCCAACACTGTGCTGATTTTAAAAAACTGCACAAATTAAAAAAAAAATATTTTCATATATTCTCCTAATTACATTTATATTGTAAAAATGTATTAAACATATATATTTTAAAAAACAATTATTTTAAAAATAATGTACACTTTTAACATTATAAAATCATTAAAAAATGATTAAGGGAAAAGTAAAATATTTGTATTTAATAACAAAATAAGCAGATTTACTATTCCCGCTCCAAACTAAGCAACACTGGGATAGGTGATGGTGTGTGGAGGGTTAGATCTACTATTTGCACTCCAAATAATCAATATTAGGGAAAGAGTTGCATTCTGGGTGAGGGAGCAACATGTACTATTCCCATTCTGAACTAAGCGACATTGGGGAAAGTATGGACTGGGTAGGAGATATATTATTCACACCCTAAACTAAACAACATTGATAAAAGGGTAAACTCTATGAGGGTGGGATTTACAATTCTTACTCCAAACTAAGCAACGTTGGGGAAAGAAATGCAATTTTGGGGTGGGGGGGTCAGATTTACTGTTCCGCCACTAAACTAAGCAACATTGAAAAAGGTGTGGTACTCTGGAAGAGTAAAATTAATTATTTCCACTTCAAACTAAGCTACATTCGATAAAGTGTAGCCCTTTGGTGGTGAGATTTATTATTCCTGCTCCAAATCTAGCAACATGAGGAAAGGTGTTGGACTCTGAGGGGCTCAGATTTACTATTCCCACTCTATACCAAGCAATGTTTGATAATGTATTGGTCTCTGGAGGTGTCAGATTTACTATTCCCATTCCAAACAACCCACATAGGGGAAAGTGTTGGGCTTTAGGGAATGTGAGGTTTACTGTTCCCACTCCTAACTAAGGGCCTGATTTAGAGTTCGGCAGAAAAGAAACTCCATCGTAAATGCTACAGACTACCCTCCCTGCCAAACACTAAGTCCGCCTACCTAATTTAAAAACTGGCAGACCTTTAGTATTCCATCAACGAAGCCCCCGTTTGTGATGTCCTCAGACAGCCAGATGGAGTAGGAGCTGTCAGAGGATGGACATTACACTGTTCTCCTTATTTGGAGTGGATGGGATAGTGCCTATTTTCCTGTCTTTCCACCGCCATGAAAAACCTGGCAGTGAGGGACAGGAAAAAACAATAATGACCTCCATACCTGGAGATGAAACTCCCAGGGTGTAGTGGTTATTACTTATTTGTTTTTCAAAACCAAACTCCCATTTTGTGAGTTTATTTTTGATTAAAATAAATCAAAAGTTCAATGTACAGCCGTCAAAATTAACGATGGACGTACAGCATACTTTTAATAAATTGAAAGGAACTGCTGTGACTTTCAATGTACAGAGATGATCAGAGGGCCGGTGGTCATCTGTAAATTTGGTGGGAGGAGCACCCTCAGGATGGCAGAAGTTATGTCCTCCTCCATTCTGACAGACATGACTCAATCCGCCAAACTCTAAATCAGGCCCCAAGCAACATTGGGGGATCAGTTTTAATGTTCCCACTCCAAACGTAGAGCCTGATTAAGATGATGGCGGGATGTGTCCCGCCATCGCGTTTTTGGTGTTACGACCACTGCCTCCTTGGCGGTCTGTGAGGTGACACAGGAACAAGAACGCCACCACTATCAAAACTTCTGCTCCTGTGGCGGGAGAGGCAGAGGCAGCCCATGGAAGGGTCCCCTGCCGAGCTTCCTGCCGGGCTAATCATGACCTACCTTTCCACTAACCTTTTCCTGGCGGGGACACCCCCATGTGCGAGTCGGCGGGAAGGCAGTAAATGAGGGCAATTATTGAGCTGAGGGTGATTGTGCCCTTGTGTACAGTCACTGTTGATCATGTAATGCTCTGCAATGCCTTCGAGTCGGGTTTGCACTATATCAAACAGCTAAATATTTTTTTTAAAGTATGCTCAACTGGCTGCATTCACGTTCTTGGGCATGCATGTCCATTCATTAAATCAACACAGCGGCAAAATGTACCGCCGGCATGTCACTGCCGCAGTGAAACCGCCAGCCCAGCGGGAAGCTCCTATAACGGCGGGTGACAAGCCTAGCTGCTTGGCGTAGTACTGAGTCCCGCTGCAGCGGCAGTCTGGGGGTCTCTCTGCTGAACTCATAATCGGGTCCTAAGCAATGCTGGGGAAAGCTTTGGACTCTGGGGAGGGGTCATATTAACTATTTACGTGACAAAAAAAGGAACAATGGGGAAAGTTTTGGACTGTAGAGGGGCTCACATTTGCTATCCCAATTCATTGAGGTAAGTGTTTTACTCAGGAGAGATAACATTTACTGTTGCCTCTCCAAAGAAATAAACTTACAAATAAAAATAAAATGTGTTTGAATAAATGTAAATAAAATAACAATATCAGTAATTTATTAAGTATTAAACATACAAAAATGAAAATTATTTATTTAAAAAAGTTACATATGTAAAAATTGTTAAGAATATAACATCTAAAATATATATTCAAATAACGTCAATTATTCAATTCTGAAATTTAAAAAATAAAACAATAGTTTTACAATACAAAACAAAGATTAGAATGAAACAATTTTATATTTTCAAAAGAGGGAATAATAATTGTTGAATAAAATGCTTTCACTATATGCAAATTATTCACGAAAAAGCAATAAAAAACGAAAAAAATATACATTTTATAACACTATCCAAACAAAACTGCTAAAAACCCAACAATCTAAAAAATTAACCAAAATATTTTAAAATTATTTGAAATTATTAAAATAATGTATTAAATTAACATAAATTAAAAAAAATATTATTTTAAAACACTCGGACCCAAAACTCCTATAAATCCAACATACTGAAAGATGCATACATTACGATAACAAAATATTTTTTTTTTTTAAATGTGTCTGTTTGGTTTCTATACTTAGCACAACTAAAATTTAAAGCACTACCCACCCAAAACCCCTATGAAAACCAAAACCCCCAAAAGTATATTTTAAAATATTCCTAAAATATACAAATGATTTAGGAACACTTGAACAAATGATAAACTTATATATAATAAAGCTCTCACACTCCCCTCCAAAGGCCCAATAGATTCCAAAATCGCACAAAAATAACATGACACTTAAAAATACATTTAAAAACAATTATTTCCCTACAAATGAAAAATATATACAGCATTTAAAACACTTTAATCCCCAAAATAATTATATTTACAAATTTTATTAAACAACATCTTAATATAAGATATTTTAAAAAAACAAACACAAAATAAAAAATGGCAAAATTAAAGAACATTTTCTAAAAAGAACTAATGAAATAAATTAAACATTATTAACACATAAAACATCCAAACATTATATTAAACAGCACTATATTTAAGTAATCAATATAAAAAATGTCAATATTTTTGTTAAAAAATGCCCCATTTCATGTTGGTTCCCAAAACGTCTATTGAATTCCAGTGGAAGTATGCCTAGTTCATTTTCTTTTTTTTAAAAAGGCCTTGTTCTCACTCTTTAAAAAAAAGCCCCTGGGGATGTTCCAGGATCCAGGAGACAGGCACCAATGTATATTTTAATTTAAATAAAACTATTTGGGAAGGGGTCATGTGTATGGCCCCGTCTTCGATCTTTAAAAAGCCCCAAGGGGCCCTCATCTCCCTGAACGCACTGCGTATATTAAGCGGTCCCCGTACCCTATCCCCGGGACCCCGAAGCACATATTCTAATCATTTGGGGAGGGTGCATGAATGGGGCTCCCTCTATGAGCTTGATGAATCACCCAGGGGCCCCTATCTCCCCAGAGGCATTATTCTATGAAGGGGTTCCGGTAGCCTATATCTGGAACTCCAATAAAAACAAATTGAAGTGTCACAGCTGCTCACCCCCTCTTGCTCTCTGTTGATGTGGAAGCAGGGGCACACCACAATTGTGCTCGAGCAGAAGGGTGCCGGCTCCTGCGCTAGCACTGACAGTCCTAGCCAGGTGGGGTGCTGAAGTGGCATCTTGGGAGTGGGCTCCATGTGCTGCCACTGTTTTCTTTTATTTTAAAAAGAAAGGCTCTGGGTATCTCGGTTGACACCGGGGCACCCAGAGAAAGCAATTTAAAAAAATGAAAGGGAGCGCGAGAGTGGGCTCCCTGTGCTGCTATGATTTTCAAAAAAGGCTGTGGATGCCCCAGGTAAGACTGGGACACTAAGAAAAATATATGAAATTGAAGGCAGCACAGGCGTAGGCTCCCTGTGCTTCCATTATTGAAAATAAATGAAAATTAATGAGCGTCCTCACCGCTTCAGTATTGAAGTTGTGAGGTTGCTCATTAAATATTTTCTGCACTTCTGCTGAAGCACCCCATTATGCTTTGTGTGCCCACTGATAAGATTGCTACAACATCTAAAATGGCATCATGGATGACAACACTGTGCATGGCGGGGTCCCGAGTTATAGTTACTTTAATCGCACCCATTATAGTTACTTGAGATAAATATAAGTGGTGAATTTCAGTAGTTTGTTAGTTAAAATTGATATGCTTAAGTGAATTTTTACCTAACTATAACGTCCCTTCAACCTTTGTTTTTTCAATGCTTTGTTTTATCAGTCATTATACAGTAGCAAAATATCCCACTTTAAAAATCCTTTCTATTTAGTCATAGGATCACCCCTAGTAAAATGTAACAAATCTAGTCATAGAAGAGTTCATATAAATGTTTAAGGATTAGTTCCAAGTTCTTTTTCATAAACAACACAACTTTCTGAACACAGCTCTGTAGTCCCAAATTGCCTTCAGTACAAATCAATAGGACCCAATAAATCTTGGCAAGGAAATCCGACATCCATGTAGCAAAGTTCTGGCTGCAGCAGCATTAGATCATGATAGCCCAGTAAAGGCACCATGGACCACGAGGGAAATTATACCCAGATATCCCAAATGGCCCCTATCTCTCTAGAATGTACAATTTCATGGCCTGGTGGGAATTGTAGTTCACTGTTGGAATGCTGCAGCATAGAATATTTTATTTTTGCACAACTTCACTCCAGACAGTGCACATACTCTGTGATGACTGCCAGCCTTTCTTTCTCTGAAAAAAGAAACAAGTATATTTAGTTTATAGCTCTCCCCCTATGACTGATTCATATGAAGAGCTATGGAATGCCACCAGCCCCACCTCTTTACACATGCCAAATTATCATGGCCATATACGTTAAGTTAGTAAACCTGTACTTACCTATTTATACTTACCTTCACAATAGTGTGGTTGTCCATATTTAGGCCACAATATTTTGGCTGTCTCATCATTAAGCCTGGACCTACCTGCAACCAATCCTCCATACCGGTCAAGGCCCTTTTAGACCCAGTTTCACCAGCTCAAGGCACCCAACCTGCCTCTTTCCCTCTTGCTTTTTCTCTCTCATCAGTGGCGTAGCAAGGTCAGGTGGTACCCGGTGCGGAAAATTTCTTGTCACCCCGGCTTGACAAAATGGCAAAAATATGTGTTTAAAAAACACATATTTTTGCCATTTTGTCACCCTCAGTGATGACACTTGTCACCCCCGGCTTGACAAAATGGCAAAAATATGTGTTTAAAACACATAATTTTGCCATTTTGTCACCCCCCTCAGTGTTAACACCCGGGCGGCCCGCACCCCCCACTCCCCCCGCACCCCACTTCCTACACCACTGTCTCTCACATCTCTTTCTCTGTGACTTTTGTGCCACTTGTCACACTGTTTCTGCATTTTCTCTCACTCTTACTGCGACTTTCTGTGCCTTTTTTCTGGCTCTTTATGACTCCTTTATCCAAGTCTACATTGTAAATAAATAAGATACTTAAATGCTTTACTGTCTTCTATGATTAAGCCTTTACATACAACCCATTAAAGGAATATGTCATTACTTCACACAGCAAAACCTTGTCATCCACTGCCAGAAAACACAGAGCACACATAAGGTTTACCTGAGACCAGCTGTCATTGGTGTGTCTCCTATCAATTCTCACATCATATGTTGCAAGGGAAAATAAATTGACATTTGCAAAGCTCTACACAAAGAAAGCTCATGCTTAACCTAAGACACCATTACATTTTTTAGAATCTGCTATAAATAACATTCAAAATCTCCCTCTCCTCACATCAATGTAACCATTGGTCCTTCCACTTTATGTACTCTGTTCTATCCAGGAAATGAAGGACTGGTGGATTCACATTGCTTCTTCAGCAACCAGACCAAGGACAAATTAGGGGCTCAGACAGTTTGGGCAGCAACTTAGTAGGAATGCCATGGGCCCTGGTGCAAGCAAGAAAATTGCCACTTTGACTGCTTTTGGGTTAGTAAATACAGCAGTTATCAGGGACCAATGGGCCCCTCAGGGATCTCTGCCTCAGTACCACTGCACCTGCTGCTCCAATGGAGTTAGGGTACTCCGGCCATACAGAAACCTCTTTTGTCATTAGGGATAACTAGAGTCTCTTTAGTGGGCTGTGGTAAATTCTGTCATTTCATGTGCCTATAAATCAACTTTGTTTTGTTTACCCAGGCCTTCTTCATATTTGGTTCCCACCAAATGATTCCTGTTGAGTCCACAATACTAAGCATTTCATACTAGTAATATTATTGGTGATCTTTTTTTGTTTCCCCAGAAACTGATGCTCTGAGGTTTCAGTGTCATAGTTTTGTATTGGCTTTGCAACTGCGGTTTATTTAGAAGATGCTGAAGTAATTAGTTTTGACTTCACTTCGTTAGCTCCTCCTGAAGACAGTGTATCAGTATAACCTAGATTTCTGACTGACCTTCGTTGCTCAGACATTTTGAGAGGGTCTCAAACAAAGCGTCTCGTTTTCTTTTGCCTTGCCCATTTCTGCTCATAGCTGTGTGACCGTTTGGAAATTCTGTCTTTGCCTACTTATCTACCTTAGTCTGTTAGTGATATTCTATTTAGGGTCTGTTGATCTTAATGCTCTGCAAAGCTTTTGGACTTACTGTTCTTTCATTAAACTCATTGTCAAGTACCTATGTGTTTCAGTAAGCCTTCTGGTACATTTTTGCTAATTTTTTTGAGAGAACAGTGCATCTCGCTTTTATGAGGAATCTAGAAGAAGTGAGCCACCATTCGATCTATAGTCCTGCTCTAGAAATAAATGTATAGTAAATACAAAATCTTAAGACCTATATTGAAGATGTTATGTATACGACTGTAAAATTTTGACCATTTTATATTGAAAGTACTTGTGAGCCTTTCACTGAGGTTTAATATATTTTAGCAAATGTCTAGATAAAATTGAAAGAAAGAAACAGAAGGTTCCTTTATCAATCAATCAATCAACGATTTGTAGAGTGCTGCTTATCACCCGTGAGGGTATCGAGGTGCTGGAGGGGCTGCTACTGGGAGTTGTCAGTCAAACATCCAGGTTTTTGGGCCATCTCTGAACTTCTGTAGGGGTGGGTGCAGTCCGAAGGTACAGTGGGAGGCCATTCCAGGTCTTGGTGGCCAGCTAGGAGAAGTTGCGACTGCCTCTTCTGCTTTTGTGGAAGCAGGGTGTGTGGGTGAGGGAGAAAGAGCATTGTTGTCTACTGGGTTGGTGAAAGTTCAGTCTGTGGTTGAGGTAGACTGGTCTTTTGTTGTGCAGGGCCTTGTAGGCTTGGGTCAGCAGTTTGAACTGGCATCGTTTTTAGAAAGGGAGCCAGTGGAGTGCTCTGAGGTGAGGGGTGATATGGGCTCTTCTCTGGAGGTCAAGAATGAGCCTGGCTGCAGAGTGTTGGATGGTTTGAAGTCTACTCAGTAGTTGTAAGGTGATGCCCACATAGCTGGAGTTTCCGTAGTCCGTACAGCTGGTGATGAGGGCTTGGGTGACGGTGCATCTATTGTTGATGGTGAGCCATTTGAATATTTTCCGGAGCATGCGGAAGGTGAGGAAGCAGGCTGAGGAGACAGGGCCTGATTCACAGAACTAATCTGAGACAAAATCCTAAACTTACTACTTTCAGTATTCACAGAAGGCATTTAGTAGTAGTAAAATTAGGATTTTGTCTTAAGTTTGACTTAAGACAAACTTAAGATAGACTTAAGACAGACTTAAGACAAACTTAAGACAGACTTAAGACAGACTTAAGTCAGACTTAAGACAGACTTAAGACAAACTTAAGACAAAATCCTAACTTTACTACTACTAAATGCCTTCTGTGAATACCAAAAGTAGTAAGTTTAGGATTTTGTCTCAGATTAGTTCTGTGAATCGGGCCCAGTGTTTATCTGTTCCTTCATGGTGAGCTTGTTGTCTAGTATGATGCCGAAGTTTCTGGCATTGTCTTTGGGAGATGAGTGAGGGGCCCAATTCCGCTGGCCACCAGCAGTCATCCCATGGGGACGTGTTGCTCCTGAAGATGAGTACCTCTTTTTTGCTGGTGTTGAGTTTAAGGCATTTGTTTTGCATCCAGCTGGCTACTCTGGTCATGCACCTGTGGAAATTTGTTTTGGTGTTTGTAGGGTTTGAGGATAGGGAGAGGATGAGCTGAGTGTTGTCAGCGTATGATATAATGTTCATACCATAGAATTTGACCAGCGTGGCCAGGGGGGCCATGTATAGATTTAACACGGTTGGACTCAGTGAGGACTCTTGGGAGCACTGCCATTGATGTTCTTTGGGCCTGAGGTGTAAGGCGGGAGGCAAACACTTTGGATTTCTTGCAGTGAGGAAGGAACCAATTCATTTAAGGGCATTTACTTGGATCCCCATTTGATGGAGTCCTTGTAGGAGGGTGTAGTGTGACACAGTGCCGACGGCTGCGGAGAGGTTGAAGAGGATCAGGGCTGCGGTCTCTCCCTGGTCTAGGAGAGATCGAATGTCATCTGAGGCTGCGATTAGGGTCATTTCTGTGCTGTGATTAACATGGAATCCCGACTGGGATGTTGATCTCTTGGTGGTTGGAGAGTTGGCTGTTTATTGTTTTCTACGGGACTTCAGCCAGGAATGGGAGCAGGGAGATGGGCCGGTAGTTCTTGAGTTCTTCTGGATCAGCAGTAGTGTTTTTAGCAGAGGTTTTACTTCTGCGTGTTTCTATCCTTCTGGGAAGGAGGCAGAGGTGATTGACAAGTTGGGGATGGTGGTGAGTTCCTTACTGATTGAGTTGCTCCCCAAGTTGAACATATGTTGGGGGCAGGGGTCTCTAGGTGCTCATGAGTAGATGAAGCTCATGATGGTAGAGGTGGTTTGCGTGGTAAGTTGATCCCACACACTAATTATAGTGTTTGAGATGGAGTCGCTGCTGTTGAGGAATTCGTCGAAGTTGTCGCTCATTAGTTGTGTGTCGAAGTGTTCGTAGATGGTGGTGATTTTCTTGTAGAAGAAGTCTGCAAGGGTGTTGCAGAGCTCCTGTGAGGGGGTTACGGTGTTCTCGGTTGCTGAGGGGTTGGTGAACTTGTTGATGATGCTGTAGAGTTCCTTGCTATGGTTGAAGCTAGCTTCAAGGTGGGTGGCTAGGGCTTTCTTTGTGGGGTTTTTAAGTTGTGTGTGATATATATTGAGAGCCTCTTTGAAGTTGGCTCGGTCGCTGGGCGTTTTGTTGGTGTGCCAGATTCTTTCTAGCCATTTGTATTTCCATTTGTAGGCTTTTAGTTCAGGTTTGAACCAGCTGGTGTGTTTGGGGGGACTGGCTTGATTTGCAGGTTTGAGGGGTGCAACTATGTCTCCGCATTCGGTGATCCAGGTGTGGAAATTTTAGACGGCCACCTGGAGATCGGCGGTGGTGTCCGGGGGGAGTTGTTGAGGGTGTTGACACATATATTTTTTGTTACCTTGCTTCACCTCCTATGGGCGGTGCTGGTCTGACCTGTGGCAGTGTTGGGGGTGGTGGAGATGTAGAAGTGGATGATTGAAAGGTCGAACCAGGTGATCTCCGAGGTGTGGCTGTATTAGATTCTGTTGCTGGCTGTGAAGTTCGGGTACACAGTGTGTCCAGCTATGTGCATGAGGGCGGTGACAATTTGGGTGAGTCCGAGGTTGTTCATCTTTGCATATTAGAGTTGCATTCACACCTGCCCTCAATGGTTATAAAGACAGCGCCAGGCGTAACAGAATTTCAGTGTCTATGAGTTGCATTATCTACACCAATTCTTAATGTTGACTGGTTAATGGTGACCTTCAACAGAATGTTAGCCTGTATGAAGGCTATGGTGAACCAATGGCAAGTTGTAAGAAAGTAGAGAGTCACAAAGTTGAAACGAGCATAGGCACAGGAGGGAGTCAGCCTGTCAGACTTAGATGCCACTCACCTGACTTACGCTTGTATCACAATCTAGGTACACCCTTCTCTGGTCTCTGGTGAGTTGTAGTTAAGATATTTTGATGCCCTCTTTGGGCTGGCTTGGGATTTCACATCAGCAATGTTAGCAGCAGAAGCGCAGGCCAGCAGAGCTTCAAAAGTATATCAGGATTAGTCTTAGCTGTGAACGTTCGAACAAAGCTAAGCTCTACATTTGGTCAGTGTAAAATTAGATCCTTGCCATCCTGGGGCTCCTGCAGTTATTGCAGGGTACGGTTATAGTTTGAATTGCCCACTGTTCAGACGGTATGAGGTCATTCATTTTCTGAGGAAGTACAATTCAGTACTAGTAGATGAGTGCCACCACGCAAAACATTAGCTTCAGAAGGCTGCTCTGGTACCTAAATGGTCCCTCAGGAAGAACGAGAAGGGAATGGTTTATCCTAGTCATTTCTGTGTGCAGAAGGCATGCCATCTTGCACAAGAAAAAAACAATGAAAGCCAAAAACATCCTGTTACCAGATCACTGGACTCCATTTAAATTGAGGGGCAGGGGCATTATCCATGAAAAGCATTTACAGCACCCTAAAATGATAAAACTGCTGCCACTAGCTAAGACCTCAGCTATGGAGTAGTGACTAGGGTACTCCAATCTGCACAGGGTGATACCTTCGTATTAGAAACCTACCAGAATGAGTGAAATTAATGGGACAAAGCAAAAAGAAATGGAGGGATGGGGCATATGGTACCAAATAACTGTGACCATAAAGATAAATTGGAGTTCTCCAGTATGCATCTGGTTCATACGTTAGTTAAACTGTCACTCTTTTCTGAACTTGGGAAATACCATATTTGTTTATGTTTTCCCATGCTCTATGTTAGCAGACTGTCATATGGAGCTTTACAATGCCTGAATTTTTTTTTATTTAAACAATCGTTGATTACACTTTTCATCCATATAAACCCATCATTAAATAAAGCAATAGAATAATGCACTGAGTACAATTCTTTTTAATAAACAGCTTTAAAAAGCATAAAAATCCAAATGCAATTCATAATTCATTTACTAATAGCATGAAAATAGAGCCAATTTTGAATATTATTTGAATATTGTTAAATCTCAGCAGAACAGGGCACAAAAAATGTCAAGTATGTTAGTTGATGGTGATGAGTTTGTGAATACAAGACATCTTTAGGACGTTAGCGCCTTTTTCTTCTGTGCTATGTAATGTGTACTGTAATTTTGCTGTGACATCTGCCGCTGGCAGTTCTTTATTTTATTTTGACTTGAATGTTATTGGTCATGTTTTTATCTGAAAGAGTATTTACATGTCTGTTTATTATCGGAGTCCAGGTTGGAGAGGGGTGACTTTTGTATGCTTCTGTTGCTAATGAGGGCTGGTATGTGTATGCCTATGTGGTTTAGCGGTAAAGGTTGGTCAGTGGATCTAATTACCACTTTGCATTTCAAATTCTGCGAAATATGGAAGCCCCACGACACTCAGTGGGTGGCTCAGCCTGAACAGGCCTGAAGCTGTGCTTATATTAAAGTTCTTATATAACTGAACCTGTATCTGCCATGCCCCTTGCTTGCCTAAGAATTCACAGAATATGTTGCCAGCACAAATATGGTGACAGCGTTGACAAATACCTGCACAAAAAAAAGAACAAGCGATCTGTTAATAAACACATACTAAATGTGAAGCACTAGTAATTTTTTTCAAATCTGCTGTAAATAAAATTGGAAACGAAGTCACATAATACACAGTGGGTGGTACCTGAATGCAGAGGGGAAAACAGCCACAAAACATGGCCATTCTCGAACACAAAGCCATATGGAGTAAATGAGGTGATTGTTAAAACTATATGTGCATATTTTTAGAAAATGAACATAATTTGCAAGTGTATGGCTGCACAGATTTTAATTGCTTTGTGGTACGTGCAGTGCTAAATTTGTAAAATATTAAGTGCCAGGATTCTGACCAGGAGCCACTGCAGCTTGCACCACCCATCGCCCTTATCATCGCTGCCAAAAGAACTACTAACCATCTCTCTTGCATGTAAATGCGACAGTTCACATTATTCCAGGTCCCCAAAGCTAAAGGAATGGCTGGGGAGGCAGGTATTAGCAATTTTAATGTATATTGTAGTCTTAAACTACCGTTGTTCTGCTCATCTCTAAATTAGATGAGCAGCGCCACCATGTGGTGGACTGTTCCAAGTATGGTGTTGACAATTAGGTGCCGGTGCCGAGCACCGGAAACTAATTAGGTGCGGGTGCTGAGCACCGAAAGCACCGGCTCAAATTAAGCACTGGGTAGGTGCATGTTTAATATTTGTTTTCGATTAAGCCAAGGACGTATCTGTACTGAAACATGAGATACAAGCAGCAATACCAACATTTAGGTTCCATATCAAATTGCAAATGCAAATTCTATATTGAATTTGATCAAATAATTTACAATTTCACTCACTATAAAATAAAAGTAACCCTCTACTGCATTTAAGGTGAAAGCTGGCCCTAACTGTACAAAAACCTAAACATAGGTAGAGTTTAGCACCAAATGCTCACATTTCAGAAATTCAATTATTTTTTCCTAAAATTCTCAAACATTTTAGTTTGTGACTCAGCTACCTAAACATTAGAAATATCGTTATTCACTGTTTATCAAATTCACAGAACTCATTAAAGATTTTAACCAAAGTTGATATCTGTAAATGTACTTTCAAATAAAAGTTTCAATATTTTCATATATTAGGTAATACCATATTCACGTTGTATTTAAAAAATATAGTAGGGTGTGATGGCTTAAGATTCAAATACCAGATTCCTTGTCACCAAAAAGATCATCACTCTACATCAAGCATATAAGGTACTGCATTCGGGAGGTGTTGTTTGTCGCTGGAATTAGTGTTTTTCCTGCCCATCAATGTTGAATTACTTCATAATATCTTCAATGTAGTTTTTATCTAAATTTTTGTGCAGGGAATTACCACCAGCTTTTTTGTACTAGTAATCTGTCATAGTTATTCAATACTGTGTCAATAAATGTAGAAAGCTGAGATAATCCGATTGCTGGCCATTTTTCCCCTTACCCCAGACCTCTAAATGATGTTTAGCACCATTTTGTTCACTTTCTATGCTTTCAGTCAATCAAGCATGCTATATATACAGCGTCTAAAATCAAAAAGTAGTACGAAAGTACTGTAAAATTAGATAGGGCCCTACTATGGCATTTAGAACAAACAATAATTTAGATTTTTTTAGGTTTCAGCTACAGAGAGTTTTAGCTGTCTGGAATACTGTAGAAGGAATATCGAGTGGCCAAAATATTGTGACCAAAATCTATGTACCCTGGTGATAGCCAGTAGGTAGTTATAGTTAGGACCAACTTTTGCCATACACAAAGCGTTTTATGGTTTGCTAATAACATTGGCGCTGATTGACGAATCTTCATGAAACGTTCCCAAAAAAGTACACCAGTGATTCTTCTTGCACATAGTAGGTTTCGGGGTGAACCGTCAAGCGGGGGACAAGAAAATGGGGGGGGGGTCCAAAACAGTGTGTTTCTAATGTTAATTTCCAAAGGAACTTTATACACGCCTGCAGCCCGAATCGCTGGACGGAATTACACTGAATTTGGCAGGAAGGTAGATTTTGGTCCACAGATTATTCTTTTAGTTATTTGGTGTAAATCCATTCTGTAGTTGTTGAGTAGTTTAAGGAAATCCAAATTTGTACATCTGTGATCGGGGCAAATTCGTGATGATTTCGCGATTAATCGTGAATTCGCATGCCAACAGGAATGCTGTGATTGGCTGGCTGCAACTTGAGCAGAGAGTTGCAGCCACCATTTTACCTCATTGGAGCACGCCGCAGGATTTTTCCTTTAATTGTGAGCCATCAAACTCTCGAGATCTACAAAACGACAGCCATTACAAACAGGAAATCCCTACCAGGATTCATGACCATGATGGACTAAATGATAACTCTTGCTGGAAATGTTTAGCTCCAGGACTCTCTTGATCCGAGTCCTGAGGGTTCCCAGCCTTGGCACAGTCACCAGCGTTCAAGTCTTCAAGGCTGGGAACCATCAGGACTCGGATCACGATCAAGAGCTGGGAACTGATTTGACCTTATACCCTGACTCTTGGGTGAATATCCTGGCAATATTACAACAACTATCTAGAAAATTTGGAAGACACCACTCGATAAATAAAGTCCTGATGAAGTTCCTAATGTGATAGGAACGAAACGTGTTGGCTGATGGCCGATTTTTACTCATTTACAAATAAAGACGGATGATGGACTAAATTTGCTATTTCGATTTCATTTCTGGTGCACCTTCCATTTAAAGTATTTCATCTTCTCTGGATTCCAGTAGCACTAAACAACGGCAAGTGCCAGAAGTGGATGCACAGGACAATAAATTGAATGCAACAGGGATTGAGGTGCTGAACCCGTGGTCAGCCGTTGGTAGCTTTGTGTATAAATGACCCAGCTCGGATTCCAGGTTTGTCCCGCTGAAGATCTCCGGAGGTCCGACTTCCAGTGTTTGACCAGGAGCATGCAGAAAGTCAACCTGTCAAATCCTCACTGAATCCAGACTGGTGGAGAGCATCGAGGGCCCCCGACAGAAAAAGCTCCAGAAAACGTTTGAAGTCCAAAGGTAAAATTTTGACTGGGGCATGCTGCGTTGGGTACCCGAGCAGGGCTCCATCGGAGTCAGCCTCAACAGTTTAGGGTGATCACTCCTCATCTACATTAACCACCTGAGGGGCCTGTGGTCTGCCTGAACTCGGAAGTGAATCCCTAACAAGTAGGGTATTAGCTTCTTCAGGGTCCAGACCACTGCAAAAGCTTCCCTTTCAATTGCACTCTACCTCTGTTCCCGGGGAAGTAGCCTCCTACTAATGAAAGCTACAGGTTATTCTAGGTCCTCGTCATTTAGCTGTGAAAGCACGGTTCCCACACCATGCTCTGAGGCATCAGTCTGCAACACTAACTCCTTGGAGAAATCAGGAGCCTTGAGCACTGGCGCCGTACCCAGTGGCCTCCTTCAGGGCATCAAAAGCAGTCTGGCATGTGTCAGTACAGATTACCTGGCATGGCAGCTTCGTTTCACTCAGCTCAGTCAAGGGGGCAACTATGGTGCCATACCCCTTAACAAACCTGCGGTAGTACCCGGTGAGACCTAAGAAGGCTCTCACCCCTGTCTGGGTCTTGAGGTTGCCCAAGCCAGAATGGTGTCACTCTTGGGTTGTAGGTACACCACCTGGCCTCTTCCTACCTGGTGCTCCAAGTACACCACAGACACCTGCCCTACCTGGCTCTTACTGGCCTTGATAGTGAAGCCTGCCTTCTGCAGGGCCTTCAACACTTCCCAGAGGAGTTGCAAGTGATCTTCTCAAATAGAACTAAACACTGCAATGTCATCCAGGTAGACCGCACTGAAATCCTCCAGCCCAGCCAAGACCTAGTGGACCAACCTCTGAAAGGTGGCAGGGGCATTCTTCAACCCAAAGGGCATAACCCAGAACTGGTAGTGCCCCTCTGGTGTTGAGAAGGCTGACCTCTCCTGTGCCCCCTCTGTCAAGTACCCAGATGTTAGATCAAACGTACTGAGGAACTTGGCAGCTCCCAGCCAATCAATGAGCTCATCAGCTCGGGGTATGGGGTGTATGCAGGGCCGGACTGGCCATAGCGGGCACCGGGCATTTCCCCGGTGGGCCGCTAGGGTGGGGGACGATTTTGGGCCGTTGGGGGTTGTTTTTGTTACAGGGCCGTTTTTGCAGCATAGCTGCAATATCGGCCCCTGTAACAAAATCGGCCGAAACCGGCCCTGGCAAACAGCTCGGCTGCACCCCCAACCCCTCAGGAGGGGGGGGTCGGCCGAGCACTTTGCCAGGGCCGGTTTTGGTTCCCAGTCCGGCCTTGGGTGTGTGTAAGTCTTAGTGACAGCATTGACTGTGCGTTAGTCCACACAGAACCACAGTTCTGGAGTGGCACTGGGCGCAACCGCTTTGGGAACCAAGACCACTGGGCTGGACCAAGGACTGCTGGAAGGCTCAATCACCCCTAGAGCTAACATTTTGGATGACTCCTCCTTGATGCTAACCTTCACTCTGTCTGTCAACCTGTAAATCTTGTGTTCCGCAGGTGGACTGTCCCCAGTGTCAATATTGTGCGTGCACCAATGGGTGACACCTGGAGTGAGTGAGAACAGGGTGGCAAACTGCCCCAGCAACTGGCGACAGTCACCCTGATGCTCCAGGGTCAGTGTAGGGGAGAGGACCATGCTTTCCACTGACCCATCCTGCTCCTTGGCATACAGGAGGTTGGCGAGAGTTCACTTGCTTCTTCCACCCCATCAGTAGCCAAGGGCACAGTTAACTCAGACCTCTAAAAGTTGGTTTTGAGGCAGTTCACATGCAGGACCCTCAAGGGTTTCCTAGGAGTCTGCAAGTCCACCAGATAGGTGACATCACTCTTGGCTCCTTCACCTTGTAGGGGCCAGAACACTTGTATTGTAGAGCGTGAGGCTCTACTGGCTCCATCACCCACACTTTCTCACCAGGCTGAAACTCAACCACAGTGGTATTCTGGTCATATCAGTGATTCATGTCCTTCTAGCTTGCTTCCAGGTTCGCCTGAGCGAGTTTCCTGAAGCGGGCTGTCTGGTTTCTGAAGACCAGCAAGTAGCTAAATACATCCTAGGGTGCCTTCCTGGAAGCTTCCTCCCAGACCTCCTTGACCAAACTGAGAGGTCCTCTGACAGGGTGCCTGTACAACAGCTCAAATGGGCTAAATCCAACCCCTTTCTGCATTACCTCCCTGTAGGCAAAGAGGAGGCATTGCAAGAGGACATGCCATTTTCTGCCTCATGGGTTCTGACAGACCCCTAATCATGCCTTTCAGGGTACAGTTGAATCTCTTAACTAACCCATTACTTTGAGGGTGGTAAAAAGTGGTGAATTTGTAGTTCACCCCACACTCTTTCCACATAGCCTTCATGTACATCAACATGAAATTCGTACCCTGGTCAGATACCACCCTCTTGGGAAAACCCACATGGGTAAATATCCCCATGAGTGTCTGGGCCACAACGGACGCCGTCACTGTTCTGAGAGGGATAGCTTCCGGGTACTGGGTGGCATGGTCCACCAAGACCAGGATGAACGTGTTTAAGTATTGTTGATTTTAATATTTGAAATGCAAACAGAAATCTTTCATTTGGTTCTTAGAACTGAACAATATGGAGTACAGCAGGAATTCCCTTAGTGCAGCAATACACCTGAGGTTAGATGAGAATGCCCAGTGACTTTAGTTCCTTGATGATTGTCATTTTAGATCAACAAGATGCACCTTATTGCACACTGTGGAAGCATTAAGGGGTAGCAAGTTTTGATACATCCCGCTCTTAATGTTATCAAAAATCTCATTCATCCTTCTTTAATCTACTATGGTACCTTGAGAGAGGTAGAAAACAATATGCGTGTCAACAGCAGAAATATGAGATGCCATACCACATACCTCCAATAACTTTGGGAAGGACTGCTTAATCAAGATTAAAAAAGCAGAGGGTTCAAACAAGATTCCTATTAAGCTTTAAAATCATCTCTCATAGAGCTGTATTCACAAATAAAAATGTAAAAGTACAGGAATGGTTTAAATCTCTACCTCAACATACTTCTATTCTTTTTTTGGTATTAACTGTTATTCCCAGTAGAAAGCCTGCAAATATGCACCAGGCACAGGTTTCCAGTCATAGTGCCGGGAGTGTGATATGACTATTCACATGGGCAACTATTGCAGCTGTGTGGAGTCCTACAGGTATAGATATCCAAACAGGGGTAATTGAATGTCCCGTACACATGCAAGCCTTGTTTTATTTTTTACTCCACAGAAAAACATTTGGAGAAACACTTGCCCTATTCCATAGCTAATCCTAGGGGGATCCATTCCTCTTCCCATACTGGAAGGGGAAGTAAATTGTGGATGATTTCCCAGGTGGGAGGGGGTTGGTTGGAATTTGGGAATGCCCACAAATCTGCATTTAGTCCAGTCAGGAATCCATTTGTTAGTATCTTGTAGGCATCATTAAATTACTTTTTAAAGTTGTAAACTAACATTTACAGCTGAAAATACGTTTCTGAATTGGGCCCCTATTCTTTGCATTGTCTGAGTCTACAAAGGATGCAAGGCACTTGTACACTAATTCAGACAAGCCAATTTGTCTTTCACCCTATTCAATAACATAGTGTTGTCCAACGTCTCAAGCGCTGCTGAGGTGCAGAAGGGGGTGTAAGGAGTTGCCACCCTTGTCGAAGATCTAAAAGATTGAATTTTTGTTGCTCAATTGTGCAATATCAATCCCTTTACATGGATGGAACTCAGAATAGGATTGGGTTCTACATAGTCCTGGATATGACACTCTGCAGCCTGTTTCAATCACCACTGAGTACTAGGGATAGTTTATAGTGTAAAATCTGCCAATTGCATGCTTTTTCAACAAGGGTGGAACTCAAGCCCTCCCATTTCCTATGCAAAGTGGGCACTTTAAAAGTGCAATTGATGATGTCTCGCGTTAGAAATACAACATGTTCAAAACCTTCCTTATAACCTTAGCAGGATATGGATAATTCAGGCTGGAAGTAGCGTTCCTGTTTTTATGGTCTGGTTTGACACCACAGCTGTTGCCTATTTTGTGTAAGTAAAGTAAATGTTTTATTGCATATAGATAATTAAAACCATTACAATTTTATGCTAAAATCATCAAATAACCAACAACAAAAAAAGTAAAGAATAAAAAAAGAAGATTTCCTTTTTACAGAGTTCAACATTAATCAGCATTCATCAGCATTAATCAGTATGCAAGTTATTTCTCAATTTTGACCATCCTTTGTCCTATAGCTAAAATCATGTGCAAAGCACAAATATGTACTAAATATTGATGGTCCTCTACTTCATGGGTGAGATCATGGGCGAGAATGCAATATAAACTATACAAAGTAACGATAGTTTTAGGTGGTCATCAGATTTCATTACAATAATTGTATTCGAAAATTGCAAATATGCATAAATCCTCAAATGCATAGCTAAAATCGTGTCCAAAGTGCAAATGTAAACTGAGTATTACAGGTCCTCAAATTCCTGTCCGCTATCATGTTCAAAAGGTGCAATATGAACTATAAACAAATTAATTGCTAGATGTTAACAGTCGTCAATTTCATGGTTAAAAGCCATGTGCAAAAAGCAAATATGCATATCACCATAACATGCATATCACTATAACATGGTGTCTAAAATGGGCTTGGCACTAAAGGCATTCAGACATATAGTATGGTGTGTTGCATGGTTTGATGTCAGAGTAATATGCATATCACTATGATGATGTCTTCAATCAGCCAAGCCCTAAGAACCTTAATTCGTGTGGTATGGTGTGCTTCCTGGTTGGTATGAATCAAGTGAACACAGTGGGTCTATCCTGGGCCTTTTATAGCATCCACCAGGATGCTAGATATACTAAGTGTGCAGATGCAATGTGTTGGTCGTATGTGCTAGGAAACACTCATATGAACGTTATATGTTTGATTTTAATAATAATGAGCTAACTTTCTGCAAAAATCTGGCGGCCCTGCATGAGGTCTGTAGCGAATAGCTATTCCTTAATAACATTACGGCCGGTCGACATGATCTGACTTGGAAAGAGCGGAATACATGAAGTAAATAATACCGCCTCAAATT
Source organism: Calotriton arnoldi (assembly GCA_963921515.1). Taxonomy (NCBI): domain Eukaryota; kingdom Metazoa; phylum Chordata; class Amphibia; order Caudata; family Salamandridae; genus Calotriton; species Calotriton arnoldi. The sequence goes on along the minus strand of CAWUFW010004449.1, from coordinate 1,223,019 downwards.
GTTCACAGCCGGGCAAATACACAAAAGGTGAATGAGAGTCTCTTCAGCCTGGCCGCAAAGTTTGCAAAGCATGGTTGGCCATGATTGTTTCCATGTTGGGACCTGATCTTTTGAGGTGAAAGCTCCCAACCGGATCAAAAGTAGCAAATGCTGGATTGATGGAGTTATACGATGGCTCGTAGAAGCAGTGGTGGAAAGCCCCATTTTGCCATCTTTTGCCACAGGAGTTCTCTGGGTACCATGTTGAACGCTGCTTTTAGGTCGACAAAGCAGGTATACAATTTGGTGGATTTTCGCTTTGCTTTTTCGATGAGGAGGTTCAAGGCCAGAAGGTTACACATCGTACTTGTACCGGGTCTAAAGACTGTCTGTGTAACTGGGATGATATTACTAGAAGTGACCCATTCTTCCAGAGCGATCAGGGGATTTGACGCATATATTTTAGCTTCTACATCGATTAAGGCAATCAACCTGTAATTCGCCGGATCTGATCTGGCACCCGCTTTAAATATCAGATGTAGAACGCTACCTTTCCATGACGCTGGTATGCTGTTTGTTTGAAAAGCATGGTTGAATAATGGAGTGAAAAATTCTGCCCAAAGCGATTTATCTTGTTTAAAAAGCCCATTTGGTAAGCCGTTTGGGCCTGGGGCTCCGCTGGATCTGAGTTTTTTTATTACCATTTCGACCTGGTTGATTCTGATCCAATTTCCCTGAAGCGCATTTTCTGGGTGATCATTTTTTGGTTGATGCAGTGCGTTGTGATCTGTATTCGTAGCTGGATATTTGATGTTTTCGTCCATATTATTTTTAGCTAGATGGGCTATCCAGTCTGCCTCTAGAATATTTGCGTTATGTTGACGGAAAGATCCATTTGCTATGTTATTTATTTCCGCCCAGAACTTTTTGTTGTTATTTGATTTACTTGTTTCCAGTAATTTTAACCAAATTTCAGTTTGTTGTGATTTCTTTACCATCCAAACTTCTTTTTTATATTTCTGCCTCAACAGATGGATTTGTTGCCTTTCCCCTTCGCTCGTTATTAGGGTATTTCTACGTAGTTTTCTCATTTCCCGATTGAATGCCCTTTTTTTCACCGCTAAGGAGCTGAAAGACTCTGTTGTTGTTATCCTTAGGTTGCTTCCGTGGTGCCTGTTCTTTGATGGAAATTTGGAGATCAGCATCATGATCATATTTTCCCAAGTTACCCATGGCTGTTTCAAGTTTTGTTCTTGAGTGTTCGCCGGTAAATTTTTTAGGTAATTCATTCATTCACAAGCGTTTTTGCCATTCCACGCTAGCCTTTTTAGATTGTACGGACTAGGGACTTCCGACAAATCATTGCTTTCAGCCGCTCTTGATATATGGATATGGAAGTCAATTGACTGGGGGCTGTGATCACTCTCTAGTCTATGAATTATTTGATAACTAGAGATCAATTGTAGTAGCTCGATGTCCACTATTGTGTAGTCTAGGACAGAATGTGCCTGCTTAGATATTCTGGTTGGTATCGCTGGTTGATCTTGCGGAAGAACCTCTTATGTGTGAATCACTCGGGCCTTGCAAGATGGAATGTATCACAGAGGTATGTTACAATATTTTGATTGTGAATATGATGTGCAGGGACATGCTTTGTTTATTCCTATGCCCAGCCTCCTTTTTATGGTCCGGCACTGCAGCGCAGCTGTTGCTAGGTGTTAGACCTGGCATCTTTGGTGTGATTTTCCCCTGTCTTTTTGCTTCTGACCTCCGGTTTTTGACTGTGTGTTGCATTTCGTTTTTGCTGGTTTTAGAACTCTGGGCACTTTACCACTGCTGTTCAGTGCTAAAGTGCAAGTATTCCCCGTGTAAAATGTGACTGTGATTGGTGAGCCATTATTGGCACATTTGATTTAATGGTAAGTCCATAGTAGAGTGCACTGTGTGTGCCCAGGCCCTGCAACTGAAAACTAGTGGGCCTGCAGCACTGAAGGTGCCACCAACATGAGTAACCCTGCAAACGTCTATCAGACCTGCTACTGCAGTGTCTGTGAGTGCAGTTCTAAACTGCCATGTCGACCTGGCCAGTGTACCCACTTGCCAGGCCCAAACCTTCCCTTTTATTACATGTAAGGCAACATTAAGGTCGGCTTAAGTTAGGTCCCTGGGCAGGGTACAGTGTATTTGAAAGGTAGGATATGTACTGGTGTGTAATACATGTCCTGATAGTGAAATACTGTCAATTTCGTTTTTCACTATTGCAAGGACTATCTCGCCCACAGGGTATCATTGGAGCTGCCTTGTAACATCTTACAAGATTTGGAGTTTGGGCTCCCTGAGCTCAGGATTTAAAAATACATTTTTTAGTGAATGTGTTTTTTAAATTGTGGGTTTGAAAATGCCACTTTTAGAAAGTGGGCATTTTTCTTGCTTTACCATCCTATGCCTCTGCCTGCCTGTGAAGTCCACGTCTGGTTTAGACTGACAGTTGGGCTGTTTGTGCATTCACTCTAGACAGTCACACAAAGAGAGCTGCTGAGGTGCACCCTGCACATCCTGATTGCCCATCACCAGGCTGATGGGCCTTCCTGAGCTGGAGTGGTGGGAGGGGTTGTCACTCTCACCCAAATAGGGCTGTGCCTGGCCTCTCACAATGCTGTCTCCACCCCACTGTAGTGACTCTGGAGCCAGGACAGGGCAAAGCAGGATCTGTGCACTGCAAAGACTATCCTTTGAAGTATGCACATTCTTCAAAGTCCAAAAGGAGTATAAGTAATGGACGGGTAACCACAGACTTTTAGAACACTTCTGGATTAAGAGGAGATTCTGCCAAAAAGAACAGCTGAAGACCTGTCAGGGGGAGTACTGCCCCTTTGCTGTTTTGCTTTGCTGAGTTGGCCTGCAGTTGCGGTTTCTGTCTTGGAGAAAACAAGGACTGGACTTTGTTTTTATTATCCTCCTTATTAAAGTTATCCAAGGGCTTGTGTGTGCTTGTCTCCTGTTGAAAGTCTCAGGGCCATCAAAGACTTCACTTGCAGCCCCTGAAGTCCTTTCCTGGGAGTTCTGACCTGCCAAGCGGTGCCAACTTCAGTTCTGGGCCCTTGGAGGTGGCTCTGCTGCAGAAAGAAGGGGAACATCCACACTGTGACCTTCTGCACCTGTGTTTACCGCCGCAAGCTTGCTGTGCAGTCAAAAAACCAACGCATCACCTCATCGCGACCGAAGAACTGACGCAGCACCTGTTCGTGGGCTCCAAGATCACCGCACCCCGAGTCCTGAGCACCGTGTCTCCGACGTCCAAGACACCCGCTTCGACTCCAATGCAAGCCCTGCTGTGCAGCTGAAAAGCCAATGCATCGCCGTGCTGCGACCGAACGATCGACGCAGTGCCTGTTCACGGCTGGGAGAATCGGCGCAGTGCCTGTTTCACAGCTGCCGCATTGACTTGAGCGTGTGAGGACTTTCCACACATGGCATCTGTGTCCCAAGTCTACATTGATGCTGGGCTTCAGTGAGGAACCAAGGCCACGTGTCCAGAGAAATTACGCATCACCTCCTCCTGCAGTACGAAACCGACGCATCACCTCCTCTCACAGTAAGGAACCACTGCATCACCTCCCCTGCGTAGGAGAAAGGAACCGACGCATCACCTCCCATGGGAGCAAGAAACCAACGCATCACCTTCCCTGCGTGTAAAGAACCAATGCATTGTTTGCTTTCCAGCGCCTCACCTCCCCTGTCTCTGTTTTTGTCTTCGATTTTGACGCATCCCAGGTACTTTGTGGTAAAAGTGCTGCATCCATAATTTTATATGGACTGAGCAGTTTTAAAACCTTTTTAAAGTGATATCTTGATTTGTGAGTGTTGGAATTTTGTTGTTTTGGTCTTGTTTGATTTAGATAAAGCTTGGTTATTTTTTTAAGCTGCTGTGGTGTCTATTTGTAGTGTTTTCACTGTGTTACTGTGTGTCTATGCACAAATGCTTAACACATTGCCTCTGAGATAAGCCTGACTGCTCGTGCCAAGCTACCAAGGGGGTGGGCAGGGGTTATCTTGGGTGTGTTACTCCCTTACCCTGACTAGAATGAAGGGTCCCTACTTTGACAGGGTGCAATCGCTGCCAACTAGAGATCCCCATTTCTAACACTAGGCAATTATGTGAGCAGCACTAGGGAGTGGCTTTAACTCCACCCACATGTTGGGAACCAGGAGTACATTTTTGATTGGGCAGAAGTTGTGTGCTTCCACAAAAAGGTGCCTGCCCTCCCTAGCAGTGATCATTTTGTTTATTTATCTAGCTGCCTGAAGTTGAAATTTCAGGGGCACACCTATGACATTGTAATGCTATTAAAGTGTCTTTGATAACTAGATAATTTATGGTGGTTTTTTCTCTAGCAGCAGCACTGATGGGAAGAGGCCAGTAGTTACCTACATGGATTTTGATAGTGGAACTGTCACCTGACCACTTCATCTAGACCAATATTATTTTACAGATCTTCGCTTCCACACAAATACACATCCATTCATGTGCTATCTAATTGTAAGTGCTTCACATTACTATATGCAGGCAATTGAGGTGAGAAGGAACCGGAGGGACCTGGAGCCCTGATATAATTGCCAAAAAAATAAGAACATAAAAAAAGACGGAAGGAAGACAATTGGATATGCAAGAAGGCTCCTTTCATAGTATAATGAATGCGCTTTAATTCAGAAAGAACAAGAATTGCAACAAGTCAGGGTCCTGAGGGAACTCAAAAGGAATCAGAGGCTTGAAACGCATCGACACACAATCTTGGGGAGTGTTTATACTTGATTAAGGCCGTACAGTAGACACCCAAAAAAAACTCGTGATCCATAATGAGTGTACTGTAACGGAACGGGTCGAGAACCCACAAGGGACATTATTGGCAAGAAGGCCAATGCAGAAATAATAATAGCAATCATAACCTCTGCAGTTTGTATATTATTTGACTGGTCACAATAGTATACCTTGCCGAGATTTTGTTACATGTTATCATGATATAAGTAATGTCAGAATTTTGTACAGTGTCAAAAAGCGTCTTTTAATTTTCTGTATGTGGATTAACATATATGTTTAAGTGAACATATTGCATGAAGATTACGAAATCATTGTGATTAAATACGCAGGTTATGAAAATCCATTTACTTGCCCAAGAATATAAAAAGTATTGCCTGACTCATTGCAGCTAGGTAAATCTGTTTTGTATTTATGTCACATTACTATACAACATTGTTTTAAAGGCAGATCTATAGGCATTGAGAAAGCTTGTTTAAAAAGCTCTAGTAATCTCTCGGAGGAAGAAGGTTGCAGCTAATCACATGCACATCGTTTCAGTCTTATCGGAATGACCTTTGCTCTCTGCCTCATTTAAGAGTGGAATAGGCTCTCTTATTAGTTGTACTTTGGGAAACTCTACATTGTTATCATTTAAGAATTGGTTCAGTCTCTGGTTTCGAAAGTTAAATACTCTTTGAACTAATGCTTGGAGAAACAAACAACAGATTAAAGATATCCATCAAGATACACTGCTAAAAGCCACGTTAAAGTGCTGAAATTTACAGGAGATGATATAGCCAAAATCAGAGGTACTCAGAGTTAAAACATCCAAAATTGTTTTAAGTATTAGCAAATATCATGTCCATGACCCCATAAAGCTGTATTGTATTTGTGTTTTCTTTACAAATACAATAAAAACACTGGTACAAACAGTATGAAAACGACTCATTACATACACAACAGGTGGCATCTGATCATGTATAAGGGCATACATATGTTATGTTAATGATTTGTAGAGCGCGCGAATTCCAATTGGCTTCTTGGAGCTAGTGTCCGCACAGGGTCCTAAGAAACAAAGGCAACTAAGACCTAATTAACAGTACGGAGGAAAAAGCCAGGTTTTTAGTTGTATCCTAGAATTTTAAGAGAGTTGGCTGAAACCTGAGATGGTCAGGCAGTGTATTCCACCATTTGCATGTGATATGGGAGAAACGTCTTCTTCCCCAATGAGCCTTCTTTATATTGTGAGGATAACAACTTTTCAGGCGGTGGTAGACCGCAGACCATCTTTGTGTAGGGCCTTATGGGCCCAGCACAAGGCTTTAAACTTGGTCCGCTTCCTGATTGGTAACCAATGCAAATCAGAAATGGTTAGCGAGATAGAGCTAAATTTGGGAAGATTCAACAACACTCGGGCTTCTGCATTTTGGAGAGTCTGTAATTGTTTTGTAGGTGCTGCTGGGTGGACATTTTGCAACACAGCCTATTAATACATAGGTCGTATCACAACATATCACTCATTCCCTTTTTTGAACTGACTACTCTGTTCTCCGTTCCCCTTCCCAGAAGTTTGCCATGTTAACTTTTTTTATATATATATTTTTTTCCATAAGTACCAGGCAGCTGCAAAGTGCTGCTGCTGCACCACTCACTGCTAGCTCACTCACAGCTAGTTTACATTTTTCTATCATTTTAATTTATTGGCCTACCAAGATTTCCTACCACGTTGGATCAGTAAATTAAAAACGGGCACCTCTATTACGACTCATGTGAGTGCATGCTTCATGACACGTCAAAGTGTGGATCAGTGTCTATCTTGGAATTTGATTTATTTAATATAAAACCAATTCCGACATTGTGCTTTGATGCTTACACATGTCTGTGTTTAGAAAAAAGCACCAGCAAAGTCAGTAGGTCACCCTTTAAAGCTGAGACCTACTGGCTTTGCCAATGCTTGTTTTCTTTGTTGCTGATAGATGATGCATTATTGGAGGCATTACAGGTCCAGCTCTTGGGCTTCTGTGATTTATATGTGTGTCTGAGTTGCTCTTTTTAGCTTATGAGTAAGGACAAAATCAGGCGGTTTTTGAGGATGAAAAAATGCATTTGTGAGTGATATTGTAGTCAACTACAACACACTGAGGGGCATATGTACAGCAGAATGACGAAGCGTGGCATTAAGCAAAACTTGCTACTGCCACGCTCTGCCATTCTGAAAACGCAGGGATGCACCGTATTTACAAAGATACGGTGCACCCCTGCGTTTCCCCTAGCGCTGGCGTTAAATTAAGCTGCCTAGCGCCAATGCAGGCACCCTTGCACCATGGTGCAAGAGTGCCTGCATTGGGGGGGATGTTTGTTTATGTGCAGGAAGGAGTACCTTCCTGCACATAAACAATCACAAATGGCGATTGTAACTCCTATGTGTGCTGCATTGTGCAGCACACATAGTAATCACAAATCATCATTTTTGTCATTCCCTCATTGTGTTAAAAAAAACTCTGCTGTTCTCGCCTGGATATCCACCACATTTTCTGTTTAAGAAGGAGCTTCCTGTCCAAAGTCCATCTAGGTGTCCTTTTATGACTTGATAGGGTAAGACTCAAGTGTATCACAGCATAGTTGGAGAAATGACTAGGCAGGTGTTCCAACCTCTGAATTTTACTCATCTCACTACTTTCTACAAGAAGGAAATCCAGCCCCAAATAGTGGCCATATTTTGTACTTCTGAAGGTGTAATCCCTACATTTCCCCTCTCTCTATCACCAAGCATTGCACAAATTCAGATATTCCATCAGAGAGAGGAGCAGAACTCTTGTTCTCGGAGAGTTGATCTGAGATGTCACTGATGACCTATCTAAAGCATTGCTGAGAACAAAATTAAAGTCCCCTCCTAAAATTATTGAGGAGTGGAAATCCAACAAGGCTGCAAAACATTGCTTCAGAGGTGTATCGTTATCCACGTTGGGCCCATAATAACTGGCTATAGTAAACCGATCTTACTGCACATTGATTTCGAAAATGGCCCACGCCCCCCATCATTTTTTTTGCTTATTGTTACCTCTATGCCTGTATTAGCCCTAATTATGATTGCTACCTCCTTAACGCAATGTACTTGATTCGTTGCGATCACCTGCCTAACCCAGCTCTGCTTTCTATAATCCATCCTGAATAGGTGAGCTTCATGAAATAGCATAATATGTGCACCTCCCTCTCTTAAACAGCTCAAAATCAGACGTTGTTTCCTTTTGACCTTAAGGCCATTCACATTCCAATAAATCATCTGTAACGTAAACCTCTGTTGTCCCCCTTTTCCTCTGGTTTTTCCCTTCACTGCCATCTCAACTTAAGAATCAGCTTTGGACATAACCTATTCAATTTCATCCTAGAATGAGGACCCCATTTTTAGGTCGAGCCTAGAGCAGCGCATGCGCTGCTTGCTCGACTTTTAGTAAGGGGCTTTTGGAAGTGCTACCAAGCTAGCCACCAGCTTGCTGTTACGCGCACAAGCGTGCGCGACGTGCACACTCGCGTGTTTTTTTTTTGCGCGCGCACACACACAACTCCCGGTCGCGGCCGCACGTCTTGCTCGCGATCACTTTCGCGCGCACCATTTGCTTGTTGTTTCAAGTGTTGTCAGGAGCCCCACCCTCTTTTTTTAACTCTCCAATTCAGCATCTTAAAGAAGCTCAGGACTGAGGCAATCAAAATTACACGTGTTCGTCTCAGGGTTGTTGCTAGTGTTGTCCATGATGCGGCCCCCGGGGGAAGTGAAGGTCGCAGACCAGTCTTCCCCTGGGGCTATTCGCACATGGCCGGAAGGACAAGGTGGGGGAGGGATCTAGAGGATTGGGGAAGGGGCGGGAGTTAGGAATGTGTATAAGGTGTCAGGAGAGGAGGATCTGGCCTTTTCCTGACACCTTAGCACCACCGGGGGGTCTAGAGTAGAAAGTTTGTGCAGGTTAGTGGGCCTGTGGGCGGGTTTGCGAGGGCGACGTGGGGCCGGGGGTCTCGAGGTTACAATATGGGCGTACTGTGACACTTTAGGTGTCTATGGCGAGGCGGGGTGGCGGGTGCACCCAGCTGGGATGGCTACTGAGGCCAGTCCGTGTCCAGGGGAGGGAGTTCGGGGGACCTGGTCTTGTGGGCGCACGGGAGCTTAGCCTGTATTAAGGCACAGATTTTGAGGGCGGGGGACGCAAGCGGGCCGGTAGTGCGGCGGGGAGGGGGGGTGGGGAGGGGCCGCCAATCAGCCAGTATCTGGGAATCGGCCGTGCGCAAGCCAGGTGACTATATATGGCCTGTTGGGGAGGGGCCCATCGTCACGCTAGGCTGTGTTTAAAGAAATCCGTCGGGGGACAAATACTATTGTCTGCCCACAGCGTGCAGAATGACGGCGCCTACCGGTAACTGCGGAGGCGGAAAAGGAACGCTGCGGCCCACTCCGGAGTTAGTTTGGGGGCTGGAGACGCGTTCTCAGCAGCGTGTTGTGGCCAGCGGAGGCCGCGCATTAGTAGATTATGGCAGCCGGTGTTTCCCTCCCGGCTGAATCCCTCGCGGGAAACCGGGTCTCTTCATGGAGCTGACGCAGGAAAAACAGAGGCTCGCCAGGGCCCCTGCCTGCCAGCATGCTGCCGGCCACGCATGTGCGGAGTGCCGCGATACCTTCGGGTGGGGTGGGGCCCCCTGGTTGAGAGCCGCTGAGCCCGCATACAGGCGGGGGGGACGGGATCAGGAGCCCGGGCGCAGGAGGTAGGGATTTAAGGCACCTGCACAGCGCTGACCACGGCAGACGGCGATTAGTGGGTGCCGGCGGCCCCCCCCTCAATATTGAGCCCCGGCGGGAGGAGGAGCTGCGGGCTCCACCCCAGTGAGGTGCGGCAGGCCAGGCTGCCTGGCCCCGGGTTTTTCGGTGACTGGGGGGGGGCTCAGTTGGGTGGGCTGTGCTGGGGAGGGCCAGGCTGGGCCAGGCTTAGGAGTTTTTCTGCCCAGGGTGGAGGAGGGGGGCCACCCTGTGATGCCGGGTAGGGCGGGCGGCAGGTGCTCGGAATGGGAGGCAGGGGTTCCGGGGGGGGTTATGAGCTGCCGCATGGTCCCTAGGGTAGGGGTGAGGGACTGCCAGCATGGCATGAGGCCCGGTGGTGCTAGGGACCCTCCAGGTCGGAGCGGCCTGGGGGTGGGGGGGAACCAGGACCGGCAATGGATACCGGCAGAAAAGGGGGCATCGCCAGTGGGGCGCATGACGGCCCTGGAGCGCTGGTCAGAAGCAGTAGGGGGGTCCGCGACGGCCTGCCCCTCCAACGAGGGATCGCGCAGCGCATAATACAGTGTGATGAATATAATTCGTGACGGATGATTTGGATGGCGAGATGTGACAGACTGGGGAGTGTGGCGTTGTATGAAGGGATGGGAGTGTTGGATGGCGGAAGAAGTGCGAGGACAGATGCGGCTGTGTGGGGTTTTTGCGGGGGTGGGGGGGGACTTGAGGTAACCAGACTGTGCTAGTTTTGCAGGAAGCGGTACGGCCTCAAAAGGAGCAGTGGACATGGAGCAGAAGGGCGCAGCAGCGCCGGTCAGGGCGAGGAGGTCCCGGACGGACTCTCAGGTAAAGGAATAAGGCTGAGGGCAGGGGTTGAGGGAGCAAGGGTAAGAGGGGACTACAGCTGGTCGGCTGGGGTGCGTGGGGGGATTGCGGCACAGAGGCAGAGGCAGGTGCAGCTGCGGCATCCTGCAGGAAAAGCGGGGGCCTGGCGATTTGGTGGGGATGGGTCCCGATGGACTATGTGGTACCACACGAAAATAAGGGTTCGATCAAGGGGGTCACGTCTTGTGGTCTGCCAGGCTGGACGGGAGTATATGATGGGCCGGGGGTCCCAGTTTACATGTAAGACGACAGCGGTCTCCACTGTTGGGCCCACACCGTACGGTGTGGGGTTTCGGGGGCAGGGCAATTGCCTTGCGGAACACCATGGTTGGCAGCTGAATGGCAGGAGGGTTGGGGGGTTTCGCATGGCTGAGCAAGGTGGGAGGAGGGCGATAGTCCGCCCAGACTTGCCTGTGCCAGAAGGGGCCTCAATTCAATGCTCAGCATCTCTGTAAAAAGCGGGGGTATGATAGCGACCTTATCGGCTTTCCGAAGGATCACTTACCTAAGGGCGGGGGAGTTGAGACATCCATCATATGAGGTCAAATTGGGGCACCCTGGATGAGCAGGGGGAGATCATGGAAAAGGAGAGGGGTTGGGGGGGTGTAGGCTGGGACAGGAGGTCCTTGCCTGGTTAGTTGGAGGCCATGGGTCCATGGCGCTCGACTTTTCCAGATAGGAAGCCGGTGCTACAGCACAGACGGGAGATGTTTTCAGAAGTGGGTTGGGTGCGACGACGAGTCACGAGGGCCGAGAGGCAGGCGATCTGCAATAGGCTGACTACGGCGATGGATGGCCGATTATGGGGGAGAATGGGGTCAACGACAGAGGTGTTGGCGGTCCGGTTGGTTGGACACCTCAAGGGTGAACTTGGTCAAGTTCATAGAAAAAGGGGGCAAGGACTTACCTGGGGGCTGGGAAGGTATGGGGGCTCCTTGAAGGTCAAGTTTTGCGCTTGGTGAGGTTTGTCAGGGGGAGTGGTGGGGCTCCGGGGGTCATACGAATGGAGCGCAGGGGTGTTGTGGGGCGATGCAGTACTTGGGTGTGAAAGGGGCAAAAGTCAAGGAGCCCACGAGGTAGAGGACGGGATGGGCCAATGCTTGGGGGACATATGCATGGTGGGGGGGCCCGGGCTGGGAGAAACGGACGGGCCCAAGGCAGGTTACGTGGTTATTTGACGATGGTACTTCACGGGAGTTACTCGAAGGCCATGCGGGGAGGAGGTAACTGGGGAGGAGAGTGCTGATGCCCAGGCATGGCTGGGGCAGGCCTGCGGTGCCATTGAGTGGTTTTTATTTACATAAATTTATTCATACGGTTTTATATAGCGCTAGCTTGACCCTTGGGTTTCAGAGCGCTTTACATACACGCAGGAAGGGGAGAAATGGCATTACCTCGCAGGACATGAGGATGCATAAAGACGTATGCAAAGACTTAATACTTATGTATAGAGTGAAGGGGAGGAATAAGCAGGGGGTTGAAGCAGTCGGATAAACCACCATCTTTGAAGGTCAAAGTGAAAGGGTAGTCCATTAGGTTCTTGATGCCTAGGTTGCTTGACTGGTTTGGTAACGTATTGTTGGAGGAGCAGGAGTTTTGCAGGTTCTTTTGGATGCAAGAGAAGGAGGGGTTGCATCGAGGGCAATAGGGAGTACGTTTCACATTGCAGGGAACATTACCAGAGAAAGATCGGCATTTGGGTTGTTTACCTGTTCAGTTTCGGGGCGGAGAGGAAGTGAGTTGGTGCTTCTCAGAGTTTTGGATTTTTTCCCGTTACATGTTTGGGGTTTAGGTAGTTGGGGGATTGGGCTGGGGGAGCACGATTCTGGGATGTGGGAGAGTGAGGCGGAGTGCATGGGTGGCCTGGGATGTTGTGGTGGAGGACGTTGGTTTGTCGGGTGCAACGATAGTGTAAGCAACATGATCTTGTGCAGCAGGGAAAGGGGGGAAGGTTGAGGATGTAGGGAGAGAGGGCCCGCACCCAGTGGTAGATTCGAAGGAACGAGGATAGCGGTATTTTCCGGCGGTCAGGTTGACCTGGGGTGTCTTGGGGGCAGGGGGGGGACCTTGGAGACGGCCTTGGAGATGGGACGTTATGGTTAAGACGGAGCGTAGGCAGGGGGCCATGGGCTGGGATGGAAGGGTTGTGTAGCACACTTGGTGTGTTTTGAAATGGTCCATGGGCAAGGGTTTCTTGGGCAGAACAGGGTCGGGCAGTTGAAGCATTTGTGAGGACGGTCACAGGTGGTGTCAGGAGGGCCCTTGGGGGGGGGGGCAGGGAGGTTGAAGGGTGAAGGAGCTGGGAGTACAGAAAGGTGTTTCTGTGACCAATATAGGTATTGGAAAGGGGTTTTAGAATGGGTTTTGGACCGCAGGGTGACTGAGGACTAAGGGAAAAGGGACGGATTTATTGCGGGACTAATCATTCTTTTTCTACTACAGGAGGTTGGAGTAGAGTGGGATCCAGGGCGGTCGCCTGGATAGGGGCCATTCTCCCGGGCATTGGGCAGCAAAGGATGCGGACTAGGAGGTGTACAGACGTCACCGGGCAGGGAACACAGTCATCGGGATGTGATATGATGGGGGAAACAGTGGAATGAAATTGGGGGGCAGTTGCTGCCAGTACGGTGTGACATCGTGTCACAAGAAACAAGAAATTGCCCCGATATGAGGTTACATGTGGAAAGAAAGTATTTCGGAGTATGTCAGGTCTGGCATTACACAAAGCTGCATGGAAGGAGATATGGTTCAATGAACTGGAACGTGGGGTTACGGGAAGGAGTTGTGCATTGCAGAGGATGGAATCGGGGGGCTGTCGAACATGCTTACATGGAGATGGCCCGCAGGTAATGAGGCTGTTTTAAGGAGAGACAGGTGGTCTGGTTTAGAGATGGGACAACTTTCACGGACGGGGAGGTGTCCCGGAAATGTGACTAGTTACACGGGACAAAGGTTTTAGGTGGTGGATGGTCGTTCACCTGGGGCCGCAGGGTGGGAAGGCGTTAGGTGCCCAGGAACTGGAGGGACAGGTGGTCTTGCTTAGAATTGGGGCACCTTTCGAGGTCCGGGACTGTCCCAGCAATATTGAAATTATACGGGACGCAAGTTTAGGTGGTCGATGGTCGTCCATCAGGGTGACGCAGGGTTGGCTGACGGGAGGCGAAAGGTGCACAAGAACTGGGGGCGGGTGGGGGCAGGGAACCGCCCTACAGGGGGTTCCCTGGTTGGCGGTACTTTGGAGGGGTGGTGAGTCACATACGGGCGGATCCACCCCTCGGGGGGGGAGAACAGTACACAGGTGACTGATAGCGGGCGCGGGAGGCAATGAGCAATGAAGGAAAGTCAACAGAGGATGCTTGGAGGGCAAGTGAGAATGGGGAGAGGAAGGAGGTCACAGAGTGAATGGGGAAGAGTCAAACAGGTGAGATGGTTTTGAGAAGGCTGAACGGAGAATGTGTCGGTATGGGATGGGAAAAGTATATTGCTTGCATTTATGTACTGTTAATAAAGTCTAAATGATTGCAACCTTGTCCTAATAAAATGGCCTTTTACGCTTCAAGTAACAGCGTGGAGTGTAGTTATTGCGCGATGCGGCCCCGGGGAAGTGAAGGTCGCAGACCAGTCTTCCCCGGGGCTATTCGCGCATGGCCGGAAGGACAAGGTGGGGGAGGGATCTAGAGGATTGGGGAAGGGGCGGGAGTTAGGAATGTATATAAGGTGTCAGGAGAGGAGGATCCGGCCTCTTCCTGACACCTTAGCACCACCGGGGGCCTAGAGTAGAAAGTTTGTCCACCCACCCACCCTACAGGTTTAGGAGGAGGGCATGGGATTGGTCTTAGCGTGCCCAGTTTAGGGCAGGTTGCAGAGTAGCGACGTGGCGGTACTTTGGAGGGTGGTGAGTCACATACGGGCGGATCCACCCCTCGGGGGGGGAGAACAGTACACAGGTGACTGATAGCGGGCGCGGGAGGCAATGAGCAATGAAGGAAAGTCAACAGAGGATGCTTGGAGGGCAAGTGAGAATGGGGAGAGGAAGGAGGTCACAGAGTGAATGGGGAAGAGTCAAACAGGTGAGATGGTTTTGAGAAGGCTGAACGGAGAATGTATCGGTATGGGATGGGAAAAGTATATTTCTTGCATTTATGTACTGTTAATAAAGTCTAAATGATTGCAACCTTGTCCTAATAAAATGGCCTTTTACGCTTCAAGTAACAGCGTGGAGTGTAGTTATTGCGCGAACACAGGGCACTGTACAGCCCCCTAATCCCCTCTCCAAAACCACTGTCCGAGATGCTTGTGCACACACGTTATGGGATTTGCCTACTAAATACGACCCTGTGAATGGGCAGTGTGGACTGAGTTTTACTGTCTTGCTGCTTAAATATTCCTGCTTGAATAGTATACTAATATTCCTGGTACCGAATACTACATTCTCGCCGGAAATGTTTCATTAACAGAAGGAAAGGCCGGTCCTATGCAAACTGTTAGTTACTTTCAAGCCAATCGGAGAATCATTTAAATGAAACTGCAGCAAAGTTCGAATTATTTGTAAAAACAAGCACTGGTGTGTTAACTATCCTCCTGGAGTTTGCTTATTCAGTTCAAGATAGAGATACTGCTCCTGTTTCCATTGCTCCCGCTACCCGTCCCTGCTCTGATGTCATTCCATTATTAGATGAAGTGCGCTTAGTGGTTGGGCGTTCACCCAGTGTTGACTCCCTTCTTGGCCGTCACTTTCCACCGTAGGACAGTACAGCGGCTCCTGTCTCTCGCACGGAGCCCCAGCCATAGAGTAAACGGGTCTCTAGGTGGTGCAGCCCCACAGACTGCATAAGGTGTGAGCAGCGTCATAACGCTCAGAGTGTCATTGACTGCACGCATGTGTGTGTGAAAATGTTCCTCCCGGAGTCACACCTGCATCTGCAAACGTGTATTTCTCAACTTTGCTCACTGTCGTTAGCTTCTTATTTCTCCTCTACGCTGCTTTTTGCTGCTACTTGAAGATGATTACAGGAAAAGCTATTTCTTTGCTTTTCTTTCTTTTTCTTGCCTTGAGAAACTGCTTAATTTTTTAAAGAATTCTAGCTGTTTCCTTCCCGTGGTTTTAGAGCAGGGATGGTTTTATAGGATGTGAATGTCCCCACGAACAATTTGCCTTTTTACTGAATCGCAATTTTATACACATGCTTTCGGATGATAGAAATTTAAGCACTTTCTGTACTTTACCCACGTAATGACATACTCTTTGGTAACTTTGCATTAGTCAATTTAGCCCGGGATGCTATACATCGGAGTTTTTGTTAAGTAATTTCAAAGGCTGAGCAAAATTTGTTTTTCTATCTCTAATTTTAAGGCACAAGAAAAGGGCACTGAGGGCTGCGGAGGAGAGGAAGGATTCTTTCCGTGAAGAACTTTAAAAGAATGGGATTGTTCGGTCACACATCTAATCATTAAAGCCAGTGGAAGTAACAAGCACATGAATTGCTGGGTTAGTTGTGCATTGAAAATCTAAGTGTGGGATTGTGTCAGCTTTAATTTTAGATTGTGGAATTTCATATATTTTTAGTGTAAGGTGCTTGTAATCTAAAACTGATTCCCAAGGCTACATATTTAGTAATTAATTCATCCTACAATGTTATCCTACCTCCATCACTGTCTGTGCTGGCCTAGTCCCTTCGAATATCAGCACAGCACCATCTCAGCATCAGCACTGCACCACTTCCTCATCAGTGCACCACCACCAGTGCAGCACCAGCGCAGCCCCACCACAGCATCAGCACAGGGCCACCTCTGCAGCATCACCTCTGCACAAGTTCAGCATCACCTCTGCACTAGAGCAGCACCAACTCAGCATCACTCAACACCACCTGAACACCAGTAAGCACCACCTGAGCACCACAATACATCACATAGCACCAAATCAGTATCACTCAGCACCAACTGAGCACCACCTCCGCACAAGCACACCACCACCTCAGTGCCACTCAGCACCACTGCAGCACCACCACAGCATCAGCGCAGCACCACCTGAGCACCACCACTTAAGTTTCATCTCCGCACCTCTGCACCAGCACACAACCACCTTAGCACCACCTCAGCATCACTCGGTACCGCCTCTGCACCAGCACACCACCAACCAGCACCACCTCAGTATCATTCAGCATCACCTTTCAACCATTGCACCACCACTTCGGCATCACTCAGCACCACCTCAGCCTGCCTTCGGGAATCTGTCATCTGTTGATTCTCCCCTAGTGTCCGTCTGCTGCTCATGTTGTAATTCATGTACTATTTCCCAATCTGCACCCTCCCATTGTTTAGTTTTCCCCCCACATAGCAAAAAATAGTTATAACAAGCATTAGAACAGGCAGGAAGAAGTTGCCAGCATTGGAAGGAAAAAAAGAACTAGATAACATTTTATGTTAATTCTTTTTTAATTGGATCATTCAGTTGTACATAATGTCTTCTTTGTTATATATACAGTAACAAAAATACTTATTACACTTTTTATTATAACTTTTCAACATGCTGCACAGCAGCCACGCTGCTCTACAACATAGCTTAAAAACATTGGCAAAGCCAATAGCTCTGGCTTAACACTTATAAGGTCCCAAAGGTGAGACCTATTGGTTATGTCAATGCTTGTTTAAATTGTTTTTCCATATGCTACCCACCTCATGTACCTTCCCTCGACCCCTCTACCATGAGAACCCTCCCCATCAGTATCTTAGGCATAAAGAATGCCCCTATTTGAGCCCCTCCTCCACCTGGCGGCCATACCTACATACTTAAAATTTTTGAATTCTCCATCACCCGTTTTTAGACTTTGCAGGAACTTTTCAACTTCCTACGGGTCAGGGAAGCTATGCTTTTTATTGTTTCTCATAACTTTCAGCATGGCTGGGAAATTTAGCTTCGGTTCCATCCATTTGCCGAGATCTCACTGTCTATCCAGTGCGGAACTAGACAGGTCTGATCTGATAGCGAATAGGGCACCTTGAACAGTCAGATATTTCTCCCACAAAGCCAGTGTCAGAACGTTTTCTATCACTACGTATGACAGAAAGTTTACAAGGATTTTGAGAGGTTGTCTCCTCCCTGGGCTTAGCCTAAAGGGATCTCTATGCTATTTCGAAGTCTAAATTGACTGGGAGTACTTCTTTTAGTAGATTCATCACTAATGTTTTCAGATTAGTTCCCTCCACCCCCTCAGCTATAGTCAGGATTCTGATGTTATTCCACCTTGCACTATTTTCAAGCCTTTCCAGTTTCCTTGTTAGACCTTTCTCTTTCTGCTTCAAGCCTTGCATCTCCTTTGTGTTGGTATTTACTTCTAACCTAAGGTCATGTACTTCTTTCTCTAATATTTCAGTGCACAGCGCTAATCTATGGATCTTCCCATCCAACTTTGAGCAGGCTGCTTGGATATCCCTCTGGTAAGTTTCTGAAACTGTAAAATGGTCTTTAATCTAATAATGAGGCTATCATTTCCTGTACTGTTTGCTGTCCTTCCGTTCTACTCATTACAGTTGCCTCACATGGATTCCCTGCCTGACCTCTGGGGTTTTGCTGGTATCTTCCTTGCTCCCTTTCTCCCTGCTCTAGACGTACGGTAGCAGGGTCATACGTCTCTCCCCCATCTAACTCACCATGCTCTCTTAACTCTTGTGTCATAAAAGAGTAAATCGATTTGTTGTTGAGATCTGAATTATTGGGTTACCTTTATCTTTCTCTTTGTTTCTAGCTTTTTCCATCACTTTTTCGCAGTCACTATCGTTACTAACTTCTCTCCCTGCAGGGCTCTTTGTTCTACCTGATTGTGATTTATACCTGGGCTATGGGTATCATCATTGAACTGAACTCTGAAATAAGACCTCAGAGAGGGTGTTATCCTCATATTTTTTGGTTGTTTAACAGGTCTTCTCACCGGGGTCTGCCCCTTTCCTAAGAACTCCTTTGTGTTTTGTGGGTGTTTAATAGCTGAATCTTCGTTCCCCTGTCCTGTTGTCTTAGGTACAACTTTCTATTGCTGGTTGTTTCCTGAGAGACTGGCCGACCTTAAAGTATATCTTTTCCCTGCCTGGTCTTTTCTCCCCTTTGCAAGTTTTGCCCCGTGAGACTGCTGCCTGCTACTCCTCCTTCCGTGGGCTTTCCACTAGATTTACTGTGCTTAGTGCCTTCTGCCACTCTACATACCCTTCAGTCCATTCCATCAATTGACCCCTGGTCTGCTGGCCCTTCTAAGTACTCCACTTCAAAGTATTGTTTTGATAACCTACTGACTGACCTTGATAAGGAGCCATGATCCGTGCTCCTGCTTCTCTCTTTCTCGTCGCCTCCTGTCTTCTGGGCGCCGGCAGTGCAGAGCTTGTGCTGACTTTGCCTTTCCAGCCCCAGAGAGATGCGTGGCATCCCCAAGACCATTCCTCTGCTCCGAGGACCCAGCAGAAAATCGTGTCGTCCGAGCCCTGCAGAGGCAGCGACGAGCATATTTGAGCCTCTACCGGGGGGACATTCACTCCACCGATGTTCGGATACTCCTCCGACGTATGTTACCAATTTGGGTGAGTTACATATGACCGCCACTATACTTTTTCAAAAAGTCAGAACATCATGCCCTGACCCGTTTTAACTTTAAGCTGAGACATGGATATCATCCATGCTCATTGATGTCAAGCTCATCAGGTACCACAGGGCCACACATTATTGCAACACACATGGAAAGAGGAAATAACATGAAGAGATGAAGATATTTCTCCTTGTTACGCCTCATCGGGGAAGGCGTAGTATTTTCATACATTCCCAGGTTTAATAGCTTTAGTAAACCTAAGAATGCACCACAATCCATGGGTCAATGCATTGGAACGCCCATGCTCCACCCATAATACGCCTCCCAAGTTGAAATGTAACATAACACAAAGCAAGCATCTGCATTGCGTTATATTTCTTTACAAAGCCACGCAAAGCAATGCCAAGCAGGCCTTACCGAGATTTGCAAATTTCAAACAAGCCTTTGCATTTCCCTGCATCACCTTGCAAGATGCAAGGGCGACGGTAAGGCTCAGTAAATCTAGGCCTGAGTGTTCGAAAAATGACTGCTATGCAAGCAATTCACCACAAATCATGAATCTTTATGCTACTTTAGAAATATGGAAAGCTGTAAATTGATCACCTCACAAAACTGTCATTTTGGAGACAAAGGCCCTTGTTATGAATGGAGCAGAGTGGTATTCCCAGGTGAATGACCCACTGGTAATTTCCAACCCGAATAAGCGTTTCCCTTGTATTAATATTTTTCCAACCTATTATCAATTGCAACTTTCTAGGCCCACACCAACTAGCTGTAGAGCCTGACAATGTTTTTGAAGTCCCCAAAAGCTTACATTAAATTAGCATTCCTTTTTTGGCCTTCTGACTTCTAGTAATTCTCAAAGGGGCTGCGGCAGATGAGAGAAGATCCATTGATTTAAAAATATCAAGTCCAAAGCCCAACAATTCCCACAGATTTTTGGCAGTGATATTCAGCTGTCATACATGGCCCTATATAATGTTTCAATAAAGATTCTTGGGTGTTCCCTTTAACACAGCAATATTCTTAGAATTGTATCTGGCTTAAAAAGGAAGAGCCTCATTCACAAAGGTAAAGTCGCACTTTTGTTTAAGTTTACGATTGTTAGCGATTCACAAAGGGTTTTACGAGTAGCATCCTTATGAGTACAGAGTATCCACACATAAAAAGAATTACCAGATAGAACTGGGGACTGTAAACAGTGCTTAGTCTATGGAGAGGGTTTGCTCTAAACCACACTGTTCGAAAAGAGTGAAACTTTAACAAGAAATACACCTCAGAGTATTAAAAAGAATCTACAAAGATCAGTGTACACTCTATGCAACAGTTGTCAAATAAGACACTATTTGCTCAAAATAACCAAGATCTGAAGGTGCTAAACATCAAACTACCTGCACCCTTTATACCGCGATGAAAACGTTATAGAAAGCTATTCTTCTCAAGCAAAACAAATACATGTACATAGGTTAGTACCTGGTGCACACAGTCTTCTATGTTATGTAGGGCCCCCTCCCCTTTTTGTTAAATTTCAGCCCCAGGGGTGGGCTCCCCAGGGCCTTTTGAGGCTTAGGAAGGGGAGAAACGTGCCCCCTCCCCATTTTGTAGACTTTCAGCACCGCAGTGGGCTCCCCCTGGCCCAAGAGGCTCGGGGAGGGGGGCCACATGGCCCCCTCTCTCCCCAAATAAAGTCATTTCAGCCCAGTAGGTGGGCTCCCCAGGGCTCCGCAGGCTTGGGAGGAGGGCCACGCAGCCCCCTCCCCTTTATGAATATTGCCCCGGGGGTTGGTTCCCAGGGGCACTAGGTAAATAAATGCAGCCAGGACGCCATTTTTTGCTCTTTGCTTCTGCTCTTCACCTCAGGTCAGCAAGATACTCATAGCTGCAAGAATTGTTACATTTCCAGAGAGCTCTCCTGCAGATTGGTGTGCTCCGCAATCCATGGATTGGGACTGGAACAGAAAGGGGTTCAGATCTTAGATGCAATACTCTTACGACCAGGGCCGGCTCTAGGGCGGTGCGACCGGTGCCACCACACCAGGTGCTGACTTCGGGTAGGGGCGCCGCATAATATGGTTTTAAAAGCACCTGCTGCTGTGTGCCTCCAGCAGTTTTCAGGCAACAATAAAAATGTCAAGATAACTCCGGTGATTAAAGTTCTTTGTGGAGAAAGAGAGAGATCAGAGTTTTGTCCAGTGGAAGAGTTTTGACTCATAGTAAGGTAGCACAAAGAATTAATAAGCCTGCTGCAAAGAACGTGTACCATCCAGGGTATAAAGTGCATATAATGTAAGAGGCCAGTGGGTTACTGCTTTTGTCAGAGAAATCCTATTGTTACTTGAAGTTTATAAGTTAAAATCCAAATGTAGAACAGTGAGCTATTAACTGGCATCAAAGAGCTGCATAAAAACTGCAAAGTATAGTTTAGAGCGTTATGATTTTTCCCCAGTCTTCCATTATATGAATGTTACAAAATGGGTTCAATTGGGTAGAAATCAATTCTTATTGTTAAAGAGAAACCTCATCCATGGTGTTACGTTTTAAATTTTAAGCCTGTACTTCTCCAGACCATGCACTCTCAAACTATACTACATACCTATATGGACGATCTCGTATGCGGACGACACTCAGGTGATAATCCCCATCGAGACGGATCCCGCGGCAACCAGAGCTAAGTTTAAGTCCTGCATGTTGAAAATAGACACATGGATGAGTAAGAACTTCCTTCAGCTAAACTCCAATAAAACGGAGATTCTCTTGTTTGGGAAGGCTGAGGAATTATGGTCTGCGGACTGCTGGCCTATAGAACTTGGAGAAGCACCTAGCCCAAAAAAGCAGGCAAGGAATTTGGGAATTATGATAGACAATAAACTCTCTATGGAGGATCATGTGAAGACGGTTTCGGGCACATGCTTTGGAATAATGCGGATGTTGAGAAAGATTTTTCCGTGGATCCCCCTTGTGGCCAGAAAGACCTTAATACAGGCACTGCTAGTCAGTAGACTAGTTTACAGTAATTTACTATTAGTTGGAATGAGGGAGGATCTATCGTCAAGGCTGCAAGTAGTTCAAAATACAGCAGCGCGGCTGGCTCTCAATAAACCGGTACGCACCCCATCATTACCTCTCCTGCGACAATTGCACTGGCTGCCCATTAGGAAGAGAGCAGTTTTTAAGCTCTTGACTATAGTGTTTAAAGCACTTCAAGGGACGGGCCCGGCGTATCTAAGGAAGAAGCTAATCCCTTATGTCCCCGTACGCCAACTTAGATCGAGTAATCGGAAACTGCTCTGTCCCTGGAAAATCAGTAAAATTAAAATGGTTGGGCGTGCATTCTCTCATCTTGCCCTTCTTCCAGTGGAACAGATTACCAGACGAGATCCGAGCCCGCACAACCCTGGTGCAGTTTAAGAAACAGCTTAAAACATGGATGTTCTAATTGTCATGAGTCACCGGTAGTGTGCCGCCAAGGCGCCGAGAGATCCCTCTGGGGATGATTCGTTGCGCGATACAAGTCCTAATAATAATAATAATAATGACATGTGACTCCTACACCTTTTAGTCCTCTGTCTTATTTAACGTTTCCTATACACTGATTTACACACGTATGATTGATTGTCTCTGTATAATATGTGCATGATGTAAAGTGGTCTGACAGTCTACACTGGTATGAATGGCACTACAAAACTAATTAAATGCATCAGAGAGAGAGTGGTTATGGAGACTTGAGGGGTACTGTTAAAGGGTGGTAGTGAAGGAATCATTGGCAGAGGTGGTCACTGGGGGTGGGGGGCGCCAACAAACATTTTCGCACTGGTCACCACCAGCGCTAAAGCCGGCCCTGCTTACGACAGTCTCATTCTGGGCCCCTAAGAGCCACTTGTAACCTCTAACCAATAAACCTTACCTATTATTTTATGAATCTGGTGATGGCATAGTTGCATATCTAGCATGTTCTGCGATAATTAATAGTATAATTTGCTGATTTTCGACTATATGTTCCCCTTTATGTTTAACTCTCTCCCTATACA